>OY856410.1:1473457955-1474057955 GCA_963693085.1 Alisma plantago-aquatica
GAGAGAGGTGTTGTAGCTCTAGCATTTGGTCCGATCAGGGAGTACGAGAGTACCCAGGATCAGAGTTGCTTCAGTTACCTTTCCACTCTAACCCAAGTCCATCAATCTTGAGAGAGGGTGTTGGTGCTTAGTTAGAGGTACCCTCTTTGAGGGAAGGGGTACATGATGTTTCCTGCTGCCGCCTGCTATGTCGAAGTTTTACTCCTTGGTCCCTTACAAAGGAAATCGTGTTGCCTCCTCCGGTTCCATTGCACAAAACCCCTAAAAACCGATAAATGCTAAAACATTAATTTTCCTTGTAACTCCAATTGGAGATAGTTTTCTTTTATTTTACCAATCTTCGCCCGTTGTTCCCTTTGGGAACTTTATCAAAACCTTGCTTTTGCCGGAGTGTAATGTGTCGATTCCGTGTTCTTGACACTACCACCCTTGTACCTGTGGTTCGACCCCAATTGCTACTTCGGACCCCGTCATCGTTGTGGGGGCCTAAGAGTCGGGTAATTTAAAAGTCTGACTTTTTCAAATCTGCTCCTTTTGGATGTGCGATTTAGGTCGGTCAACTTTTTGGTGCCGCTGCCGGGGACAAGGCAAAACGGTACTGTTAACGAACCTGAATCCACTAACTACACTCCCATGCCTCAAGCTTAGTAATGAGCTTGACAACACTATTCCTTTTGATCTTCTTTCCTGAAATGAGTATAAAGTAGTTCATTTTATTATTAAATACAAGTTTTCTAACTTGATTATATGTTCTATTTAGGTACTCAGGAAGGAAGCATTCTGCTCAGTTGAGCACCAACACCGCTAGTCATGCCACCTCGCGTTGAACCACCTCTTTCTGAGGATGAGCGACACGCAAGAGTTAGACCACACTCACCTTTGAATGGGGACAATGACCATTATAATGGCGATCATCAATGGGAAGAACCCAAAAAAGAACAATTTGAGGATGATCATTGCCACGAGGGACGTCGTCAACACCGAAGACTCAGAAGAAATCAACATAATTAGGAACAAAACCATGGGGACAGTGACAGTGAAGATTCTAACGAAGAAAAAAAGACCCTCAGAGAGTTGGCTGCCACAAAGGCCAATAACACAAGATGTCCTATTGTCATCCCAAGGTTCAATGCAACAAATTTTAAGCTGAAACCATCTATCATTTCTATGATCCAGAATAAGATTTTCTGAGGGAATTCAAAGAATGATAACCCTTACCATCATCTTGACGCTTTTAAGAATATCTGTGATACCATTAAAATGCGGGGAGTTCCACAAGAAGTCATTTATTGCAAGGGCTTCATAATTTCTTTTGAGGACAAGGCCCTATCCTGGTACCTTGGGTTACCGCATCAAGCGCTGAACGAATGGAATGCACTGGTGGACGCTTTTGTGAACAAGTTTTACCCTACAGAGAAAATTGTCAGGAATAGGTAAAGGATCATGTCATTCATGCAGAAGCCGAATGAGAATCTTCATGAAGCTTCAGAATAGTATATGGAGTATCAAAGGGACTACTCTCATCACAACTACAAGAAGGGTTTCCTGATAACCATCTTATACAACGGTCTGACCCCTAAAGAAAGGGTATCACTGAATGCAGCTGTAGGAAGTGACTTTCTGGGGAAGAAGCCCAACAGATCCAAAAAGATCATCGAAAACATGGCCGAGTTATAGGTCGGTACCGACTATGACATGTCTGATAGAGGACATGTTAAAAAGGACACTAATGAAGGACCTTCGGTCGAATCTAAAGCTCTTGAAGCTATCACCACTCAATTCCAGAAGATAACCACTGATGTCATACAATTGAAAGAATCAGGTGGAAAAGGGAAGAAATAGGTTGAGAAAGTTATGAAATGTGTCACATGTGGAGAAGGTGGACACGTGATTGATAATTGCATTTACACCCGACTTGACGAGTCAAGTGAAAGTGAATCCGAAGTAGAGGAAGCTGAGAATGTCTCTTTTGTCAACTTCAAGAGACCGGATCACCCTGGTTTTAACTATGGCAACAAGGATGTGGCTGAAAACTAGCATAAGTAGAATAATCCACCCAAGAAATTGCAAGGTTTTGAGAAAAGGGGCGGACAAGGTCAGTTCACTAGAACTACCAATTTCCAAACAAATAAGACACACTTTCACGGGCAAGGATAGTACCAAAACTGCAAAACAGCTAACACTAGTCAAGGCCAGGGTCAAGCTAAGGAGCAGAGTTAGGACAAGAACTTGAATCAACCAGACTTAGTGGGTCAATTGTTCGATTTTGTAAAAAAGCCAAGATACTATTAACAACCAGTTGGCACAAAGAGCGTTGTCCAATTCAGGGGTTCTGAATACGATGCATGTTCATATGACAGACATGCAAACTCACCAACGCCAAATAGATAAACAGTTGGCCCAAATGGCCGAGTTAATAAAGAATCCCTCAGGTAAGATACCCTCTAACACTAACTCTGCTAAAATGGTGGTGCTCAGATCAGGGAAAACAATAGAACGCCCTGAAGCGGCCAGACCCGAGGAACCTGAACCAAAAGTCACGGCAGAGAACCCTGCAGGGGAAGAGAATCAACAAGCTCATGTCAGGGAGCCAGAAATAAGATCTATGGAGGACCTGTATGGTAAAAGAATTCCTTACTCTCCAAAGTTGCCTTTCCCTTACAAACTCATAAAGGCACATCTTAAAAAGCATTACGAGAGGTTTATGGAGTCAGTAAAGAAGATTCACCTCGAAGTACCTTTTCTGGATGCTTTAGAGGAAATGTCGACCTACGACAAGTTTTTCAAGGATTTGATCACAAAGAAGAAAAGAGGAGGAAGAATTGAGACAATGCACCTCGCTAGTATGTCTTCTACCTTCGTGAAGATTGATTTACCTACCAAGAAAAAGGATCTAGGGGCTTTCACTATTCCCTTTGATGTTGGAGATAATATCGAGTGGAAAGGTCTTACAGATTTAGGGGCTAGCATCATCCTTATTCCCCTAAGCCTCACACAACGTTTGGGTTTGACTGATATGGTCAAGACCAACATGAGGATTGAATTGGTAGACCATTCTTTCAAAAGACATGTAGGAGTTGTTGAGGATGTTCCGTTCCGTGTGGGAAGATTCTTCATTCATTGCGATATTGTGATCATTGATACTGTGGAGGTCCCTGACTGTCCTATCATCTTTGGACGCCCTTTCTTGGCTACGGGAAGAGCATTGATTGATGTTTTTGAAGGAATCATCACTCTGAGGATCAGAAATGACCACTTAGATTTCAAAGTAAAGGATGCTATGAAAGGGCCATCCCTGCTAGAATCTGCTTACTTTGTAGAAAGCTACAATCAGTTTTTTGAAGAAATAGAGGAAGATATCGTAATGGTAGACCCACTTCTGAGAGTATTGAGCAATCAAGACTCTGATTCTGAAGATCCTGAGGTTGTCGAGATCCTCAGTTATCTAAATCGACTTGATGAAGATCTAAGCGATGAGGAGGAGGTAATAAAAATAGTTAAGTTTGCTTCTCTAAAGGAGACACCAGAAGAAAAGGCATCGAAGGCTAAGCCAGAGCTGAAACAGCTGCCTGAAGGTTTAAGGTATGAATTTAAAGATCAAGAAGGGAGAAATCCAGTCATCGTTAATGCCTGTCTGATGAAGGAACAATTGGAAAGGCTTCTCAAGGAGTTGAGGCTCCATAGGCAGGCTATAGGATATTCGGTAGAGGATATCAAAGGTCTTAGCCCTGCGCTATGTATGCATCGCTTAAATTTTGAAGAATCAACTAAACCTCTGGCTCAACTTCAGAGAAAATTGAACTAGATGCTAAAAGAAGCTGTGAAGAAAGAAGTGATCAAACTAAGGGATGCAGGAATTATCTACCCAATTAGTGACAGTAACTGGGTAAGTCCCATCCATGTGGTACCGAAGAAAGGAGGCATAACATTTGTGAAAGGAGACAAAGGCGATGAGGTGGTGGTGCAGACCGTTACCAGATGGAGGGTGTGCATAGACTATCGAAAACTAAACCAAGCCACAAAAAAAGATCATTATCTGCTTCCTTTCATTGATCAACTTCTGGAGATATTAGCGCATCATGATTATTTCTCCTTTTTAGACAGTTTTTCTGGGTTTTATCAAGTCCCCATCTTACCAGACGACCAGGAGAAAACTACTTTTACTTGTCTCTACGATACTTATGCCTTTCGAAGGATGCCATTCAGATTGTGCAATGCCCCAACAACGTTCCAGCATTGCATGATCTCTATGTTTTCAGATTTTCTGGAAGACGTCGTGGAAGTCTTCATGGATGATTTTTCTGTTTATGGGAAGGACTTCGATGCTTGTCTGAAAAACATATCTTTAGTCTTGCAACGCTGTGAAGAACAAAGTTTGGTCCTGAACTGGGTGAAGTGCCACTTCATGGTACGAGAATGCATAGTGCTAGGCCATAAAATCTAGAGGAGAGGTATCGAGGTTGATGTGAGCAAGGTTGAAGCTATATCTAAAATTCCTCCACCGAAGTCTATAACTGGAGTGCGGAGTTTCCTGGGGCACGCCATTTATTATCGAAGATTCATAAAAGACTTCTCGAAGATCTCAAAACCAGTGTCAAGTCTTTTGGTTAAGGATGTTGAATTCGATTTCTCTAATGATTGTCTAATTGCTTTTCATGCCTTGAAAGATGCACTTGTTTCACCACCTATCCTTCAAGCTCCAGACTGGGAGATTCCTTTTGAACTAATGTGCGACACCAGTGACTATGTTGTAGGAGTAGTCCTGGGACAAACGAAGGACAAAAGGCACCATGTAATTTGCTACGCCAATCGTACTCTAGATGAAGCTCAGGTAAATTACAAGACTACAGAAAAGGAAATGCTTGTGATTGTTTTCTCATTCGACACGTTTAGATCCTCTCTTATCGAAACAAAGGTAAAGGTATACACCGACCATGGGGCGATACAATATCTTATGAAGAAAAAGGATACCAAGCCCAGGCTGTTAAGGTGGGCTTTGTTACTCCAGGAGTTTGACCACGTCATCGTTGATAAGAAGGGTGCGGAAAACATAGTCACCAACCACTTATCGAGGATCATAGTCGAAGACAAGAATGAACCACCTATCAACGACAACTTTGCTGATGAGGCCTTGCTAATGGTTGAAACCAAAGATGAGAATTTGCCTTGGTTTGCAGATATTTGTAATTATCTTTCCTGCGGGGAGTTACCTCCTGATATAACATACAATCAAAAGAAGAAAATCATTTTGGATGTAAAGAATTACTATTGGGATGATCCCCTTCTCTTAAGAATATGTGCAGATAACCTGTATAGGAGGTGTATTCCTGAAGAAGAAGTTCCAAACATTCTAAAAGAATGTCATGCCTCACCATATGGAGGACATCGTGGGAGCGAAAGGACCGCCACTAAGGTGCTGCAATCATGGTTTTACTGGCCCTGCTTGTTCAAGGATGCTGCAAATTATGTAAAAGTTTGTAAACAATGCCAATCGGCATGAAACATTGGAAGAAGAAATGAGATGCCTATGGCCAATTGGGTCCAAGTCGATATCTTTGATGTATGGGGAATAGACTGCATGGGTCCCATTCCCCCATCAAAAGGATATCAATACATTTTAGTCGTTGTGGATTATGTGTCTAAATAGGTGGCATCTATTGCCACCCAAACTTGTGACTCCAAATCAATGATCAAGTTGTGTGAGAAAACTATCTTCCCTCGCTTCAGAGTACCTCATATTGTGATAAGCGATGGTGGATCGCATTTCGGGGAAAAATAGTTTGAAGCACTCCTGCAGAAGTATGGGGTTAAACACAATGTCGCTACACCCTATCACCCTCAAACTTCTGGGAAGGTGGAGGTTTCAAATAGACAGATTAATCAAATTTTAGAGAAGGTTGTCAGCCGCACGTGGAAAAATTGGTCAATGAAGCTTCATGACGCCCTTTGGCCCTACATAACTACATATAAAGCACCCATTGGAACCACCCCTTATAAATAGATTTATGGGAAATCCTGTCATCTACCCTTAGAGCTTGAACACAAGGCTCTTTGGGCGATTATGTTCCTCAATATGGATTTGGAAAAGGCAGGGGAGAAAAGATATCTACAGTTATAGGAACTCAAAGAGATAAGAATACATGCATATGAGAATGCAAGGATCTATAAGCAGAGGACCATGGTGTGGCATGATGCCCACCTGAGGAAAAAGGATGTGAGCGAAGGTGACAAGGTTGTATTATTTAAATCCTCTATTTGTCTTTTTCTAGGTAAGCTGCAAACAAGGTGGTCTGGACCCTTCACCATAGCAAAGATATATCCATCAGGAATGATGGAGTTGTATGATAAAGACAATCCAACCAAAGTTTTTCCAGTGAATGGGCATAGAGTAAAAAGATACTATGAAGATGAAGCGTTCGTAAGAAGGTCAGAGATATGTTTGCAAGACGTAGAAATAGTTGAAGGTGCCAAGTGAAGGATCTGAAGCTGTCGAGCTGACGACGCTAACTACAATGCTCCTCGTGAGGAAGCTCTAGTTTTTACTTTTCTTAGAATAGTACGTTATTTCCTTTTCTGGAAGAAAAACATTATGAACATTATGATTGTAATAAGGCCCGAGTCAGTGCATTCACCACATGCTCAGACTCTTCTATTTTATGGGCCACTGCTTGACTTTATTAGCTTTGATGAATAATACTATATGAGGTTGGGAGCTACACCTTAGGCCAATGATGTTTTACCCATCAATTGCTTTTTCCTTCACTTTGATTTTAGTTTTTCAACATATTACCTTATTTGAAGCACTTGTATCGGGCGAGGATGCCTTGCTCCCTGGCCGATATCGGGCAAGAACCTGGGCACATCACGGGACACACCCTGATTGGCAAGGCGTATCGAGCATCACACCTCAGCCATGAGCCGTGTCGGACGATACGACCGAGCAACGAGCATTCGTGTCGGGTAGCATGTGTAATAACCCTTGATTTGACGGAAGGGACTGATTTTACTACTCGTCTCGGGAATGATTTGTCTCCTCGGCCAACACGTGCCCATGTTTTACCTGTTTAACCCTCGACCTGGATTGCTATAAATAGTAACTGAGGTTTAACTATGTTGGGCACCGACATTTACTCCTCACCTACTCCCGTATCGTGTAGTAATTTCTCCCTTTGCTTGCGTATCGGTCAACCTAGCTTCTTCTGTTGTGTCACGTGGCTTCATAAAACATAGGTATAACGCGACAATTGTATTGTTTGGCATGCCCGACACAACTCTTGTGTCGTGCATTTCATATCGGACTTACGAGTTTTCTTTGTATCACCCGACACACTTTTGTATCGGCTACATTACCTTTTGATCATGTCGCGTCACACGTCTCTGACGCATGCCTGCCTAATACCCTTATATCTGGTAATACCAGTGTCGCCCAGTCTTATGTCACCTCACGTGTTTCTTATGTCGGGCGACACCTTTTCTTTTGACACGACCGTATCGGGCGCTTCATATCACGTGACTTTGATCTATCAAACAAGAAGCATGTAGTTTAGTATCGCACGGGACGCCTTGTACTCTAGCTATATTAGGCACAACACATTAGTTCTTTTGTATCATGCGACACAAATCGGGTTTTCTATCATTGGACAGTGTCGCACGACGTCATATTAGGCAGCACTGAGATCAGGCCCCCTTTTAGCGGACGATATCATCTTGTCGGACGATACATGTATCGTGCGATGTCTCCATCCTAGCACGTATCAGGCAAATCTGTATATCAATTGGGCAACCTAAGTGTTAAAAATGTGGGCTCCGATCTCCAAACCACGATTTAAACACGATTTTAAACTCAGCGGAAACATTCGATTAGCAGCAGAAGAAAAAAATCACGAGAAATAAAAACTTTTTGAGATAAGAGCTTGAAACCATAGAACTTCCTCCATAGAAAAGGGAATAAATTGTTAACATCTCTGATAATTACTTCTTGAGCAATTATACACATCATGATACAAAATCTCAAGAGTCAAAACCAAAATCTCAGACACTAACTCCTAGGACCTGAGAGTACAGAGACGGCATAGGGCTTTCTAACAACATGACTCAGCAGTCAGTATCTCCACCTGAGATTCACTACTGCTCCTGGTGCTGCTCCTGTTGGTATTGATCACCTGTAGGCTGATTTCTCCGTCTTCGACGACCACCTAAAAAGTTGAAATCTACGGGGTGAGACAATTTCAAATAATTGTCCCAGCGAGAGTTATAACTCTCCACTAGAAGCTTTATATAGCAATTCAAAGAATAACATAAGCAATAAAAGCTCTCAGAGAATTCAACAGCAGTTTGGTAATAAGCAGAAGTTCATTATTTAAGAAATATGATGAACATGTGTACGATACAGTGTAACATCAATCAAGTATCTCATATTTAATCCTAACAGATATACTACGTTGTTGATTATGTTTTACAAACATTACTATGCCATGTGGAGATGAGATATACCGCTCATACTCCAACCGATCACTATTAAGTCACATCGGTATCATACCTAGGTCATCAAAAGAGCCGGATTCTTATGACCTCATCTTCCTCGGACAGAGTGAGGATAACTTGTAGGACATCTTGTGTCTCTGCTAATATAGCTTACCAGGGTAATCTGGTACTTCACTATTTTAGAGTTACAGTGGCATTCCGTTATCTCTTCGTCATCGAGAGATTTCTTGTTTATCTCTGATCGATGTGGTATAAGGATTTCCTCGAGTGTTACAGCATAAACATGTAGTGAAGGGTTGATGGATTAAGATGCATCTACATCAATTCCTACACTAGGATGTAAGGATTTACACATCCATATTCCCCCACATACTCAAAAGTATGAGATCCAGGAGTTCCCTTAGGAAAAACCTGTTTCACCATCATTTGCTTTCTGACAATGATGGATCTATGATCAGGGCTCTACATGGTATGATTATACTTGATTAGTTAGGTACATTTCAGTATTCTTTTAACATCATACATGTTCTCAAACATTTATCATTAGCATAGCAGCTATGAAAATAGAATACTAAATGTAACAAGTCTAATTCACATCAATTATCATTTCTCAATCATATAATCACAAGTCATCTGTTGAGCATGACCTTGATGATACTCATGTCTCTCACAACCCATCAATCTCATAAGATACCACTAACAAGGCAATAGGATATTTCACTAATCATAAAGCTAACAACATGCTTTCAATGAATATAGTATCATAATCCTTACCTGGATATGATCATCCTCATATAGGAATCTGCATGATTAATTCAACTGATAACAGTAAAATAATTCTTTTCAAAGAAGTTGTACCTTCCTACTCTTACTAGAGTTAGGTTCCCTGATTTTCATTAATTAGGGTTTACTATTCACATTATATGTCATCACCCTAGAATTAGGGTTTACTATTCAACTCATGGTGAATTGAACTCATAACATCATCATGTATGAGAAATATCATCATTAAAGCTCTCAGATAAGATTAAGATTCATCAATTATCATAATTAGGGTTTCTATGATCTCACATAGGTGGATCATACCCTGAAAATGCACATTCATATGTATTGAAGGTACTTTACTTGAGTTTCCACCATAAATGGTACTTTCTCTCTCCTCTTACTAGTAGATGGTGATTACACCACTCAATATTAGGTTGGGTCAAGTCCTCGTTGACTATCATCAGCCAAATCACCATTAACATGTGATTAGGGTTTGATTAGAACAAGGTATTACTCAATTGAACCCCTCAAGGGTATTTTGGTGAATTTCCCATTGATCATCATCATGAGTCAATTCATTAGTCACTTAGTCCCTTAATGTCCTAGGTTACCATTAGGGTTTAGATCAAACCATCATTGAACCAATTACACCTTCAATTGATTAAGTAAAAACAACCTTGAAGATCTTCAAACTGTTTCAACCTTCAACCACCAAACGGTCTTGAGACCGTTTGGGTATGTTGACCGTTTGGGAAGGTTGACTTCCAAACCGTTTGAAGCTTATGCGGTTTGAAACCGTTTGATCAAAATGACTTGAGATAGATTGGTCCAAACGACCTTGAGATCGTTTGAGCCCAAACGGTCTTGAGACCATTTGGACCCAAACGGTCTTGAGACCTTTTGACCTCAAACGGTCTTGAGACCGTTTGGATCCAAACAGTCTTGAGACCGTTTGGTCCAAATGGGCTCAAACCGTTTGGACATCAAAAGTGGTTCAAAAGTTACAATCGATTATGGTTATATATATTGAAGCCCTCAATTATCCAAATCCATGTTAACCACTTACAAATGGAGTCAATTAGGATGAGCCTTAATCAATTGGACACCAAATTGAAAATCAATTAGGGATTAAGTCCATCTCAATTAGGGTTTCAACCGGATAGTCATCAATGTTCAACAATGTGAATGAAGTTGAGGTTGAACCCATCAATTGACCTCCAATTGGGCCCAAACTTGGCCCAAACGGTCTTGAGGTCGTTTGGATGACCTCCAAATGGTCTTGAGACCGTTTTCCCAAAGTTTGACCAAAAACCAAGTCGGTTGGATAAGGGTTGAACCCTAAATGGGTCTAAAATCAGCACTTTTATCAATTCATCAATTTATTGTAATTGGACCCTCAATCCATCAAATTGGCTCAACACTAGACCTTCAAATGGTATTGGTTTGTGTCCAAACGGTCTTGACACCATTTGGATGAATCCCCAAACGGTCTTGAGACCGTTTGGGTCCTTCAACCCAAAACTGAACAAGATTTGTACTTATAAACAGCAATTTCAACCCGATTAGGGTTAGGGTGTTGAAGTACCTTCTTGTAGGAATGAAATTCAATATGTTACCAACAGACCCTCAAACGTTCGTCCCTTGTTCAACATTATCAAACGGTCTTGAGACCGTTTTGATCCAAACGGTCTTGCAAGATCGTTTTGAGATCAAACGGTTTGAGACCGTTTGACCCTAAACGGTTTGCAACCGTTTGACCCTAAACGGTTTGCAACCGTTTGAACCAAAAGGGTCCAAGGTCGGTTGATAAAGTTGCCTAGGAATTCACGCCCATCATATTCAACCTCTGTTCTAGTCGGTTACTCCACCGTTTTGCTTGCAAAAGTGCAAGGAAGAAGGGAGGTAGAAGAAGAACTAAGCACTAAAAGCAAGAACAAAGATATGCATATAAAGCAAAGAGTTTGGAGTTATAAAACCCGCCTCAAACATTGTTCCTAGAGCTCCAAGCTTCCAAGCTTCAAGCCTCTAATGGCGTCTTGAGCTCCACAACTCGTCCAGAGGTGATTCTCCAAGGAAAGATAGGGATGGTCGGCTAGAACAAAGAATCTAAGTGAGTTATCCATAGAACCAACCTTATATGATGAATTCATCCAAGAATCCGAGCTAGAAGATGGTTCTTTCTCACCTTAGAACTACTTGGTCGTCTCCCTGAAGTCCAGAGCTCTGCCTTGACCATTTGAGAAAGATGAGAAATGAAAAGGATAAGTGATACATTCACTTGGTTTGTAAGGGTGAAGGTTTATATATTTTAGGCTATTTTCCACCATAAGGACATCTAGAACATGAAATTCTCATCTAAGCCCCTCCTTGTTTCTAAGGCATGCCCAATCTATCCAAACTTATGCAAAGCTCATCAAAACTCAAGATCTAAGGGCAAAGAAAACCAAACTTCAACTATGGTACATATATGAAGGGTCTCCTTACTCATACTTGGTGAATTTTAAGCACAAGGATCATTCCACAAGCTGCATCTTGATGCCCAAGCTTGGGAAATCCATCATCCCTCATCATATTCACTCATATGATGTCTCATCATCAAAAAAACATCTTAACCTGTGAACATTGCAAGTTAAACCCCTTAACTGGGTAATTTGCACATAAGTCCCTGCATTACAAAACAATGCTACAACTTTGTTTAAAAGGACAAAATTGAAAGTATATGTTCCTGAGGAACTTAATTACATGCCAGAGAGTATTCAAAAGCATATAATTACATGTTTAGGCAAAACATCTAGGGTTAGGTTATAACCCAGGTCAGGGATGTTACAAATTATCCACCCCATACAAGGATTTCGTCCCCGAAATCGATAAAACAAATTTTTAGGAGAAAAGAGTAGGGTATTTCCTTCTCATCTCATCCTTTAGTTCCCAAGTGGCTTCTTCGACACCACGATGGTTCCAGAGGACTTTCACACGACTTATATCTTTCTTCTTTAGCTTTTTAATTCTATTATCAAGGATTGACACTGGTCCTTCCTCATAAGTTATATCTTCATTCAATTCTACTTCCATGGGTTGTAGAATTGACTCGGTGTCAGGGTGACATTTCCTCAGCATAGAAATTTGAAACACAGGGTGTAACTTCTGCACCTCTGGAGGTAACTCTAGTCTATAGGCTACCTTTCCAATTCGTTCAACAATTGGATAAGGCCCCATAAATCTAGGAGCAAACTTCCCTTTCCTTCCAAAACGAAGGACTCCTTTCCAAGGTGAGACCTTGAGATACACTCTGTCTCCAACCTGTAACTCTAAGGGTCTACGACGTCTGTCAGCATAAGACTTCTTCCTATCCTGTGCAGTCTTAAGCTGTTGTTGTATAACTTTGATCTTCTCTGTAGTTTGATGCACAAGATCAGGACCTAATAACTGATGCTCACCAGTCTCATACCAACATAAGGGTGATCTACAACGTCTACCATACAAGGCTTCATAAGGTGCCATATCAATACTATGTTGATAGCTATTGTTATAGGCAAGCTCTATCAAGCTTAGGTGTAGATCCCAACTTCCGGTAAACTGGAGAACACATGATCTCAACAAGTCTTCCAAGGTCTGTATAGTCCTTTCTGACTGTCCATCAATCTGTGGATGAAAGGCTGTACCAAACCTTAACTTGGTGCCTAAGGCTCTGTGTAACTGTTCCTAAAAGCAACTTGTAAACTAGGGACCTCTGTCAGAAACTATAGTGATAGGAACTCTGTGCAAACACACTATCTCTTGGACATACAACTGTGATAACTTTTCAGTGGTATAGGTTGTTTTGACAGGTAAGAAATGTGTTGTCGTTGTCAACCTATCAACAACTACCCAGATGGAATCATGTCCTTTGCTTGTCCTGGGTAGGCCAACAACAAAGTCCATGGTCACATGATCCCACTTCCACTATGGTATGGGTAAAGGTTGTATTGTTCCTGCAGGCTTTTGGTGTTCAGCCTTAACTTGCTGACACACAGGACACCTTAAAACAAACTCAACAACATCCTTCTTCATCCCAGGCCACCAATACATATCTTTCAAGTTTCGATACATTTTGGTGCTCCCTGGATGCATGGCATACATTGAAGAATGAGCTTCCTCCAGGACTAACTTCCTCATGTTATAAACATCCGACACTATCATCCTCCCATGATAGCATGCCACTTGATCATCTGAATCATGAAAACCTTCTCACTTCTCATCACCATACTCAGATCTGATATGCTGAACTGTAGCATCAACTTGTTGTGCCTCCTTTATCTACTCTCTTAGGGTAGGTTTAATATGCATCTCAGCTAACAAACCGGTTAACAATGACACCTTCAACTGCACATTGTCTTGCCTTAAAGAGATAAGCATATCTCTCCTAGAGCATACTAAGTAACTTAGTTGTGCTCTATCCATGGTTGATGTTGCTGATTTCCTACTCAAGGCATCTGCAACCACATTGGCTTTCCCAGGATGGTAATCAATTGTACAATCGTAGTCCTTGATTAACTCCATCCAACGACGATGCCTCATGTTAAGCTCATGTTGAGAGAAGATATACTTAAGATTTTTATGGTCTGTAAAAATCTGGAATGTTTCTCCGTAGAGATAATGTCTCCAGATCTTTAAGGCATGAACCACAGCAACTAACTCTAGATCATTTGTCGGATAATTCTCTTCTTGTTTCTTAAGCTGTCGGGAAGCAAAAGAAATCACTTGCTTATCCTGCATCAACACACATTCGAGTCCATTCTTGGAGGCGTCACAGAAAACTATGTATCCTTTGCCTTGTTCAAGTAGCACAAGTACAGGTGCACTTGTTAACCTCTCCTTCAACAGCTGAAAAGATTGCTGACACTTGTCACTCCAGACATAAGGAACATATTTCCGGGTCAACTTGGTTAAGGGTAAGGCTATAGAACTGAAATTCTTAATAAACCTTTGATAGTAACTAGCTAACCCTAAGAAACTATGAATCTCCGTCGGTGTCTTCGGTTGTTCCCACTGTAGAACAAATTCTACCTTTTTAGGGTCAACACGAATACCCGAGGCAGTTATCACATGACCAAGAAAAGATACCTCCGGCAACCAGAACTCACATTTGCTAAACTTAGCATATAGCTTATGTTCTCTTAGCAAAGTTAGAGCCAGTCAGAGATGTTGTTCATGCTGTTGAACATCCTTACTATAGATTAAAATGTCATCTATAAAGACGACAACACACTGATTAAGGAAAGGTCAAAAGACTCTATTCATGAGTTCCATGAATGCAGCGGGTGCATTAGTTTGTCCAAACGACATAACTGTGAACTCATAGTGACCATATCTTATCCTAAAGGCAGACTTGGATATGTCACTGTCCTTAATACGGAGTTGATGATATCCAGACCTCAAGTCTATCTTTGAGAAGACTATTGCACCACACAATTGGTCAAAAAGATCATCAATTCTCGGCAGAGGGTACTTATTCTTTATTGTTACTTTATTGAGTTGTCTGTAATCAATGCACAACCGCATTGACCCATCTTTCTTTTTAACAAACAAAACCATAGCACTCCAAGGTGAAGTACTCAGTCAGATGAAACCTTTCTCAAGTAACTCTTGAATCTGTTTCTTGAGTTCTGCCATTTCGGCAGGCGCCATCCTATACGGTGTCTGGGCTATGGGTTGTGTAGCTGGGACTAAATTGATTTCAAAATCAATTTCCCGAGGCGGTGGTATACCGGTAAGTTCTTCAGGAAACATGTCCTCAAATTCCCTAACTACAGGAACTTCAGTAGGGTTGGGACTCTCAATGGTAATATCTATCACATGGGCCAAGAATGCATAACATCCTTGCCTCATCAACTTATCAACAACCATAGCTGACACAAGACAGGTGGGTAGAATCTTCCTTTCTCCTTGAAAGATCCATGTGTTGCTTTCATCAGCAAACACAACCAGCTTGGATTCACAATCCAAAACCACCTTATACCTTTCCAAGGTATCCATCCCAAGGATTATATCAAATCCTTGCATATCAAGTGGTATAAGATCCACTTGAATGCGATGATCAGAAAAGATGAGGATGCAGGGAGAGCATACCTCCTGCAAAACAGCAGACCCACTCAACGGAGTCTCCAACAACAAGTTATCTGCCCTATGACTGACTATCATATTGTAGTTGCGAATCACCCTTCGAGTGATAAAGGAGTGCGTAGCACCCGGGTCAATCAAAATAGATGCTACACATGATTTAGACATATCAGAATATAAAAGTTCCATCTGATCTGCCACAACCCGTGGATCGACCACTGCATCTGGTGGGTTCATAGCATAAAACCTCGTTGTCGCCTGAGGTTGAGTTGGTGCTGATGATCTAGCTTGAGACGCTTGTCCACATCCTCTAGCTTCTCCTTGAGACTGCCTTCTCTGTGATCCCTGTTGATTCTGTCTCTGAGGCTGTGTCACACTGATAGGCCTAGACCTGCAGTCCTTCATCAAATGTCCCACCTTCCCACAATTGTAGCAGCTTCTTTCTAGTTGTTGTGGTCTTGGTGGTCCTGTGACTAACATTGATGTTGAACTATGAGTCTCTTGTAGTTATAGGCTTCGTCCTCTACCTCTACTCGGTGACCACTATGTCTGAGCACTAGATCTGGGTAGTGGAGGTGTAGGTGCAGAGAATCTAGGCTTCTTAAAGTCTCTAGATGAAGAACCCTGGAACTACGGATATCTCTTATGGGTTTGCCTCTTTTCAACTACGGATCTTTCTATCCTTCAGACTGACTCAATGAAGGTAGCGAATCTTTCCCGATTCTCTAAGGTAGACACAGGAGTAGTCATGTCGGTATTCAAACCCTTCTCGAATCTCATGATTCTTTCTTCTTCTGTGGCAGCCATGTGCGGACAGAACCGCAACAACTCCATGAACTTAGCTTCGTACTCGCTAACGTTCATCATGCCCTTCCTCAATCTCTCGAACTGAGAGATCTTTTCATCCAGGAAGGTCTTTGGAAATATCTGTGGACAAATTCCTGACGAAAGTCTTCCCACGAGATCGCTATTCCATGCCTCTTCTGCTCTTCCATGGTCCACCAATGACTAGCACTTCCTTTGAGAAGATAGACAGCATGTCTAACCTTCTCAGCTTCAGGGATGTTCAAGATTCTGAAGGCTTTCTCCAACTCAGTTAACCACAGATCAACATCTGCGGGGTCAGCTGTCCCAAAGTATTCGGTAGCTCCGACACGACGAAGTCGTTCGAACGTCTTACTGATACCTTGTCCTTCAGGCTGGACAGGTGCCCTAGGTACATGCATGGGCATCCTGTCGGTGATGTGTGTCATGACAGTCATAAACTGCCCAAACATGGTTTGAACAACTGGGTTTCCCATGTCAGTTGCATCAAACTGAGGTGGCTTCATAGGTGGCTCAGGTATGGGTTGCTCTATTTCTGGGTTCCTTGCACCTTCCCGAGGTGCAGCAACACTACTCTCTGCCACGTACTCCTCATGTGGCTCAGACATCCTTATATATCTTCTTCTCCTGAGGAGCAGAAGATTCTATTAGATAAGGAAGAAATACTAGAGATAGACTCGACATCCTAAGTTCTATGTCTCTGTAGACTCAGTGAACCTAGAGCTCTGATACCACTTAACTGTGGGCTCTGATCTCCAAACCACGATTTAAACACGATTTTAAACTCAGTGGAAACATTCGATTAGCAGCAGAAGACAAAAATCACGAGAAATTAAAACTTTTTGAGATAAGAGCTTGAAACCATAGAACTTCCTCCATAGAAAAGGGAATAAACTGTTTACATCTCTGATAATTACTTCTTGAGCAATTATACACATCATGATACAAAATCTCAAGAGTCCAAACCAAAATCTGAGACACTAAATCCTAGGACCTGAGAGTACAGAGACGACATAGGGCTATCTAACAACATGACTCAGCAGTCAGTATCTCCACCTGAGATTCACTGCTGCTCCTGGTTCTGCTCTTGCTGGTATTGATCACCTGTAGGCTGATTTCTCCGTTTTCGACGACCACCTAAAAAGTTGAAATCTACGGGGTGAGACAATTTCAAATAATTGTCCCAGTGAGAGTTATAACTCTCCACTAGAAGCTTTATATAGCAATTCAAAGAATAACATAAGCAATAAAAGCTCTCAAAGAATTCAACAGTAGTTTGGTAATAAGCAGAAGTTCATTATTTAGGAAATATGAAGAACATGTGTACTATACAGTGTAACATCAGTCAAGTATCTCGTATTTAATCCTAACAGATATACTACGCTGCTGATTATGTTTTACAAACATTATTATGCCCTGCGGAGATGAGATATACCACTCATACTCCAACCGATCACTGTTAAGTCGCATCGGTATCATACCTAGGTCATCAAAAGAGCCGGATTCATATGACCTCATCTTCCTCAGTCAGAGTGAGGATAACTTGCATGACATCTTGTGTCCCTGCTAATATAGCTTACCAGGGTAATCTGGTACTTCACTATTTCAGAATTATAGTGGCATTCTGTTCTCTCTTCGTCATCGAGAGATTTCTTGTTTATCTCTGATCGATGCGGTATAAGGATTTCCTCGAGTGTTACAACATAAACATGTAGTGAAGGGTTGATGGATTAAGATGCATCTACATCAATTCCTACACTAGGATGTAAGGATTTACACATCCATATTCCCCCACATACTCAAAAGTATGCGATCCAGGAGTTCCCTTAGGAAAAACCTGTTTCACCATCATTTGCTTTTTGACAATGATGGATCTATGATCAGGGCTCTACATGGTATGATTATACTTGATTAGTTAGGTACATTTCAGTATTCTTTTAACATCATACATGTTCTCAAACATTTATCATTAGCATAGAAGCTATGAAAATTGAATACTAATTGTAACAAGTCTAATTCACATCAATTATCATTTCTCAATCATCTAATCACAAGTCATCTGTTGAGCATGACCTTGATGATACTCATGTCTCTCACAGCCCATCAATCTCATAAGATGCCACTAACAAGGCAACATGATATTTCACTAATCATAAAGCTAAAAACATGCTTTCAATGAATATAGTATCATAATCCTTACCTGGATATGATCATCCTCATATAGGAACCTGCATGATTAATTCAACTGATAACAGTAAAATAATTCTTTTCAAAGAAGTTGTACCTTCCTACTCTTACTAGAGTTAGGTTCCCTGATTTTCATTAATTAGGGTTTACTATTCAACTCATGGTGAATTGAACTGATAACATCATCATGTATGAGAAACATCATCATTAAAGCTCTCAGATAAGATTAAGATTCATCAATTATCATAATTAGGGTTTCTATGATCTCACATAGGTGGATCATACCCTAAACATGCACATTCACATGTATTGAAGGTACTTTACTTGAGTTTCCACCATAAATGGTACTTTCTCTCTCCTCTTACTAGTAGATGGTGATTACACCACTCAAGATTAGGTTGGGTCAAGTCCTCATTGACTATCATCAGCCAAATCACCATTAACATGTGATTAGGGTTTGATTAGAACAAGGTATTACTCAATTGAACCGCTCAAGGGTATTTTGGTAAACTTCCCATTGATCATCATCATGAGTCAATTCATTAGTCACTTAGTCCATTAATGTCCTAGGTTACCATTAGGGTTTAGATCAAACCATCATTGAACCAAGTACACCTTCAATTGATTAAGTACAAACAACCTTGAAGATCTTCAAATAGTTTCAACCTTCAACCACCAAACGGTCTTGAGACCGTTTGGTCTCAAACGGTCTTGAGACCGTTTGACCTCAAACGGTCTTGAAACCGTTTGGGTATGTTGACCGTTTGGGAAGCTTGACTTCCAAACCGTTTGAAGCTTATGCGGTTTGAAACCGTTTGATCAAAATGACTTGAGATCGATTGGTCCAAACGACCTTGAGATCGTTTGAGCCCAAACGGTCTTCAGATCGTTTGGCCCCAAACGGTCTTGAGACCGTTTGACCCCAAACGGTATTGAGACCGTTTGGTCCAAATGGGCTCAAACCGTTTGGACATCAAAAGTGGTTCAAAAGTTACAATCGATTATGGTTATATATATTGAAGCCCTAAATTATCCAAATCCATGTTAACCACTTACAAATGGAGTCAATTAGGATGATTCTTAATCAATTGGACACCAAATTGACCCTCAATTGAAAATCAATTAGGGATTAAGTCCATCTCAATTAGGGTTTCAACCGGATAGTCATCAATGTTCAACAATGTGAATGAAGTTGAGGTTGAACCCAACAATTGACCTCCAATTGGGCCCAAACGGTCTTGAGGTCGTTTGGATGACCTCCAAAGGGTATTGAGACCGTTTGCCCAAAGTTTGACCAAAAACCAAGTCGGTTGGATAAGGGTTGAACCCTAAATGGGTCTAAAATCAGCACTTTTATCAATTCATCAATCTATTGTAATTGGACCCTCAATCCATCAAATTGGCTAAACACTAGACCTTCAAACAGTCTTGGTTTGTGTCCAAATGGTCATGAGACCGTTTGGATGAATCCCCAAATGGTCTTGAGACCGTTTGGGTCCTTCAACCCAAAACTCAACAAGATTTGTAATTATAAACAGCAATTTCAACCTGATTAGGGTTAGGGTGTTGAAGTACCTTCAACTCTCAAATGGTTAATAATTGGATTATGATTCTTTGTAGGAATGAAATTCAATATGTTACCAACAGACCCTCAAATGGTCGTCCCTTGGTCAACATTATCAAATGGTCTTGAGATCATTTTGATCCAAACGGTCTTGCAAGATCGTTTTGAGATCAAACGGTTTGAGACCGTTTGACCCTAAACGATTTGCAACCGTTTGGACCAAAAGGGTCCAAGGTCGGTTGGTAAAGTTGCCTAGGAATTCATGCCCATCATCTTCAACCTCTGTTCAGGTCGGTTACTCCACCGTTTTGCTTGCAAAAGTGCAAGGAAGAAGGGAGGTAGAAGAAGAACTAAGCACTAAAAGCAAGAACAAAGATATGCATATAAAGCAAAGAGTTTAGAGTTATAAAACCTGCCTCAAATGTTGTTCCTAGAGCTACAAGCTTCCAAGAATCAAGCCTCTAATGGAATCTTGAGCTCCACAACTTGGCCAGAGGTGATTCTCCAAGGAAAAGATAGGGATGGTCGGCTAGAACAAAGAATCTAAGTGAGTTATCCATAGAACCAACCTTATATGATGAATTCATCCAAGAATCCGAGCTAGAAGATGGTTCTTTCTCACCTTAGAACTTCTTGGTCGTCTCCCTGAAGTCCAGAGATCTACCTTGGCCATTTGAGAAAGATGAGAAATGAAAAGGATAAGTGATACGTTCACTTGGTTTGCAAGGGTGAAGGTTTATATACTTTAGGCTATTTTCCACCATAAGGATCTCTAGAACATGAAATTATCATCTAAGCCCCTCCTTGTTTCTAAGGCACGTCCAAGCTATCCAAACTTATGGAAAGCTCATCAAAACTAAAGATCTAAGGGCAATGAAAACCAACCTTCAACTATGGTACATATATGAAGGGTCTCCTTACTCATACTTGGTGAATTTTAAGCACAAGGATCATTCCACAAGCTGCATCTTGATGCCCAAGCTTGGGAAATCCATCATCCCTCATCATATTCACTCATATGATGTCTCATCATCAAAAGAACATCTTAGCCTGTGAACATTGCAAGTTAAACCCCTTAACTGGGTAATTTGCACATAGGTCCCTGCATTACAAAACAATGCTACAACTTTGTTTAAAAGGACAAAATTGAAGTATATGTTCCTGAGGAACTTAATTACATGCCAGAGAGTATTCACAAGCATATAATTACATGTTTAGGCAAAACATCTAGGGTTAGGTTATAACCCAGGTCAGGGATGTTACAAAAACCATGATCAATAACGATTTGTCTCTATCGGGTTTTATTGATTGTAATCAAAGGCAATTTTCCATATCACCTAAACATTATGGGGTGACACAACTCAACCACCCAATAACGAACAAAGTGAATCATTACTAACTGTTGTTTTGAATGAATTACAGAAAATGGCCTACATCAAGAAAATAGTCATCCAAGTTGATGAACACGGTTGGAGGATCGACACCGAGGCCACAACGGAAGCTATGATAGTCGGGCAGAATTGTCCAATTCCCGAAGCAGTTGGGCCATCCACGGCCGAAAAGAGACCAAGGACAGAAGAATTAACAGGTCCAACAACAACTTCAATAGAAGCGGCAGAACCTTTAGAGCACACACTAGGTAGGTTTGTGCCTAGAGATAACAAGCACGAGCGTTGATACTCAGAACTGGCAACAAAAATCTACAGGCCGAGTAGATTCTACCACCAGTCGTCCTTCCTACAACTAGGCATTTTCAATAGGCTAGAACATGTCCTAGATGCAACAGGGTTGAGGAAGATATGCTTCAGCCACTCCGCTTCCTACATTGAACTCACCAGAGAGTTCATGTCATCTCTCCGCCGGGTGTAGAATAAACCCGAGGAAATTGAAGAATATGGCAGAGCAGACAGATTACAAGGGTGGCTATACAATGCCGATCACGTCATCTCCGAGAAGCTGCTCAATGAAATCTTCTCTTCCAGTGAGGTGGAGAAGGAACTACTTAACAACGGTGCAAGGATCACCGAAGGAGACGGGTTCAACCTCGTGGAGCTCTGGAGAAAGCTGACCAGTGAGTCATCGTTCAAGCCAGGAAGCAAGGTGGTGGCAATGCACTCCTGCTTTTGGAGAATAGTGCATAAGCTTGTGGAGTGCCTGCTCTTTAGCAAGAACGAATCAAGCAACATCTTAATCGAAGAACTCCATCTCATGTAGCACATGATGGAGGGAAATATGATCAACCTGGGATGTTTCTTGCTGAATAGGCTACAACCCATAAAGGATGCCACCAAGGAAAATTGAATGGGTGGCATCATCAATCTGATTGCGGTCGGGTTAGGATACCCAAGGGAACCACACAGTCTTCAAGGACAAGGGGCAATGAGAAGATCAACCTCAAGTTCCTCATGAGGGCCAGCATCATCAAGAAGGAGGGGCGAAGGTACTGCTACAAATTAATGAGAACAAACACCCTCCTTCCACTCCCTCGCCGTGCCAACTATGACACATAAAGATGCTCTTCACCACAGTAGAGATTGAAGTTGTGGTAGTCGAAGCAGCTTACGCCACCACCACAATGGTACAAGAGAGGGCGGTTGTAAGTGGAGAACTAAATCCTCTCAACACATGGCAGGAAAAATATTCCACAACTCCTGCCGAGCCACCCACCGCTCTAGAGCCGTCGACGACAAAAATTAATAGAGTTTTCATCATTCCTTCCATACCAGACTCAACCACCACAACACATGTCGTGGCTGAAGAAGTACCAGTGATCGTAGAGGTCCCTGAGACAACCGAGGCTGAGACAACCTCGACATCCCCAAGGGAAGCTGTCGCGGAAGAAACAATCGCAGCTCTCGAAACTTTTGTAGTGCCCTAAGTGGTGGAAGAAGTGGTGCAGCCGGACGCCAGTAATGGGGCGTTCGCCGAGACCCTCGAAATGGAGCTCGGGGCTGCACAGTTCACACCGACTCCATCGTCAGTGTCTCCAGTGGCAGATGCAGAAGAGGTCGTCGACAACATAGAGGTGGAGCAGCATCCACCCACATCATGGCCCTCTCCACCACCACAAGCAGGCGAGGCAGAGACAGTCGCAAAAGTATTGACGCCTCACCCAGAAGCAACAACCTCATGAACAATCCAGATTGATACTACCCCGAGTGAAGTTGAGCACTCGTCAGGTAGATCTTCACGTGAGAGGAGTGTCACGAGGATGAGAGGGAGATCTGCAGGAGCCCCTCCGTCGCTCAGATAGATCCTGGGGCATGAATTCGATCACTTGCAGGAGGTAACAGGAAGCCACTAAGCTACTTTTACTTCGCTATCCTACAAGTTTTCTATTTTCCAGCAGAGAGTGAATAGCTAGGAGCGGCAACTGCTGACTCTAGTTGGTTTTCCCGGCCAACTAGAGGCACTCAACGCCACACTACAGTAGGCCCTCCAGTTCCTTGACGTGATAGAGGAGAGGCTGAACAGGGGGGATGACCATCCGTGCCCAAGGCAGCCGAGAAGGTCTCCGTCTCCCCCAGGCTCAGGTTCTACACCCTCCTCATCCACACCCTCGACTTCTGGTGTGTCATCTTCTTCAAGCGGGACTTCTACAATGCCCAACAAAGAAACGACACACAAGTCTGCCGACGGGTCTCCAGTAAGAGAGGAGAGCTCCTGAGGCATAGATGAATTCTCTCCCTCCACCTCCTTTGATGAAGTTGAAGATAATGATGAATCAGTCAGCATCAGGGAGGATTCTTCTAATGAATCAAAGGGAGATGGGGGGGGGACATTAATGCTGCCAACAAAAGACACCCCCAGAGGAAAAAACTCGACATCAGATGAATTCTATATGCCATCAGAGATACCTTCTTTTGAGATGGCGGACTTCAACAGAAGGGCCATCGGATACCTGACGATCAGGGACCAGAAGATGCTAAATAAGGTCCTGAGGTCACAGGCTGACGAAGAAGAAGTAATCTGGTGCGACGACTACTTTTCAGTACAACGGGGAATACTGAGAAGCTTATGCCGCTCCCCAACCGTCGTTGGAAAAAAGTTGTTCAGGGTCCTGGAGGGTGCAATCATTGAGAATGTCAGCACTAGGATAGGTCGGAAAATGATATACAATGCCACCCCGACCTAGGCAAGAAGATTGATGACGGGAGTATCAGACTCCATCGCGGTGGCCAACATGCTGCGACATATTGAAGAGCACAACACGAACCTCGTGTTGGCCCCATACAAGCACCACGACAACTAGTTCCTATGCGTGATAGACCTCCAGAACCATGATGTCCAGTTGTTCAGATGTTGCAACGAGGAGGTTCCACACTCAGGACTTATCTTCAGTCGCCCAGAGGATAAACATCTCAAGATTCTACCGATGCATCTTCTCCGAGCTATCAAGCAAGGAGTCCAACGTCATAGCGGCGTTTGGAACTTCTTCTCTATCAGAGACTTCCCCGTCAAAGCAGAATCAGGAAGTGGGAATAGCGCACTTGTCGTCTTGCGCACCATGGAGCTTCTCAACATATTTGGAAATATAAGGCACCTCCAGGGCCAAGACTTCTTCCAACTCAAGAGCACCTACTCTCTGCTTCCGATTAAAGACAAGTGCTACTTCTAAGACACAGGGGTACCAGACAAGCTGCTGGATAGTGACAAAGCAGACGAATCATCACAACCCAGATGCACTCCAGAAATAGAAGTCGAGATAGAAGCAAATGTCTATGGGACAGGCAAGCGATTAGAAATCCTACGAGAAGTATGCAGAATTGAAGACCCCGCTTTTCCCGACACTTCAAAAGAAATGATCAACAACTTCGACTGTTTCTCGTGTTCTACGCTCACACATGAATAGGTCAATGGAGTTCTTTTGTAGTTAGCTAACTCTACCCCCGCAGATGTCATCTACGAGGCAAGCAGTGTCATAGGCCCAGTTGACGATTTGAGGGGCATGGTAAAAGAAGGAGGATGTCTAGCGATATCAGTGGCAGCTGCCTACATCCAGATAATACAGAAGAAGTTTGAACACGCATACATAGCTCATCCAATGTTGTTCAACGACATCTTCCTAGCCGATGAGTCAGGAGTGAAACAATCATTTCTGGCAGAGTTGCAGTGCAAAGTTCAATGCATCATCTTCCAACCTATCCTGCACTACAACCACTAGACGCTCCTAACGATGTATACTTGACAACGAGCAAAAATCTTCTACAACATCTCGGACAGCAACAAAGATCATCTGGTACAGTGTACATCGACAGAATTGACATCCCTTGAGCGCGTAGTACAAAAATACTACGAGGAGGTGGCGGCACTGATATAACCATTCCTGGAGACTGCAGCTAGCAAATGGCACGAGCTTCAGTTCTGCCACCGCAGTCCACAACAAATTCTTTTATCCAACGACTGCGACATATTCGTGTTGTAATGGATATCAAATCAAGAGATGCCTGACCAGCTCCACCACATCGACTATCACAACAAATGCGGAGAATATGTGTGGGAGTTTCTATCTGGCAAAGGTGTGCTCACCAGCTAAACCTCTCTGAGTTAACATTACCCTACCTTATTTACTTCACAACTCTGGGACAAAGTGTGGAGTAAGTTGGGGGGGGATTCTATGTACCAGTGAGGGAGGTACTAAAAGTCTTTCGAACTTCACCCCTTTTGTTCTTTTTCTATAACATGTGTACATATACATATACATGTCTCATACAAATTTTTTTATTATTTTGTCTCTATACATATGTACAAAGATACTTTATAGTAAAAACCTGATATGACTTCTTGCCAGTTTGTTTTCTCTGTGTCTAAAGAGGTGCAGGTTTTGTTATGTTTTTCTGAAAATGCAGCCTCAAACAATAAAAGACTACGACTTTCCACACCAAAAGTTTCGAAAAATAATCTCACAACAGCTAAGAGATGTGTATGCAGAAGGAAAAAGCTACCCAAACAGTAAAAATTTCTCTTATTTTACCTTACCCAACAAAATCCCAAAAAGAGAGAATAGCCTTATGAGAGTGAATAAAAGCATGAGAGTTGTGCCCTATATATATATATACATATATATATATATATATATATATATATATATATATATATATATATATATATATATATATATATATATATATATATATATATATATATATATATATATATATATATATACAAACTTGTTTTCCAAATGTACCCTTCTTTAGGCATGGTAGATCCGGGACAGTGGTACGTAGGATGTGAAATCACTGCTCTAAAGCCAACTGGCTTGGACTGCATGGACCATTTTCCCGCTAACGGACCCGTACCTGGATGGACTGATGGGAAACAACAAAAACCCAAAAAGCCTTAAGCCTACCCAAACACACAACTTTCGATTCCCATAAACTGTTTGATGTGAAAGCTAACTTCAAAATCATGCACCCAAGTCTCGCCGAAGCTGTGGAGAAAATTTTGCTCAAATAAGGTAGGAAAAGTAAAATATGTTGTTTGTGGTCAGACATCGTTCTCTTTAAGACATTTCAATACTCGCTCAAACCCTTTGTCTGAAAACTATACCGGCTAAGAAGAAGTATCACAAACAAAGTTTTAAAAGATTGATTGAGGACAATCAAAATGCTAAGTTTGGGGGAGTTGATAACACCAAATTTTGTGATATTTATGGCCCATATTTCATTGTCAAAACTTCCCTTTTAAACTGTTTTCCTCTCCTTTTTGTCATGTTTTTGAAAAAACAGGACACACTACGCTCTCATCTCATTTTTATCATCTTTTGCAGAGTTTTCCTCATTTTTCCACTCAAAAATCAGCAAAAGGCCCGTCCTTGCCCATGAACGTGTTTTACATGCATCGTCCCTTGTACCAGTTGGCCGACACACTTACTACCCGTCCTACAGCAGCCCGATACGGACACTGCGCGATATGGGTGTGTCGCGCGAGAAGACTCTGACGGGCGATACACCGCTTTGCTGATAGGGAGATGTACCTGCCATGACTACTCTCTCAATGAAGCCTGTCGTGCGATACAAGCCACCCACCAGCAGGCGCCCACCCGTCACGATACCCGACACGCTTACTGTCTGACACTCGCTGTGTCGGGAGACCCACACATCGAACATCCCTGAAGCCATGCTAATTGAGCCAATGGAGGACATGCGGCGCCCGGAGAACTGCAACTTCTTTCAACCGCTGCCTATAAATAGCAGCTACAGGACCTCGATGGGACGGGTCGGAATCGTGTGAAAGCTAACTTTGGAAAGCACCTGGAGCTAACGTGTCGCGTCTCAGAGGCGTGCGGGGTGATACTAGGTGAGCACTTCCCCGACCCGAGAGGGCGGGAATGCTTCACTTAGAATCTGCCCTGATCGCCGCAACAGCCTGATATCGACCAAAGGAGCCATCCAATACGAGGAACCTGATACCCTAAGTGGTCTCTAGCCCGACACGACATCGAGCCCGATATGAATCACTTGTCACGGTGTGTCTCCCGAGAGGGTGGCATCTCGACATGACCGTATCGAGCATGAGCGCTTTGGTCGATACGTCCGCCCATCAGGGCATATCATCGGATAGGGGATGCCACCCCACACAGGCGTATCGGGTCGAGCTCCCACCCGGTATCGGGATAGAGGAACCTTAGTGATCTGCTGTTGCTAGTCGCTCTCCTAAATCAAGGAGGTGATACTTATCTTCCCTTTTTTCCATCATTTATTTCCTTTATTTACGCATTGTAACCAAACCCTTTTATGTAAAGCTTATGACAATGAAATTAGAGGAGTTTTAAATGTCTATTGATCCATGTTTGGTCTCGTTTGATGGATGGATACTTTGATTAGTATCTGAACTCTAGCTTGAACGTTTGGATCATGTTTTGGCTAGCTATCGAACCGTGTTTCCCACTACAACTCCCTCGAGAGAGGTGTTGTAGCTGTAGTGTTTGGTCCGATCAGGGAGTACGATAGTACCCAAGATCGGAGTTGCTTCAGTTACCTTTCCACTATAACCCAACTCCATCAACCCTGAGAGAGGGTGTTGGTGCTTAGTTAGAGGTACCCTCATTGAGAGAAGGGGTACATGATGTTTCCTACTGTCGCCTGCTATGCCGAAGTTTTCCTCCTTGGTACCTTACTGAGGCAATCATGTTGTCTCCTCCAATTCCGTTGTTCCAAACCCCTAAAAACAGATAAATTCCAAAACATTAATTTTCCTTGTAACTCTAGTTGGAGATAGTTTTCTTTTATTTTACCGATCTTTGCCCGTTGTTCCCTTTGGGAACTTTATCAAAACCTTGCTTTTGTCGGAGTGTAATGTGTCAATTCCTTGTTCTTAAGACTACCACCCTTGTCCCTGTGGTTCGACCTCGATTGCTACATCAGACCCCGTCATTGTTGTGGGGGCCTAAGATTCGGGTAATTTAAAAGTCCGACTACTTCAAATCTGCTCATTTTGGATGCACGATTTAGGCTGGTCAGGAGGAGACCCCCACGATCATAATATACAACCTTGACCACGAGACAAAGACAGACTGCGACCGTAACTTGACTTAGACTGTGACCTTAGAAGATTGCGACCTACATGGGAGACCTCAACCTCAAGAGGACTGCGAACACGATCAATGCTAACTGCGACTGTGATCTTGCCCCTCCACAACCTGATTTTGACCGCGATCAGCACCACACCATGACCACAACATACTAGTGCAACTTTATAACACCACAACGGCCGCAGTATACAACCTCAACCGTAGGACTAAGCCATTACTCACCTTGACCGCGATCAGTACCTTAACCATGGAGTTAAGTCGGTGGAGTGTGCCTATAAATAGGCCACCCACCCATCTTGTCTAACCATCTCTTCCATGACATTGGGAGGCTGCCGCTCTGTGCCCAACCCTCAGGAAGACGATCTCCACCGCTAAGGACTACCTCTATGGATTTCTTACCTCTCCTCCATCTCCACTCCATGTAGATCTATCTTCTACCCACGAGAGTGGTGGGACTTTAAGATCTACAGATCTACTCCGCCACTGTCCACCTACTACTTCCTCTCTTGTGAGTAAGAGAAGAGAAGAGAAAGAAGAAGGAGAGAGAATATTTGCCTCACCTGTCTTGGTGTTGTCTCCCTCATTCCAGATTTCCCCGACATTGTGTAGAAGACCATTTTAGCACTAAGCTCCAGTCACCTTCTACACCATGACCATGGAGGAATCTTCACTCTCTCTTATTTTTCTTGTTTCATCATGAGGAGTGAGTAGTCCTCTCTACTGGTGTGCAGGGACTAGCCCCACTGCCCATACTTACATGTTCATCTCAAAACATTCCATGTCTTGTATATAACTTTTCATCTTGAGTTAATCCTTTGATGTGTGCTTGTGGACTAATCACCTGCCTTGCATGATCTATTATAACCCTTTGTTGTGAGAACTTCAATACACATGTTTATTAATATCATTTAACATGGTTGATGTCTTGACTAGAACTTCTAAAAGATATCTTCGGAGTAGTAAGTGCATGATCTGTAGGTGGCGAGACATCTGATGCCTATAGGTGATGCTTACGTGAAACTAACTTCCATACAGAAGGTTTGCAACTCTATTTGGATAGTCATTTCTGGCCTGGATGTGTTTTGGATTTGTTTTCATGTGTATTGGTGGTGAAACCTGGTTCCACCCCAGTGATTCCCATCATTAATCAAAACTCTATTTTAATTCCCTCTCTTTTACTTTCCTTGCAATTAGTTTAACTAAACTCCAACCAACCTTTGTTCTAAATATTAGTCTTACTTGGACTGGGTCTGACTAGCAAGGTTCTTAATAACGTTGTCTCTTGGGATTTGATCCTTAACTATATTGCGATAAGAACCATCCGCTTGCAGGTGGTATTATTGCACAAGATTTCAATAAAAACTCAGGGATTTCAACCATGGGTGAATTTGTTAGTGTAGTAAAAACCACATCAGTACTCTCATGTCCTTGGGGGAGTTTGGTAGACTTTGTATATCAAGATGATGTTTTGGCTACATGCCTTTGTTGTCAGTTATGGCATGTATGTATGAGAATAGGTTATCCTATTTATAGGTGGTGCCATATATGGCATGTTTGTTAATAACCCTTTTGCAAGTGTTATATACACATACAAGTGGATTATGTAGACTTAGATGTGATGAATTTCAACTTTTGTGCAATTAGGAAACAATTTTAATTTCTTATGTTGTCTAGTAACCTGGTTGATTAGTATTAGTCCCATTATTTGTTTTAAGTAATCTCTCTTTGTGGCACGTCAGGTCGTAATAGTTTGGTTGGTATCAGAGCTCTAGGTTTGCTAAGTCTACATGGACCTAGGACTAGGGTTTGTGTCTGTTCAAGTGTCCTCCAGTCTATTAATGGTTACTTCTTCTTATGAAGAAGAAGAAGAAGAAGAAGAGAAGTAGAAAAGATGGTTGGAGAACATGAAGAACTTGCCATTGAGAGTAGTGTTGTTGCACCAAGAGGTGGTTCCATGAGGAAGGAGAGGGTTTGTGGAGTGCTTGAGATGCCCCAATTTAACCCTTTCACGGTGCCATATCCCACTTTCTAGTCCATGTTTGGATAGTTCAATTTCCACAATGACACATATGGCAGACAGAATGTTTGTTCCTCAAGCGAGAGAAGCAACCCCTGATGTGGAATCTTCAGGATCTGGGAAGACCTTTGAGAGATTGAGACGTGTAGGGGTGGTGGAGTATGCGGGTATGGCATACCTGACAGAAGTAGATATGTGGTTGATCGAGCTGGAGTAGGCCTTCAAGATCCTCAACATCCTAGAAGAGGATAAGGTGAACCATGATGTGTATCTATTTAAAGGGGAGTGTTGTCCAATGGTGATCTATTAGGAAGAGAAAAGTCCATGTGATGTGATCAATTGGGAAGAGTTTCTGATAACCTCCAATTTTGGGATGTTATCTTAGTCCTTTCTTCAGTTTTCCACACTCTTTCTTAATTAGAATTAGACATAATACCTAAATATTCCCTCTTATTGTAAATATACTATTAAACCAACTTTTCCCCTTTATATTTGCAGAAAAAGACACAAAAAAATCATAAAAGACTCAACTAGCCTCAAGAACGCATGGAGTCACACGGTCCCAAAACCGCATGAAGCCAATCGGTCCCGAGACCGCATGGAGTCACACGGTCCCAAGACCGCATGAAGCCAATCGGTCTCGAGACCGCATGGAGTCACACGGTCCCAAGACCGCATGAAGCCAATCGGTCCCAAGACCACATGAAGCCAATCGGTCCCGAGACTGCATGGAGTCACACGGTCCCGAGACCGTATGGAGTCACACGGTCCTAAGACTGCATGAAGCCAATCGGTCCCGAGACCACATGGAGTCACACGGTCCTGAGACCGTATGGAGTCACACGGTCCCAAGACCGCACGAAGCCAATCGGTCCCGACCCCGCATGGAGTCACACGGTCCCAAGACCGCATGAAGCCAATCGGTCCCATGATCGCATGAAGCCAATCAGTCCCGAGACCACATGGAGTCACACGGTCTCGAGACCGTATGGAGTCACACGGTCCCAAGACCGCATGAAGCCAATCGGTCCCGAGACCGCATGGAGTCACACGGTCCCGAGACCGTATGGAGTCACACGGTCCCAAGACCGTATGAAGCCAATCAGTCCCAAGACCACATGGAGCCACACGGTCCCAAGACCACATGAAGCCAATCAGTCCCGAGACCGCATGAAGGCAAACAGTCTTGAGGTCCAAACGGTCTTGAGCTCCATACAGTCTTGAGATCCAAACGATTTTGAGATCCAAACGGTGTTAAGATCCAAACGGTCTTGAGGTCCAAATGGTCTTAAGGTCCAAACGGTCTTGAGATCCAAATGGTCTTGAGATCCAAACGGTCTTAAGATCCAAACGGTCTTGAGGTCCAAATGGTCTTGAGATCCAAACGGTCTCCAAACCATTTGGACTTCACTTAAGGCCTATAAATAAGACCCCAAGGGTCCTCAAAAGGGGGAAGTTTTTTCAGACGTCCAAAGGTTGCCTCAATCACTCCAGAGCACATCCGACTTCCATCCTCCGCCAAGGGGCTACCGGTCTGAGACCTACACTCCATCTCGAAGTTGCTTTCTCTCTCTCTGCCAAAGAAGGTGGGAAGAGGGAGATCCCATCATCACGCAACCTACAAAGCTAGTGGATCGTTTCTCTCTCTCCAAGGGGTTGACTTTCCTCTCTCCTTTGTGGGGATGATGCTCTCTCTCTCTCTCTTCTTGCCTCCTTCTTTGTCCTAGTTATGAGCGTGTAGTCTCTATCACTAGGGTGCGGGGAGTAGCCCCGCTACCCATGTTTTCATATCATATAAATGTAATCCATAGTTTGTAATATAGAGTTTCTATCTTTTCAGTTCAACATCAAACGTTTAATGAATGCATGTTGCCTGATCATCAACTTGTGTTATCTTTTATCTTTTAGTATGAATTGTCAACGTTTGTACTATTAGATTTGAAACTCATTTTTATGTTGGTTCTTGGTGCATGTATCCACCATGCATCTGTTTTAGTATCTAGGAGTGTCTTTCAAGAAGTGGAGTATACTCACTCCCATCGTTGTACTTTCATTCTATGAAATGGAATCAGTTGACGTGTGAAAGTACAAACTTGATGAGTCGAGGAACACACTTTGCGAAGGGAATGATGCAAAGTAGTTGACCATTCATTAGGGGATGGCTGACTTTGCAACATTCCTGCACTTCTCGTGATTAGTTCTCTGAAAGGAAACTATGTCTACAAAGATAATAACTGACTAAACTCTTTTTGTAGGTTATGTTTTACTTTGCATATGTTGATCCATGTGTAGTGGCAGTGAAAAATCGATCACACCCTAGTGACTTTTATCATTGTTTAACTTCCTTAGATTTACTTGATTTCTTTACTTTACATGTTCTTAGGTTAAAATGACAAAACCAAGCTTTAAATCTAAATACCAACTAATAAGTGATTAAGTGGAATTCTGACATTTTCTATCTTGTTGCTTGCAACAAGACCGTTGTCTCGTGGATTCGACCATTAAGTATACTACGATAAGACTTCCACGTATCTTAGCTTACGTGGGTGGAGTTCTCTATCTAGTATAAGCAAGGATAAACCTAAAGACTTGTCATCTTTAGGATTTTTAGTGGTGCACACAACTCCACGTAAGTGGAAGCTCCATCAGTTTCGATAAGAGTTTGTGAGTTGGTACTTTTAGGAGACCTATCTTGATGATAAGATCAAATAGTTAGAGAAGATCCAGCGGGGATCCATGACAATTAATGAATGTGAAGCCAAATTTGTGGAGATTCTGAGGTTTTTTCCTCACATGGATTCTATAGATAAGAAGAGAATCAGGCAATTTGAGAACATTTTGAGTACAAATGTTATGACCCACGTTGAGGTTAACCAGTAAATACCTCAATTAGCATGAACCACCTTGATTAGTGTTGAGTATATTATTAAATAACATGATTAATTAAGATAAGCTAAGTCATGAATCAATAGTTGAGATTTACTCATATGAGGTAACTAATGATAATCAGTGTTAATTGTTGAGTTAAGTTAAATGTCAGGGTGCAATTAGTGCTTTGACCAATTGTGACAAGCTAATCAACATGATTTCTTGCTTCGAGGGTGTAGAGGACCTCGTGCATGAAGTTTTGCAAAAAGAATCATTTGATTCGGACCCTCGAGGAAAAAGTTATAACCTTTTTATTTTTTCTTGGACTTGGTTGTAATTTTTCCAAGTTTAGCCTTTTATTTACCCTTTCCCTTTTTCGCTTATTATTTCTTCCTTATCCCTTTCATGCGGTCGCTTCATAGGCAAACCGACAGAGCGGCGCCCGATAGAGCCAAAGCAGGCCGCGACCTAGGGCGATTGTTGGGCGATTCAACCGACGATCGATCTCCGCCTCTTCCTCCTCTAACTTCCCTTCTTCTTCTCTTCCTCCCCTACCCGCCTAGCCACCTGCAGCCTTGCTGCTTGGCTTGGGCGGCCATCCTGCAGCTAGCAAGCTGCTGCGGCAGCATTCAGGGGCCCGTCTTGGGCGCGCCAAGCACTAGGGGAGGTGCCCTGGAGGCCGGCCGTGAGCTCAAGGTTCAAGCAAGGAACGCAGCGCCTCCATCCCCGACCTAGTTCTTGGTTGAGCAGACGACAAGCAGAAGGGGCGGCGCCCCTTTTGCCATTTGTGCCAGCAGCCGAGCAGTAGCTGCAGCTGCGGTGCTGGCCAGAGGCCGTTTTGCTGCGGCAAACAACATGAGATCAACAACCGTGAGTTCGTCTTTGAGGTTCAAACTTGGATCCATAGCCAATAGCTGCGATTAGGTCCAGCTTGGAGCTCCCTTTCCAGTCTGAATGTGAGGTAGTTGTTTGCAACAGGTTGAACGAACTAGGAGTTCTTGGGCGTGCAAATCTTCAGAAAAAAAAAGGTGCTATTCAATTCAATTTTGAGGTTTAGGCTTGAATCTGCAGCTTTAGCTGCGTTCTTAGACCGTTTCCTCCATCGGAGCATGAAAAGCTTCTGTTCGTTTGCAACAGGTCCAGATCCAGGCCATTTTGAGGTTGAAGACAACCGAATCTTGCCCGGAATCAGGCCCTGGACGCACCTCCGGACGAATCCAGACAGTCCAAATCAAAGTGAGTAGGATTTCATTTATTTATCATTAATAAACTCAGGTGTTTGAATATTTCCAGTTATGTGCGCGAATTACGCTGATAACAGGCGTTATCAGGCGTCGGGCAGCGTTTGGCTTCGCCCGACTTTTTATTTCATAAAATGCTTCTAGACGTTGTTATATGATTTAGTTTAGCATCTGATCAGTGTGGATTGAATCAGTAAATTTATATGGTTCATTGGAACCTAAATTGCTCATTTGAATGTTGAAATTAGAAATTCATGTCTGAAAATGGTTTAATTTGGGTATGACCCAAACAATGAAGATTTCTGATAAATTATCAGATGTACGATTTCAAAGTAGATATGAATAAATAAAATATGCATGAAAACCCTAATTGCATATATCTTTTGACGTTAATATGTGTAAATTGATATTTACATGAAATGGCACATTTCTCTGAAATATTACCAGAAATTCTCAAGTATTGTTATTAAATTATATTGTGAAATGTAATTAACTCTTAATTGAGTTAAGTGATGCACAAACCAAGATTTGGGTTAATGTGCACGTTTTTTTGAGAATTTTAGAGAATTGACAAATGTTGAGTATGATTCTCGTATGTGAAGTAAATTTCTTTAATTTGTGCAATAAGATGTTCAATTGCGTAAATTCGCTATGTATGTGCCAAATTGAAATAAGTTGGGTTATTTATGCATTTCTAATTTGTCTGAATGCATGGTATGAGAATTTCTCAGAAATGACAATGATTTGAAATATATTGCTCTGTCAGTTTAGAATGACAGTGTATTGTGATCTGATATGAAATCAGTAAATGTGATATTCCTGTTTAAATGGTTATATGTTAATCAGTTAATAGACTTAGGTGCCCTAACACCGTAGAACCCCTTTGACAGATCTGCTTCATAGGGGTGAAACTCGTGTTGCAACATTATCCGTGCGATGTCATGGAGACACGAGGATAGAGAGGCAGTGTCCAACAATAACGCGTGCGATGTCACGGTGGCACTGGAGAAAATTAGGGGTTATTGCAACAAGATATGTGCGATGTCATGGAGGTAACCCCGTGAGACTCTCCGCTTGTGTACTCAGGTTAGAGGAGGAGTCTAGAGCACTCGATGTAGTGCAGTGAGGCCGATGAGCCTGAAGGCCGATGAGCCTGGGGTCCTGTGGCAGAGCAGGGTTGGCGTTAGACTTAGCATTTCCCGGGTGTGTCGCTAAGTCTTGTACGGTGGGATCATAGTTCACTATGGATCTTCATATACAGGGTACACTGTATATGATTAGGGCTTAATAATAATATAAATTGGTACTCATATAGGATCACAGTAAATTAAAGTATTCAAACTTTTGTGCTATTTCTTTATATCTGTTTAACTGTTCAAATTATCTGTTAATGCATGGAAATGTGATTATATTCTGCAAATCTGTTATGTTATTAGAACTGCCCTGCTTAGTACTGTACTTATGTTTTATTTAAATCTATAAACCTGATGAGTTGTTTAGTGATAGCTAAATGAAATGCTATTCACTGAGCGAGTAGGCTCATACCGCTACTCAAAACATTTTCAGGTCAGCATCAGCATCAGGAATCGGAAGGGTCGTTTCATCCTAACGCCTAGTTATAAAAGGTTTGTAGTTAGTCTAATTAGAGGTCTCTTAGTCCTTTCCCCTCGGTCCTTGGGACATGGTGTGGGTAAGAGAGAGTGTGTATGTGGTATGTGTATAAAGATGTAAATTAATTGTTATGTTTACTTTCTATTAAACAATGTTACATGTTGTAAACTATGTTTACGTACTCTAGCCAGTTTAGTTGAAATGCTTCCACAATAGTTTATTATGTTTTAGTTTACAACAATAATCTGAATATCATTACGAGGTTTTAGAAAGAAAAAGTTCTCAGAGATTTGTTTATGTGATAATCCCTCCGTCGCACCCTAATCTCGTGATTAGTGGTTAGTGTGAGATCGGGGTGTGACAACAAATTTTACAATGTCAATGTCATCCCTAAAGAACAGAGAGAGGTTCACCACATTTGTGGAATCAATCTGTAGGGTGGAATAGTTAGTAATTGAAAAGCGTGAGACGAAGGAAAAGAAGAGGCATGACCAATATCAAGGACAATCATCTGGAGTCTTCAAGAGTCCTATGTTCTTAGTGCCACAATCACAATAGAGATCAGGTGTATAGACCCAATGGTCACTAAGTAAGGGAGGATGCCAAAATTTTCCACTAGAAGGAGCCTACAACACGACGTCAGTGTGAGTGACGGGGTCGTCTAGTCCACAATATGAGATCAACACTTTCTACAAGTGTGGACAAGTAGGACATCTGAGGTGGGCATGTCCGTTGAAGGATGATGAGGTAACCCAATAGTGGAGACATAGTTAGAACAACTCACAGAGGAAATAGTTTAGCAACAATTGAGGATAAGGATGTGGAAAAGTGTTACAAGTTGGTTTTTCAGGATATGATAACGGAGAACGGGGATGACAACATGCAACGACTCGATTCTATGCCATGATAAAATTGGAAGGAGTGGTCAACCTGTAAGTAGTAACTGGTCAGAAGGAGTTATTTTATTTTGATTTATCTTCCTCTTGTTATATATTTATTTTGGTTGAACCATGTACGAGACACTCTGTTATCACTTGGGAAGATATTTTGAGTTGTTCTTTGCCTGTTAGTCGTAGACATGATAGTCTTTTTTTATAAACCCCGTTGGTTGTTTCAGCCGAGTTGTGGGAGGTGTGTCCTTCCTGTGTCCTTTCTTTTTTGGGGAACAACATTCAAGTGGACCTCATACCACTTTACATGGATGTATTTGATGTGATACTTAAAATGGAGACTTTGGAGAAGTATTAGGTGGTCTTGGATTGTAGTTCCAAGGTGGCGATGTTTTTTGACAAAAGTGTGTCGTGTGACGTCAAATTAGATAGGAAAATCCTTCTGACAGGTCTGGTGTCAGTGATGGTGGTAGAGAAGTTGATGAGTGAGGACTGTGAAGCATTCTAGGCACATGTGATAGATACCAAGGTAGGGAGTCCTAGTATCCAGGAAGTGCTAGTTGTCCGTGAGTTCAAGGATGTGTTTGCAGATGATTTCCCATGTGTTCCCCCAGTCAGAGAGACTGCTTTTGAGATCAATCTGGTACCCAATACTTAGTTGATAACTCAGACACCATACATAATGGCACCAAAGAAGATGTCAAAGTGAAAGAAAAAGTTATAAGAGATGCTTGAGAAAGGTTTCATCAGACTGAGCATGTCTCCTTGGGGTGCTCCCGTGTTGTTCCTGAAAAAAAGGATGGATCTATGAGGTTGTGCATTGATTAAAGACAATTGAACAAAGTGACAATCAAGAACAAGTATCTCTTGTTGCAGATTTATTTGACTAGTTACAAGGCGCTAACAACATTTTCCAAGATAGACCTGATGTCTGGATATCACCAGTTGCAGATCAAGGCGAACAACATACCAAAGTCATCTTTTAGGACAAAGTACGATCACTACGAGTTTGTGGTTGTGTCGTTTGGGCTAACCAATGCATCAGAAGCATTCATGGACATTATGAACATGGTGTTTTGACCATATCTTGATAGACATTTGGACATTATGAACATGGTGTTTGTGGGGTGTTCATAGATGATAGTTTGATATACTCCAGAGATAACCAACATCATGAACAACATATGCGTCAAGCATTGACTTTGTTGAGATAACATCAGTTGTATGCGAAGTTCAGCAAATGTGAGCTTTGGCTGAGGGAAGTACCCTTTATTGGAGACATGACTTCTCCAAGGGGTATTCATTTCTACCCAAAGAAGGTGGAAATTGTGGCCGAGTAGGAGCAACTGAAGATGTCGACATAAGTTTCACTTTTCTGGGCCTGGCAGGCTACTACAAGAGGTTCGTGAAGAACTTCAGTTCCCTAGCATTACCCCTAATGAAACTATCAAGGAAAGATGTACCGTTCCTCTGGGATGACAATTGTCAATTTTATTTTCAATTGTTAAAGGAGAAGCTAACAAGTGCACCTGTGTGAGTCCTGCCATAGAAAGGAAAAGGCTATATTGTCTTCTGTGATCCCTGGAGGAATGGTCTGGGTACTGTGCTAATGTAAGACAAGAATGTGATCTCTTTTGCATCATGAAAATTGAAGAAGCATGAAGATAACTACCCCACCCATGATCTAGAGCTCGATGTGGTGGTTCACACCTTGAAGATCTGGAGGCACTACCTTTATGGTGAGAAGTGTCATATCTTCATCGACCATGGGGACCTCAAGTACATCTTTCTAAAGCAAGAGTCAAATAGGTAGCAGCGTGGGTGGCTAGAGTTAATCAAGGACTATGATTGCACCATAGACTAGCATCAAGGTAAGGAAAATGTGGTGGCATATGCTTTGAGTAGGAAAACTTCATCATCATTTATTGATAAGGCATAATTATGTTTCTTGGTGTGCTACAAGAGAGACTGATGTGGAATATTATCGCACTAACAAATTCACTTGGGGATAAAATCCCCGAGCTTTACCTAAACCTTGGGCAATAATACCACCCGCAAGAGGACGGGTCTTATCGCAATATAGTTAAGGATCAAATCCCAAGAGACAACATTTTTAAGAATCATTGTTAGTCGAATCTAGCTCAAGTAAGACTAATATTTAGAATGATTGGTTGATTTGAGGTTAATTAAACTATTTGAAAGAAAGTAAAGAGTAGAATTAAAGTTGGATCTAGATTAATGATATGGAATTGCTGGGATGGTCTCGGGTTTCACCACCACTACTCATTCAAACACATCCAAACATCAAACATCCAGGCAAGATATAACTATCCAAGTAGAGCTGTTGCAAAACCCCCCATAGAGGCGTTAGGTTTGCATAAGCATCACCTTAGGTATCAGATGTCTTGTCACCATCTGGATCACATGCTTACGGCCCTGAATATACAACATCCAACTGAGCTTGTGGCCCTCCCTAAGGGATGTTTAGGCTACAAAAGCGTCACCATAGGCTAGATGGCTCGTCCCCTCACGGATCATACACTTATGAACCCAAGGAATCCTATCAGAAGTTCTCATCAAGGAGTCAACCATGCTAATCGAAAAGCAAGTAGGTGATTAATCTACAAGAAAACATTGAAGATTAACAAAGAAGATACACAATCCAACTAAGGTTGTGGCCCTCCCTAAGTGATGTTTAGGCCACAGAAGTGTCACTGTAGGCTAGATGACTCGTCCCCTCACTAATCATACACTTACAACCTCAAGGAATCCCATTATATTTCTAGTTTGGGAGTCAACCTCATTAATCGACATTCTACCCTACATATAGAAGTTCTCATAACATAGGGAAAAATATGATGCAAGCAAGCAGTTAACCAATCTATAAACATTAACGATTAACAACGAAATGAAAAGTTATATACATTGACTTGGAATGTTAAATGAAAAGACATGAAAGCATGGGCAGCGGGGCTAGTCCCCGCACCCCAGAGAAAAGGGAATACTCACTCATGATACAAGAAACAAGAAGAATAAGAGAGAGGGAAGATTCTACCATGAGCATGATGAAGAAGATAGTCACAGCTCGGTGAAGATGATGCGGTCATCTATGTCATGTCAGGGTAGATCTGGGCGAGGAGGAAGAACCACCAAGGCAGACTAGGCAGATCTTCTTCTCCACCTTCTTTCTCTTCTTCACCTTCTTGCTCGCAGTGAGAGGAGCAGGTGAGATGATGATGGCGTGGATGAAGGAGTTGGATCGACCCTTGTGCTTGGGCAGCCTGTCGGTGTCCCTAGATCAATGCCCAAATGAGGACCCTTGTAGTTCTATTTATAGGCTCAGTTTGGGTTCTCACGTTTTTGCTGTGAACTCCTTCAAAATGGTTTGGAGTAAGGTGCCTCCATCCGGTCTTCATCCAAACTGTCTTGGAGACCGTTTGATGGCCAAACAGTCTTGTGTCTTTGTCGAAACGGTCTTCACCTAAGTGTCCAAATGGTCTTGAGGACCGATGGGATCTGATCGGTCTTGACTCTGAATGGTCTTGGAGACCGATGAGGTTTGCATAGTCTTGCTGACATCCAAACAGTCTTGGCTTCTATCAGTTTGCTGCATCCAAATGGTCTTAGAGATCGATTGGTTTTGTGCCCCAAATGGTTTGGGTCTCTAGCATTCTTCTCCTCCAAATAGTCTCACAGTCGTGCGTCGCCAAACAGTCTTGAGGATCGTAGGCTCCCAAACGGTCTTCACTGTCCAAATGGTTTGGAGATGCAAATGGTCTTGAAAACCGATGGGTTCCAATCGGTCTTGAGACCGAATAGTTTTGGCCCCAAACGATCTTTGTTCAAACGGTCTTCATCATCCAAATGGTTTTCAGGACCGTTTGGGAAGCTTGTAGGTGGAGGACCGTGTGAGTGAATGGATAAGACCGAGAGGTCAAAACCAAATGGGCAGATCGCTAGGGCAAATATTTTGGTACAGAAAGATTGATCAAGACCAAATAGGATAAACCATTTGGTCAAGACCAAGGTTGAGAGGATCTTGAGTGAATTCCATATGATAGTTGAACCTCATCAATACCTGCATAAAATCAATATAAATCTAGTTAATAATCTTGATAATTGAATCAGTTAAGGAAAATTGCATTTTGTGAGGTTTAGGAGATGAAATCGAAAGTATTGAATCGAATTGGTACCAAAAAGGCAACTGAAAATCATGATGAATATGGATTGATCAGAATACCCCAAACTTAAACGTTTCCCATCCTCGAGTAACACAAAATTTGAAACAGTCGCTAATTGAATACTTTCAAATTGTGTGATTGCCTCCTCTTCACATACAAATTGCTTCTCTCTACGCAGTATGACTGAGCATATCTAATTCCTGAGATCACTGAACACATTTTACCATATCTTTGTTCCTGGGTTTGTTTTCCAACATCACTTCCTCCTCACTTTTTCCAACAAAAAGCATGTCAAAGAGTTTTGTAAGAGTCCACAGATACCCACAGAACCACAAGTGTGCATCTGATCTGACACTGGTGTTTTTCAGGATAGAGGAGGCATTCATTGTGCCTTTTAGGTAGAAAAGGGAGTGAAGGGTGGTGTGGAAGGAAGAATTAAATCTCTCCTCTATTCGACTCGAGATTTCTATTATATTATTTTCAATTTAATTGATTGCATTTTTTGTGTGTAAATCTCTCCTCCATTCGACTCGAGATTGCATTTCTTTTTATGTGCGCTTTGGCATCTTTTCTTCGTGGTACACCCCTATTTATTAGCGGGAGGTATGGAAGAAGTGGATATAAAAAAGGGTGGTGTGACCCCCCAAACTTAGGGTTTGGAACTATTTTGGATATTTTTGTTTCTTTTTTTTTTGATGGATAGAGGGGTACGAAGATGATAGAAGAAGTGTACAAGAGAGTTCAGATCAGAATGCCACTTGATTTACAATTCAGTGCACTTAGTTGTTGTCTTTATCGTACTCTGCTCTAATAATGACTTGATGAGGATCCAGTGGGGATTCTATGTTATTGTTCCACTAGCCAGTTAGGAAGCACGACGTGTTTGATCCCTATCAGTTTGATAGACACTTGCCATTTTTGCATAAAGATCATGATGTTAGGATTCATAAGCTTCACATAATGATTTCAATCGAAAGGCTAGTTTCAAAAGGTGGTCCTCTTAAGGATTTGCTTCGAATAAGGAGGGTATAATGATTAAAAAGCTTCAAAACTTTATCCAGTATTTGTTAAAGTTCTTTGAAAAACTTTTAAATTTTTGAAAATTTTGGTCAAAAATGCAATGATGAAATCTTAAGTCTGATTTAGATAGGTGAAGGTAGAAAGTGAAGTACGTACCACCTACCATCCACCCCAAACATAGAAACTTGCTCATCCCAAGCAAACTCTAAATCGAATATGGAGGGGAAAATACATGTCGGTAGGACCACGAGATGTGGTTGCGTTCCATCCCGCGTGCATCCTTCATCTGAAAATTTCAAGAATGAAAATCAATAAAAACTAAAGATAGCATCTCGCGATGTGATTTTTATTTTAGTGAAAAAATATCTAAAATGTAGAAACAAAATTAGAGAAACATTCTAATTTGAAATTAAAAGTAAAAACAAATTTATTGATTGGGTTGCCTCCTGACAAACACCTTTGTTTTATGTTGATGGCTCAACGTGATTCCTTCAACTTTCTGGTAGATATGTTGGTTTGAAAAGTTTTATCAATTCTTCAGTGCTAGTATCTGCTGGAATGAAGTATCTCTTCACGCATTGGCCATTTGCCACAAAATAGCCTGACTTTTAACTCCATAAGGAGAAAACACCATGTGGGTAGATATTCTTGACAGTGTAAGGTCCAAAACGGTGAGAGTAGAGTTTCCCTGGGAATAACCTCAGTCTTGAGTCGAACAGAAGAACTTGGTCTCCAATTTGTATGTTCTTTCTTTTCAGATGACCATCATGCCAAAGTTTCATATGTTCTTTATAGATTTGTGCATTCTCATAAGCTATCATTCAGAGTTCTTCCAACTCTTGGAGTTGTAGAGTCCTGGCTTGGCTTGCTTCCTTCATATCAAAATTTAGTTGTTTAATTGTGCACCATGCTTTGTGTTCTAGTTCTATAGGCAGGTGGCATGATTTCCAAAGATTAATCGAAACGGTGTAGTGCCAAGGGGTGTCTTAAAAGCAGTTCGGTAAGCCCACAATGAGTCAGTGATTTTCACTGACCAATCTTTTTTATTGCAGCCTATTGTCTTTTCCAAAATAGCCTTGACTTGATGGTTAGAAACCTCTACATGTCCACTTGTTTTTGGATGGTAGGGCGAGGCTACCTTATGAGTTACACCATATTTCCTCAGTAATGTTTCAAAGCTTCTTTTAAGAAAATGAGAACCTCCATGAATATCACAGTTCATAGGAAACCGAATCGGGGAAAGATAATATCTTTGAATAATTTAATAATAGGTTTTGAATTACTAGTGACGGTTGGTATGGCTTTAACCCATTTTGGGATGTAATCCACCGCCACTAGGATGTAGGAAAATGCATTCGAAGATGGGAATTGACCCACATAGTCCACACCGCAAACATCAAATATCTCAACTTCTTGCCACAACATTAACGACATCTCATCTCTCTTTGTTAAGGTACTTGTTCTTTGACATTTGTCACATGATAGAACAAATTCATTGGAATCTTTGGATATGGTTGGCCAAAAGAATCCCCATTGCAAAACTTTCAAGGTAGTTTTCTTAGAACTCATATGGCCTCCAACTGGGCCTGAGTGACATTGCTCTAGAATAAGTTGAACTTCTTCCTCAGCGATACATCATCTATATAGACCATCAACACAGAGCTTGAAGAGGTATGGCTCATCCCAGTGATACTACTTCACATCATGCATGAATTTTGTCAATGCATTTCCGGTGCATTCGGGGTGGATAATGCCAGTGGCAAGGTAGTTCACATACCAAGGGGTAGCCACTAAAACTTTCATAAGTTGGTCGTCTGGAAGGGAATCGTTAATTGGGATCGTCTTGGTTTCCAAGGTGTGGATGCGACTTAGGTGATCTGCTACAACATTTTTTGTATAATTCTTATCTCTTATCATTAGATCAAATTCTTGCAATAGGAGAATCCATCTAATTAACCTAGGTTTAACATCTTTCTTTGTGAGGAGGTAACAGATAGCTGCATGATCTGTGTAGACAATGACTTTTGAACCAATGAGGTAGGATCTGAACTTGTCAAAGGCATACACGACTGCAAGAAGTTCTTTCTCGGTAGTTACATAATTCCTCTGAGCTTCATCGAGGGTCTTCGATGCATAGTAGATCACTTAATGTTTCTTTTCTATACATTGTCCTAAGACAACACCCATAGCATAATCATTGGCATCACACATAAATTCAAATGGGTGATCCCAATCGGGAGCTCAAATGATGGGTGTTGTTGTGAGGGCATGTTTCAGGTTATAAAAACTTTTGACACATTCTTTGTCAAAATGGAACTCAGCGTCCTTTAGTAACAAATTTGTCATCGACTTGGTTATCTTAGAGAAATCCTTTATGAACCATATGTAAAAGCCTGCATGACCTAGGAATGCACAAACTTCTCTTACATTTGTCGGGATAGCAAGTTTGGAAATCACTTTGATTTTTGCCCTATCTACTTTGATTCCTCGATTGCTGACTCTATGACCAAGGACAATGCCTTCCTTCCCCATAAAGTGACCCTTCTCCCAATTCAACACACGATGTGCTTCGTCACACCATTTAAGGACAAGGGAGAGGTGCTTTAGGCATGAGTCCTAGGAATCTCCATATACAGAAAAATCATCCATAAAAACTTCCATGATAATCTCAGTTAGACCAGCGAATATAGCTGCCATGCAATGTTGGAAAGTTGCAGGCACATTGCAGAGTCTGAACGTCATCCTTCTAAAGGCATATGTTCCAAATGGGCAAGTAAAATTCGTTTTCTCTTGATCATCTAGATGTATAGGAATCTGATAGAATCCATAGTAACCATCGAGATAACAGAAATATTCTTGGTGAGCCAATGTTTCTAAGACTTGATCAAGAAAAGGCATTGGAAAATGATCCTTTCGTGTCACTTTGTTCAACTTCCTATAATCAATACACATCCTTCACCTAGTGACTATTCCAGTGGGGATGAGTTCATTGTCTTCATTATGTATTACAGTTGTTCCACCCTTTTTCGGGACAACATGCATGAGACTTACCCATGGCGAGTCAGATATCAGATAGATGATCCCTGCAGTAAGTAATTTGATAACTTCACGGTGGACTACTTCTTTAATATTTGGGTTTAGCTTTTATTGATGTTCAACAGTCATCTTATGGTCTTCCACCATGGGGATTTTGTGCATACAAAGGGCTTGACTCACCCCGATGAGATCACTCATCTTGTATCCTATGGCTTTCCTTCTTTCCTTTAGTTCTGTCAAGAGTTTATCTTCTTGTTCCTCCGTTAGATCAGAATTTATGATGACTGGGTAAACTTTGAGGTCATCTAGAAATGCATACTTCAATCCCTCAGGTAGAGGTTTCATTTCAGGAGCTTGTGATTTTTCACATGGTTCTTCAGTGACATCCACAGCTTTGAGTTCCTCAATTTTGGTTTCAGCATCTTCTTCGGTAGTGTCAAGGTCAAGAACACAATTTTTCACTTATTCATCAACTAAACTAGTTGCATTTAGATTAGTCAAATCTACTCCTAGAGAATCTTCTTGTTTGTAATCCTCTTCAGTGAGTAGTGACATCTTCTCTATGCACTCAATCAGGTAGACTTCTTCTTGCATTCTTGGTCTTCACATACTTTCAAAAACATTAAACTCGAGAGTTTCTTTACCTAATCTGAGCAACAAATTTCTTGCTTCAACATCAATAAGAGCTCATGCACTGGCAAGGAACAGACATCCAAATATGAGAGGGTATCTAGTGTCTTCCTTTATGTCTACGATGACAAAGTCACAAGGAACATAGGAGTCTTTTCCTACCTTGATAGGGACATCCTCAATGATTCCTAAGGGTAGAGTCACAATGTTATCTACAAGATGTATTGTCATGCCGGTTGGGAGCAGTTCAACAAACCCTAGCCTTTTGCAAAGGCTAAGTGGCATGATGGAAATGCTAGCACTAAGATCTACCAATCCCTTCTTACAAGATGAATCACCGATATGGCAAGAAATCCCAAAAGATCTTGGATCTTTCTACTTCTTGGGCATCTTGCTTTGGATGGTCTGAAGTATTTGTTGCTAGCTTGACTATTTCATATTCCTCAGTTATATATTTTTTGGTGAGGAGAGACTTCAAGTACTTTGTCCAGGCTGGTATCTCAGCCAGAGCATCTAAAAAGGGAATATCAACATGAAGCTTTTTCATAGCTTCTTTGAACTTATTGAAATGGGTATCAAGCTTTGTTTGCCTTAGACAAGTTGGAAAAGGTATACGATGCTTGTATACAAGGATATCAGGTTCTCGTGTTGGTTCTTCCTCTTCTATAGTAGGTTTCTCAGAATTTTCTTTGTCTGACTTATCATTGTTTGGCTGCTCCTTTGGAAAAGATTCAGGTTCCTTGTCAACTTGATCTTTCACCCGGTCTTGTTCATCTATGACAACCATTGGTGTCTTGACAGGAGGGTCAGGATATATAATACCAGAATGAGTCATAACAGCCTTCAATTGCTCTGGATGTTTAGGGTTGTTCTTCAGTTGACCAACAAAGGATCCAACAGGTGGCTTCACGCTGGCTACAAGTTGAGCTAGTTGAGATTCAATGGCTTTCTGATGTGCTTGCTGGTTAGCTATCAAGGTTTGCTGGTTATCTATCATGGTTTGTTGCAATTGCAACATCTTATCAATGGTCATCAGTTTGTCATAAGGAGAAATGGGTCCGGTTTGTTGCCCTTGTAGTTGGTTTTGGAAAGGGACCTGATTGGGATTCTAAAATTGCGAGTTGTTCTGATAATTGTTGAAGTTCCTATTTGGGAAGTTGCCTCTGAAGTTCCCTTGATTCCCAAAATTTTGTTGTTGGTTATACTGGAATCCTAGTGGGTCTCGTGGTTGATTGTTTGAACCAAGTTGTCATGAGTTTTCTTCTCCTGATAGATTTCCATATTGAAAACCATGATGATTCCTATTCTGATTTGGATTGTAATATCCTTGACCAAGGATGGTGTTGACCTCATTAAGATTTTCCATTTGATTATTATCTCCTTAGCCACATGTGTTGCTTAGAACAACATCATAGAGAACATTGCATGATAAAATGGAATGATCAATACCTTTACATGCTTCACAGAATAGCAAAGCTGACTCAATCTGTTCCTATTGTTGAGGGGGTGAACGTCCTCTTCCAAAAACAGCAAGGGATGATTCAATATGGTCTTGCTTGGCAACTAAGAGCTTTAGGGTTTCAGTGATAGACTTGTACTCTGGAATAACTTCAGCCATAGCTACCTTCAACACTCCTTTGCCTACAGATGTACCCCAATTAGCTTGATTTTCAGCTTCAAGGGTGACAATCCTCCATGCTCTATCATAACTTTGTCGCATGAAGTTTCCTCCAGATGAGGAATCTAAAAACCTTTTGATATCATCGTCCACACCCCTATAGAAGATTTCAATGAGATAATTCTTAGGGATTCTATGGTGTGGACATTTGTGTAGAAGATCTTTATATGTTTCCCATGCTTCACCAAGGGTTTCTCCAGGGGCTTGAGTGAACATGGTTATTCTACCCCTAATTTCATAGGTGAGAGAAGGGGGATAAATTTTTCCAAAAAAACGTTTTGAAGTTGTTCCCAAGTGGTGATAGGTTCACAATGCAAGGAGTTGTACCAGCTTATAACTCTATCAACAAGAGAATATTTGAAAAGATGGAGTCGAATAGCATCGTCAGACACTCCATTTTTCTTTGTCATGGCACATAGATCAATAAACTTCAGAAGATGTTCTTGACTATCTTCTCCTTGTTTACCATAAAATTGGTTGTTTTGAAGCAATGTGATCCAATGTGCCCTTATCTCGAAGTTTGGGGCATTGATAGGAGGTGGTTGCACTGGGTGATGAAAATCAACAGCTTTAGGGATTGAGAACTCACTAAGATCCTTTTGCAATTTTGTTGCTTGTGTTGTTGCTTGAGCTGCTCGGATCTCTGTTCAACTGTAGCTCTGGCTTCTTTCATGAGACTTTCTCTTTGTGCATTAAGGGCTTGAGCTACCCTACAGGCTATTTCCTCTTCTTGAGTCATTCTCGCTTGGTTCTCTATATTTTGACGATGAAAGGTTTTGTCAATCTTCGGATCAAAGTTGGCAGTAAGTCTGGGACTATTCAACCAGTTCATGCACTAGTCCTTTTGAGGTGCCTAAAATAGAAAGATTTTGAAAGTGAGATCCACGGAGTAGAGTCAAAGTCAAGTAGATGATCAATTGAATCAAAAGAAAAACAAAATCCTAGATTAGCCTTAAAAGAACTAGATTTGACTAACTGATTCAGTTGTCCCCGTCAACGGTGCCAGAATTTGATGTGGAATATTATTGCATTAACAAATTCACTCGGGGTTAAAATCCCCGAGCTTTACCTAAACTGTTGGCTAAATGGACATCATTTAAAACCCTTTGTTTTGATAATGACAAGCATTTCATTCTTGTGGTTCTAATGTTCTACTTGAGTGTTGCAGGAACAAGGTGGATGACTAACATTTGGAAGATCTACATGTTCAAAATGCTTTACTTTTATGATTGTAAATAAAACATAAAAACATGTACAAGTATATAATGTACAAGTACCTAGATATCATGTAAATCAAGTGTTTAGATTTTCCCTAGCCATTCACAAGTCATACCCTATAATAGTTTCACAACGGCACACTCATACACACACTTAGTATCTATCTAGAACCACCAAAACAGAGACATTCTCGGTCGAACTAATTGTCGATTGAGACACACTCGCTCGAACATCTTCTTGACAGAGAGTCTCGCATGTTAACTCTTCTAATAGGTTCTATAGTCGTTAGACACAACAGACAAGGTAGTTGGGAGTTGGAATCGAACATTATATACACTTGTTCCAGATCGTCCCTCGGTCGACAAAAACTTCGAACGATGGACTATCGATCAAAAAACTTCTCGACCGAGATTGTCTCTGTCTACACTTTTCAAAATTAATGAACTAGCTATTGCTAAAGCAATCAGTGGACAACTAACGGCTAGTTGAGCACTAAGAACCCCCTAGAAAGTGTCTAGAACATCCTTAAGAACTCATAGGCCATTCCTATAAATAGGACATGCCTTAGGACACCTAAACATACTTGTGCAACACTTGAGCATACATACTTGCAAATGGAAATCTATTATTTGAGCAATTGAGCAACTCTAGCATTTATGAATCCTTTCCATTACTACAAATTCATGTCCTATAGGCTAGCATCTCCTACCAACTACACTTATACTTCCATACATATTGGTTAGGAGAACAAAATGCTTGATATAGGAAATCAAGCCTTGTGCTACAACGGTAATTATAATTTCTATTTTTCCTTCTTGTTCCTTCTTATTGCTTGTACTCTCCTTGCTACTCCTAGGGTTGGAGGCTACAGATTGGAGAGGGTGTTATCTTCTCAGGTGGAGAAGAATCTTCTCAGTGGAGAAGGAGGACTTTGGACTACTTTTAGAAGGTCTCAATGGGAAGCTACTTCTAGGAGGAAGGCGGACTTCAAGGGGGAGCTTGAATTCAAGTGAAGGCTGCTTCATAGTTGGTGAGATGACTTCAGGGTGAAGGTTGTCCAATGGGTGAGGAAATTATTTGTAATTTTGTGTAACATCCTAAAAAGGTAATAAAATTCAAATACTTTCAATTCCCCATTGGAAACAATTGTGTAGTGGACTGACTCCCTTAGTTTTTTCTAAGGGTGGAACCACACTAAACACCTTGTCTCTTTCTTCTTATCTCAATTGTGGTTGCTTGAGTTGAATTATTGTTAAAATATTTATAAAACCCTATTCACCCCCCTCTAGTGGTTTTTCATTTAGTATCAGAGCAAGGCTTCAAGGAACTCTAACAAAGTCTTGAAGAATGGGTGATGGGGTACTCAACAACCTCAACTTGGAAGGGAAACTCGTGGATAGACCTCCACCTTTTGATGGCATTAACTACACCTATTGGAAGAGGAGGATGCAGTTCTATTTCTAGGGAATTAGCTAGGATCTCTGGAGGATGGTGTCAAATCAACATGACTTTTCTCAAACAGAGTATGCAACTTGGGATGCTAATACGATAAGATCATCCCAAATGAATGCAAAAGGTGTAAGTATACTCTATTCAATTTCTATTGGTGAATTCAATAGAATATCAAATTGTGAAACAACATATGAGATATGGCATAGACTCTCTATAACCTATGAAGGAACTATTTAAGTTAAGAATTCTAAAATCAGAATGCTTAAACAAAAGTTTGAACAATTTCATATGGATCAAAAAGAGTCTATTAGTGAAATGTATGCTAAATTTTCTTTCATTGTAAATGGTTTAAATGCTTTACGTAAAGTAATCAGTGAAGAAGGTCAAGTATCAAAAATCCTTTTAGGTCTCTTCCTCCCAAGTACAAACCCAAGGTGACTGCTATTGAATAAGCAAATGATCTCACCCGACTAAGGATGGAGCAACTCATTGGCAACTTATAAGCACATGAGGCAACCTTGGAGGAAGAAGAACGATGAGAGTGTGAACTTCAACAAGGAAGAAAGAAAGATACGGCCCTAAATGCTTCAAAGATCATCACTCAAGAAAGTGATGAAACAAGTGATGGAGATGAAGGAGAAGAAGCTCTAATTGTTAATGGTAAGAAATATAGAAGATTTAGATCTAACAAATTTGTAGGTTCTTCTTCTTCCTCCCCTAGGTATTTTGAATGTGGAAAGAAGGGACATATCAAGAATGAATGTCCTAAAGTAAAGAAAGGAAAGAAAAGCTCATCCAAGAAGAAGGGAGAAAAAGCATACAAAGTTGCATGGGATGAGTCAAGTGATAGTGAAAGTGGAGAAGAGAATGTGGAGTGTCTCATGACCAAAGAAGATGATAGTGATGATTCTCAAGAGGTAAGCCTTCTTGATTTTCCAAAAGAAGATCTAATTGTTAGTCTATAAGATACTCATGACAAATATGTTGATTGCAAAAAGAAACTAAAGAAGGTTACTAGAACTAATGAGGATCTATATGCTAGATTGAATAATCTTTCTTTTGAAAAGGACAATATTGCTTCAAAAAATTTGACCTCAAAATCATCTTTAAATGATTACAATATGAAGTTGCTTACTTTAGAAACAAATCATCATCTTCTTTCTCAAGAAAAGGTTGATTTGCTTTCAAAACTGAATAATTTTCAGACTCAACCTATCCTACGTAATTATCTAGATTATGATGCTATTATTAAGGAAAGAGATGCTTTATCATCTAATCTAGATCAAGCAAAGTTAGATATCCAAAAGAAAATTGATGAGATTGCTAAGTTACAAAAAGAAGTTAGTAGCTTGATAAATAATGGTATTCTTGAGAAGATCCTAAAAAACTCTTCTGGTTATAGTGGACGAAGAGGTTTAGGATATGTTCCATAAGAAAACTCTTATCCACCAAAATCTAGGAGAACTCCGGCACCCAAGACCAAGATCATGTTTGTACCCAAGAAGATGACTCAAAATCCTAGAAAGAGAAATGAAATTGATTCTATTTGTTATCATTATTGCTTGCATCTTGGACATTACTCTTTTTCATTCCCTTATAAGAAGAAGGCTTTTGAATTAGTTTGGGTCCCCAAACCTCAAACTTAGAAGATTTGAATGTACTTTAGTTGAGATATGATCTAACACTTCATTTGAACATCTACACGTCATATATCAACAAAGTAGATAGCTTAACATATTGATTTAAATCTAAAACTGACACAAACAATTTACTAAAACAAATAGAAACAATCTCGGTCGTCAAACAGTTCGACCGATACATCCTCGGTTGAGAAAATATACGACCGAGGGAATGCCTATGAAAAAATTTGAAATCTACAACAAAATTTATAGTGAAAACAACAACTATTCCGGTCGAGGAATTTTCGATCAGAGAAAAAATCGATCGAGAAATTGTCGACCAAGTGAATTTTTATTTTAGTTCAATTTCAACCTGTACAACAACAACTTTCACGATCGACAAATTGTTCGACCGAGACATCTGTCGGTCAAAATATTTGTCGGCCAAATAAAGATATGTTTAGTTTAATTTGTTAAATCAAGTTCAGTTTGTTGTTAAACGTACCTAACCATAATGGACCATCACATGGGTACCAAAACCTATATTTTATTGCAAGATTGGGTAGTTGACAGCAGACGTTCCAAACCCATGACCGGGAATAAGGATGCATTTCAAACTTTTGAGGAAAAGGAAAGTGGAATAGTCACTTTTGGAGATAATGGTAAAGGTAAAATTGTTGGAATAGGTAATACTGGTAAAAAAAAGTGGAATAGTCACTTTTCACTCTTTTTATGACACGGTGGAGGACACAGAGATGGCCGTTATGGACGATTTCTTGGTCGAGATACAGGAGGTGCTCACAGTTGATGAGAATTTCTCAATATTTACACCCCCTAGTCTAGAGGAGATCCTTGATACGATCAAACAGATGGACGTCTCTGCGGCCCTAGGTCCAGATGGATTCACAGTCCCATTCTTTAAGGCGGCCTAGGATATCATCAGTGGTGATTTTCTGAAGGTGGTGGAGGAGTTCTTCGCTAGGCAGCCATGCCACAGAAGCCTATACTTCTACTGTATCCTTTTGATCCCGAAGAAAGAGACCCCGACTCATCTAAACATGGATTTTTGGCCAATTTCAATTGAAAACATTGCACTACGAATTGTTAGTAGGTTGTTGAGCAATAGATTGGCGAAAATCATGCACAAGCTGGTATCTATCACCCAAGGAGCTTTCATTAAAGGAAGAGACATCACAAATAACATAAAGTTGGCCAAGGAATTGGTCTATGATATTAACCAAGGGGAGAGGCAGAGCCAAATGTCGTGGCCAAGTTCGTTAAGCCGAAGGCGTATGATAGGGTAAATTGGCAGGTTTTGAGGAGAATTCTGGAGAAGAGTGGTTTCCTTACATATACAGCTGATTTGTTTTTGAGTCCATCCTACAACTCATGGGCCTCTGTGATGATTGGAGATGAAACAGCAGGTTTCTTTCAGATGCGCCATGGGTTGAAATAAGGAAATGCATTGTCTCCTTTCCTCTTCATTATCTTTGAAGAAGTGTTGTGTAGGAGGCTGAAAACGTTGACAGTGAATGCCCTCATAGCCCCATATCAAACTAGGGGGATGGGTGATGCCCCTGTACCCTCGTGTATGCAGATGACATCCTTCTTTTCTTTAAGGCAGACTGTCTTCGATTGAAGCTGTGAGAAGGGTTTTCGAGGATTATGAGAAGGCGACGGGGCAGAGAATTAATAGAGAGAAATTGATGTGCATGATCGGAAGATCTGAGAAAGAGAGGGCCAAAGCCATAGCGGCGGACCTTGGTACTGCGCATATGACCGACTCATTTCTCTACCTTCAGGTTCCGATTACAAGAGGCAGAATGAAGCTGACAGATTTCAAATATCTCATTAAGAAGGTAAATGGTAAGATTTCTTCATGGAAAGTGAGATTGCTCTCCTTCGCAGGACATCGTATGATGATAGTCCACGTGATCTCTTCTACCTCAATATACATGGCTGTGGCGTTAGGAATCCCATTTGGAATTGTAGGCCAATTGGACTAGATAATGTCTATGTTCCTATCGACTGATAGGCGAGATCAAGACCGCAGATCATAAATCGGATGGACAAGGGTTGCCACTCCTTTTGAGCAAGGTGGACTTGGGATTTCGTCGATTGAACAGATCAATGATGCTTTTATGGCGAAGGCTTGTTGGGAGATCCTAACGGGGCAATCTTTGTGGGCAAAGTTCTGCCGGGATAAGTATGCCAATAGATCTGCATGTAGAACCGGTACACATCCAGATCATCTCAAACTGAGTAGCGCAGCATTGCCTTTTTGGAGTAAAATTTGGAGGATGTTCCCGAAGATTATACCTAGATGTAGATGGGTGGTTGGCATGAGAAACATCCCTTTCTGGGACGCCGCTTGGTGTGAGGAGAGTCTCAGGGGGTATGCCAGAGTCCCAAGCGATCAGAACAGAGCTTTCCTAGTAAGGGATTTCTAGATCCCAGAATCCAGATGGGACTGGGACTCCTTAGGGGAGGTCCTTGACGAGGAAGGTGTTGGCTTGATTAGGATATCAGGAGTTATTATATCGAATGAGGAGGACAAACTAGTTTGGACTCCTGACAGAAAGGGCTGCTTCTCGCTTAAATCTGCTAAGAAGTCACTTAGAGTTGGTAGGATCGAAGGGCCACTTTATTTGAGGAAGATTTGGGGGATGGACACACCCAGGGAGAGTTCCATCCTATGGAAGTTCGCCAGAAGAGCTACCTCCATGGATGACAATGTTAGAGAGAGATGTTGTATCCCCCTATCATCCATATGCTACTGCTGTGAAGATCCTCGGTCAGAAGACACTCAACATCTCCTTTTCTGGGGCCATCTAGAGAGGTTTATGGGGTCCAAGTTCAATGCGGCCACTGGTCTGGACCCACCGACGAATGTCCCAGCTGTAGTAAACCTCTGTGTGAAGGGTCGGTCCGTGAATGTTGAGGAGTGGTTCGCGGCAAGGCTGGCTATCTTGATCCCATGTTGCATATGGTGCATGAGATGTGTGGCCAAGTTTGATGGTCTGAAACTAAATCCATACAGAGAGTGGGAGAGGAATATCGTCACCATCAACAGACGTTCACTCCCACCACTGATAACAGACGTTTTGGTCTGAAACTAAATCCATACAGAATGTTGAGGAGCACTTCGTTCACTCCCACCACTGATAACAGACGTTTTGGGCAGATGATGGTGGGGGAGTCTTTCCTGCAGCCAAGGACAAGGCTGAGAAAGATCGACTTGATCAATTGGAAGCCTCCAGACCTGCACAATACAAAGCTTAACATAGCCATCGTATCTAGCAAGGATCACACTGGTGTGAGATGTCGATGGGCGGCAGGGGTGGTTAGAAATCACAGCGCAAACATTTGTTTGATCTTTCGCACGTGGCTGAAAACTAAGGTGTTTGACCTTGCCTATATTCAAGCATGTATGATCAGATTGATATTAGCTAGAGACCATTTGCTGAGAGTCTCAGTGATTGAGATTGATAATAGTAGCATGCATGGCATCTTATGGAGAGGTTCACAGGAACCTTGGAGGGCTACTCCGTACATCAGAGAACTCAGAGAGGAGATAGAACAGATGGACATTACGGGTTCATTGGTCCACAGAGCTGCGAATTCCATACCCAAGGCGATTGGAATCTGGGGGAAGCATGTCAAGGGCTTGTACATCTGCTCGGATATAGGTAATATCCCGGTGAGAATTAGAAACATGGTGATTCTTGAAAAGTGGGGAGTTCCTTATGTGGTGTTCGAGAAAGATGAGGTTATTGATTGGATGGCCTTCTAGGCGGCGGGTGATACCTGTAAACAAGGGTTTTGTGTTTTTGTCAGAGGTTTGGGGTGCGGGATACCCACGCGAGCTAGATGGTTGTCCTTTTGGGCTGGTTTTTTTTGTTGGTTTGGGCATGGTCGAGTTGTGGCTATTCGATGGGTTTTTCTTTTTATGGGTGATTACCTGCGCACCTATTAGCAGGAGATGTTTGTTATGATTGAGGTAGCCCACACGAGGGAGGTGGGATGAATAAAAAAAATTATATGATAATCTAAGTGAAAAGGGAAATTTACTCAAGATGACGGGTTATGTTGCGAATGTTACATGATGAATGTATTCTAAGTGTTTTGAATGTCATGAAGGAGAATATGATACTAAAAAAAAAGGTAATACTGCTACAAACCTTGATATAAAGAATGTTTTACTTGTTGATGGTTTGCATTACAATCTAATAAGTGTCAGTCAATTATGTGATAGTGGATATGATGTTTTATTCAACAAAAATTGGTGCAAGTTACTAATAGAAAACACTGCAAATGTTGTTTATGAAGGAAAAAGGGTTGGAAATCTATATATTCTTAGACCAAACTCTATGCAATCTGTAGTTGGAAAATGTTTACTTGCAAAAGAAAATTCTTTACAACTATGGTATAGAAAATTAGGTCATGCTAGTTCATATGTTATCAAAAAGCTAGTTAAATATGATCTTGTTCGTGGTTTTCCTAAGTTATCTTTTGATCAATCTAAAAATTGTGAACCATGTACTTTGGATAAACAAAGTAAAACTTCTTTTAAACCCAAAAACATGCTTAGCACCAGTAGATCACTAGAACTTATTCATATGGATTTGTTCGGACCTATGAGGACACAATCTATTGGTGGGAAAAGATATTGCTTTGTTATTGTTAATGACTACAGTAGATATACATGGGTACATTTTCTTGTAAATAAAGTTGATACTATTCAAGTTTTCATACAATTTTTTTCAAAGATTCAATATCAATTATAAAACAAAATATGCACAATTAGAAGTGATCATGGTGGAGAATTTAAGAATCATCTATTTGAAGAATTTTGCACATCTGAAGGCTACACTCACATTTTTCTACTCCACACAGTCCACAACAAAATGGCATAGTTGAAAGGAAAAACTGGCCATTACAAGAAATGGCTAGGACTATGATGCTTGAACATAATACACCTAAAACATTTTGGGCTGAAGAAGTAAACACATCTTGTTATGTGCTAAATAGACTAACTGTAAACTCTTATTTGAAGAAAACACCATATGAAATCATGTATACTAAGAAACCAAGGGTTGACTATTTTCATACTTTTGGCTCAACTTGGTATATCTTGAACACAAAAGATGATAGAGAAAAGTTTGACTCCAAATCACAAAAAGCCTTTTTCTTAGGATATTCAACTTCTAGTAAAGCATTTAGAGTTTACAACACTATCTCTAGAAAAGTTGAAGAATCCATTCACATTATTTTTCATGAAGAACTAAGTACTGAAAATAATGATCTAGTTGATATTACTCATCAAGTAGAAAATCTAACCATATCAACTAAAGATGATCAAAATGCTAAAAATGATCAACAAGTTGAGACACAAAAATCGGTTCCTAGACTCATTAAGGATCATCCTCAAGAACTAATCATTGGAAATCCTAATGATAAAGTAAAAACCCGTTCATATTTTAGAGATGTTGCAAATATGGTATTTGTATCTATAATAGAACCCAAGAAAGTAACTGAAGCTCTAAAAGATGACTATGTGATAATGGATATGCAAGAAGAATTAAACCAATTTACTAAGAATGATGTGTGGGACTTAGTTCCTAGACCTCAAGATAAAACCATTATTGGAACTAAGTGGGTTTTTAGAAATAAGTTAAATGATGTCGTGGAAGTAGTAAGAAATAAAGATCAGTTGGTAGCACAAGGGTATAGTCAACAAGAAGGAATAGACTTTGATGAAACTATGCACCAGTGGCAAGACTTTAAGCCATTATAATTCTACTAGCTATAGCTACCCACAAAAACATCAAACTATTCCAAATGGCTGTAAAAAGTACATTTCTAAATGGAATAATACAAGAAGAAGTATATGTTGCCCAACCACCTGGTTTTGAAATTTCAGAAAAAGGTGACTATGTATACAAACTTAAGAAAGCACTTTATGGTTTAAAACAAGCACCTAGAAATTGGTATGAAAGGCTCAAAAACTATCTCTTTGACAACATTTTTTCAATTGGAAATTCAGATTCTACTTTATTTTTCAAAACATATGAATTTGACTTTCTAGTTGTTCAAATTTATGTTGATGATATTATCTTTGGTGCATCAAATGAATCTTTATGTAAACAATTTAGTGATATTATGCAAATGAAATTTGAAATGAGTCTCGTGGGAGAATTTACTTTCTTTCTTGGTTTTCAAATAAAGCAAATGCCCGTTGGGATTTTTATAAGACAAGAGAAGTATACAAATGAACTTTTAAAACATTTTGGGATGGAACATTGCAAACATTCTACCACTCCAATGGCTACCTCTACTAAAATTGATAAGGCTGAAAATGGGGAACCCATTGATGATTCCTTATATAGGAACATAATTGGTAGCTTGCTTTACTTAACCACTTCTAGAGTGGACATCATGTTTTCTATTGGTCTTTGTGCTAGATTTCTATCACAACCTATGAAAACTCATTTTCAAGTCGTCAAACGGATTTTAAGATATCTAGTCGGCACTAGAAGTTATGGTCTATGGTTTCCTAAAGGACAATCTTTGGACTTTAAAGCTTATACCGACGTTGATTATACTGGTTGTCGAATTGATCAAAAGAGAATAAGAAAAAGGTGTTTCTTTTTAGGAAGAGTCTTAGTATCTTGGTTTAGTAAGAAACAAAACACAGTTCCTCTCACTACAATTGAAGCTGAATATATGGTAGTCGGGTCTTTTCGTGCTCAAGTGCTTTATATGCAACAAGTTTTAAACGATTATGGTTTTACATTTTCATGCACACCTATCTTTTGTGACAATACAAATGCTATAAACTTGGCACATAACCCTATTTTACACAGCCATGCCAAACATATTGAAATCCATCATCATTTTCTAAGGGTTCATATCTCTAAAAATCATGTATCCCTTCATCATGTTGATATGGAAGATCAATTGGCTGATATTTTCACACAACTTCTTCCATTAGATCAATTCAATAAAATAAGGAATCAACTACTCATTACTCCCTTAGAAGATGTTTTCTTTGACATTTGTACTTCTTAAATCGGTTGGTTTTTCTAATCCTTGCATTTTGGCTTCAAATGGACATCCTTTCAAATGATTTGATGGTTATCTTTTTGAAAGGGAGAACAAATTAAGGGGGAGTTTAAACACATGATTTTAAAGGCTATCTTTTTTAAATGAGAAAGGGGAGAAATAATATAAATCTTAAATACTCAATCGATGAGTTTCAAAATCTCTTGGCTTTACATTAAAAGTTCCTATATTCCCTAAGAGTTGGACTTTATGTTCCATACTTCTTTGGGAATAATAAGCACAAATTCCATAAATAAGAGAAGGAATACACAAGGTAAATCTCAGGTATGAAACTCAACTCATTTTAAGATTATTTGATTTATATTTTGAAAATGTTTGTCATCTTCAAATAGGGGGAGATTGTTGGCTAAATGGACATCATTTAAATCCCTTTGTTTTGATAATGACAAAAATTTCATTCTTGTGGATCTAATGTGCTACTTGAGTGTTGCAGGAACAAGGTGGATGACTAACCTTTGGAAGATCTAAATGCTCAAAATACTTTACTTTTATGGTTGTAAATCATATGTAAAAACTTGTACAAGTATATAATGTACAAGTACCTAGATATCATGTTAATCAAGCATTTCGATCTTCCCTAGCCATTCACAAGTCATACCCTATAATAGTGTCACAACTGCACACTCATACACACACTTAGTATTTATCTAGAACCACCAAAATAGAGACATTCTCGGTCAAACTAATTGTCGACTAAGACACACTCGATCGAACATCTTCTCGACCGAGATTCTCTTGGGTTAACTCTTCTAATAGGTTCTATAGATGTTAGACATAGAAGACAAGGTATTTGGGAGCTGGAATCAAATGTTATATACACTTGCTCCAGACCTACCCTTGGTCGATGAAAACTTGGCCGACGGAATCTCGATCGACAAACTTCTCGACTGAGATTGTCTCTGTCTGCACTTTTCAGAATTAATAAACTAGTCATTGCTAAAGCAATTAGTGGACAACTAATGGCTAGTTGAGCACTAAGAACCCCCTAGAAAGTGTCTAGAACATCCTTAAGCACTCATAGGCCATTCCTATAAATAGGACATGCCTTAGGACACCTACACATACTTGTGCAACACTTGAGCATACATACTTGCAATTGGCAATCTATTGTTGTGAGAAATTGAGCAACTATAGCATTTTCTAATCCTTTCTATTGCTACAAATTCGTGTCATATAGGCTAGCATCTCCTACCCACTGCACTTCTACTTCCATTCATATTGTTTAGGAGATCAAAACACTTGATATAGGAAATCAAGCCTTGTGCTACAACGATATTTGTAATTGTAATTTCCATTTTCCCTTCATGTTCCTTCTTATTGCATGTACTCTCCTTGCTACTCCTAGGGTTGGAGGCTGTGGATTGGAGAGGGTGCTATCTTCTCAGGTGGAGAAGGATCTTTTTGGTGGATAAGGAGGACTTTGGACTACTTCTAGAAGGTCTCAACGGGAAGCTACTTCAAGGAGGAAGGCTACTTCAAGGGGGAGCTTGATGTTACTTCAAGTAAAGGTTGCTTCATAGTTGGTGAGAGGACTTCGGGGTGAAGGTTGTCCAAAGGGTGAGGAAAGTATTTGTAATTTTTTGTAACATCCTAAAAAGGTAATAAAATTCAAATACTTTCAAATCCCAATTGGAAACAATTGGGTGGTGGACAAACTCCCTTAGTTTTTGCTAAGGGTGGAACCACTCTAAACACCTTATCTCTTTCTTTTTATCTCAATTGTGGTTTCTTGAGTTCAATTATTGTTAAAATATTTATAAAACCATATTCACCCCCCTCTAGTGGTTTTTTTTATAAATCTTGTGCAATAATACCACCCGCAAGTGGATGGGTCTTATCACAGTATAGTTAAGGATCTAATCCCAAGAGATAATGTTTTTAAGAATCGTTGTTAGTCGAGTCTTTCTCAAGTAAGACTAATATTTAGAATGATTGGTTGATATGAGGTTAATTAAATTATTTGCAAGAAAATAAAGAGCATAATTAAAGTTGGATCTAGATTAATGATATGGAATCACTGGGATGGTCTCGGATTTCACCACCACTACTCATGCAAACACATCCAAACATCAAACATCCATGCAAAATATAACTATCCAAGTAGAGCTGCTGCAAAACCCCCCATACAAGAATTAGGTTTGCATATGAATCACCTTTGGTATCATACATATCATCACCATCTGGATCACATACTTACAACTATGAAGAAACAACATCCAACTGAGGTTGTGGGCCTCCCTAAGGGATATTTAGGCCACAGAAGCGTCACCGTAGGCTAGATGGCTTGTCCCCTCACGTATCATACACTTACGACCCCATGGAATCCTATTATATTTCTAGTTTGGGAGTAAACCTCATTAATCAACATTCTACCCTACATATAGAAGTTCTCACAACATAGGGAAAAACATGATGGAAGCAAGCAGATAACCAATCTACAAACATTAACAATTAAGAACGAAATGAAAAGTTATATGCATTACCTTGGAATGTTAAATGCAAATACATGAAAGCATGGGAAGTGGGGATAGTCCCCACACCCCAGTGCAAAGGGACTACTCGCTCATGATATGAGAAATAAGAAGAACAAGAGAGATTGAATATTCCACCATGAGCATGATGCAGAAGATAGTCGCAGCTCGATAAAGATGATGAGGTCCTCTACATCGTGTTAGGGTAGATCTGGGTGAGGAGGAAGAACCACCAAGGCAAACCAGATAGATATTCTTCACCACTTTCTTTCTCTTATTCACCTTCTTGCTTGCAGTGAGAGGAGCAGGTGAGATGACGACGACGTGGATGAAGGAGCTGGATCGACCCTTGTGCTTGGGCAGCCTGTCGTAGTCCCCAGATCGATGCCCAAATGAGGACCCTTGTGGTTCTATTTATAGGCTCAAGTCAGGTCCTCACATTTTTGTTGTGAACTCCTTACAAATGGTTTAAAGTCCAAACAGTTTGGAGTAAGGTGCCTCCAACAGGTCTTCATCCAAATAGTCTTGGAGACCGTTTGATGGCCAAATGGTCTTGTGTCTTTGTCCAAACGGTCTTCACCTAAGTGTCTAAATGGTCTTGAGGACCGATGGGATCTGATCGGTCTTGAATCGAAATGGTCTTGGAGATCGATGAGGCTTGCACAGTCTTGCTGACATCCAAACGGTCTTGGCTTCTATCAGTTTGCAACATCCAATAGGTTTTGCAGACCGATTGGTTTTGTGCCCCCAAACGATTTGGGTCTTTGGCGTTCTTCTCCTCCAAATGATCTCGCGGTCTTGTACCGCCAAATGGTCTTGAGGATCGTCGGCTCCCAAATGGTCTTTAGTGTCCAAATGATTTGGAGATGCAAATGGTCTAGAAGATTGATGGGTTCCAATCGGTCTTGAGACCGAACAGTTTTGGCCCCAAACAATCTTTGTTCAAACGATCTTTGGTATCCAAATGGTTGTGGCGACCATTTGGGAAGGTGGTTGGTGGAGGACCATTTGAGTGAATGGATAAGACCGAGAGGTCAAAACCGAATGGGCAGACCGCTAGGGCAAATTGTTTGGTACAGAACGATTGATCAAGACCGAATAGGCAAAACCATTTGGTCAAGACTGATTGGTCAAGACCAAGGTTGAGAGGATCTTGAGTGAATTCCATATGATGGTTGAACCTCATCAAGACCTGCACACAATCAATATAAATCTAGTTAATAATCTCGATAATTGAATCAATTAAGGAAAATTGCATTTTGTGAGGTTTAGGAGATGAAATCAAAAGTATTGAATCCAATTGGTCCCAAAAAGGAGACTGAAAATCATGATGAATATGGATTCATCAGAGACACGTTGGTCTCCTTATGTCTAATGAATGTGAAATTGGAGGTGTCCATGTTAGCAGGGCTTTTGGTATAGTTGTAGGTGAATCCTATGTTAAGGAAGTAGATACCATATGCTCAACATAGTGGTTCGATGATACAACATATCTAAGAAGAGTTTGGCAGCTAGAAGCGTGATGGTTTCCATGAGGAAGAGGATGGAACTGTAGGTTATGACAGTAGAGCGAGATCATTCCCTACCTTGGTCTACATATATGACATCCACCAATAGAGGAAAACTAGATCTTTTAGAACCCAAATATCCATCAGCTTCGATCTATTTCACATGTTTATAGGTGTGTTGGGTTTGTCTTGCGAATCCACACCAAATTCTTGAATATTTTCTCACCTATTCTCAAGTCTTGATGATGCTTCAAAGCTTCAAACTTGTCACTGCCATGGAGTTTTATGCCTTGTTTTAATCCTTGAAAAACACACACACACACACACACACACACACACATATATATATATATATATATATATATATATATATATATATATATATATATATATATATATATATATATATATATATATATATATATATATATATATATATCTTGCTATAAACATAACCTTCTTTTTGTTTTTTATGGAAACCACGAACATGAATCAACCTTTAGATTTCTGTCTTCCGCACTCTTTATCTTTACCTCAAATCATCGCCTCCAAGAAGCCATGATGTAGATTCTATAGTGTGGCTCTTCTCCATATTCTTCACACGTCGTTATTTCTCTCTATCCCTCTAGCTCTCACAAACTCTCTCTCTCACCCTAGATCCTATTTTTATCATAAGTTTCACATGCTTTATTAGAAATAGACAAGTCTATAGTCTATTTTATTTGCAAGAATGCAAAGAGCATAATGAAATTATGAATAGCATATAATTGCAGTCCCTATTTAAATGGTTGACGGATAATCTTTGATGGTGACTTTCAAATCAAAAGTCAAATATTTGACTAAACTTGACCTTGTCATCATGAGATGTATTTGAATTAGTACCAAATCTTTACTTGGAAGTGTTATCTCGAACCTTGAAAAAAATCAAGTGTTCTTGATGTTTTAACATATATGTTCTAATGGAACTTCTTTTTCAAAAATTGGCAATTCATTCATTTTGTTTCCATGGGGTTTCGAACAACTAACCTCTAATCATACAACATCAACTTTTCCACCCAGGTGCCAATACACTAGCAACCTAATAGAACTTTCATCTGCATTTTGAATTTTTGTTGACATTTTGAGAAATTGTAATTACTTGACTATGTTGATCTATCTAATTTTGATGATTATGAATCCAAGTACAAAATATACCCTTTTTAATCACTTTTGATGCCCCTAGATCTACTAATTATGATATCTAAACTCTTGATTATTAGTTTTGGTACTATACTCATGAAAATCAGTGAAATACAATTATTGTTCTCTCATCGAAGTAATGTGGTAACCTAATCTATCAATGATCAGACATTGAAATCTAATACTTGGAATTTTTTGTGTAATATTTAACTTGATCATGATTTGGATTTGATTACTTGACCAAAAAGGCAATGATTAAGGGGTTAAGTTCACATTAAAAATTCAGTCTGGATATACTTCTACTTCGATAATAATGGAATATGATGTTGTTCTTAAAAACATGATAAAACGAAATCTTGTTTATTGATGGAGTGTCACACCTAAGAATTATAATGAAACTTAACAAATCATAATTTTTTTCTTTTACTCAACAAAATGATAACTAAAATAGTAATGAATTTATACCACTTTTGTGCCAGGATGTGTCCATGACCTTCTTTTGGTGAAGGCATGCTTATTATCCTTCTTGAAATACATATGGTAGTGTTTTCTGATATGGTATGAGTTATTTCCATTTTTAGGCATATAATATTATTTGTTTGAACTAGGTGACTACCTATGATACACCATTCTTATTTTCCACTAAAAATACATTTTGAAAACCTTGAACATAAAATAAATTAGAAATCAATCATGCATCAATACCAAACTATGACGTTCTGATAGACCCACACCATTGGGTGTATCCATGGTTTAATGCATAGGTACAAACAAGCCCTAATCTACGGGTGTTGACCGGGCCTAATGTACATCTACACAAACATATCCCCACCTATAGGTGTAGTAAATGGGTTTAATGTGGAGTTTAAATAAACCACATCTTTAGTTGTAGAAAAGGTTAAATACTAGGATCCTCAATCCTAGGTGATAGAGGGAAACAACATACATATAAATTATATAATAGAAAAATAAAATAAAACACATGGTGTCTTATTGAAAAAACTTCTTTGATTTAATGTTTGTTTTTTTTATTTATATAAATGATAGGAACCTATTTTGTTATACAATTTCACTAGTTTTATTGATAGCTTACTTATGTGTTTGCACTGACCATGTATCATGATTTTTCCCATTTAGGAAAATATGTTTCATATAATAATGACTATATTTGCTTTCTCATTTCAACTAACCGGATGACAAGGACACATTCACAAATCATGAATTGGGTTGGTTGGTTATTATAAACATTTTTTTTTGAGATGTCATTTCTTATTGTATAATATAATGTGTTGTTTTCATAAAGTCTCCTAGGGATGGACACTTAATACCACTTACATTGTCTAGTCGGAGAGATTAGGATTAGGAAGGAACGATTCTGTGATAGTTGATATCAGATCAAGCACACTCCCATATGTAGTAATTAAATAATTTCTCCAATCTCTTGAACCTGTGAAACCCTAAGGGTCTATAACAATGAAAACTAAGGTGTCTAGGCTCTATATTTTGTCTAGTAATCACCTCCTATATGTCATGCAATGGTGGATGAGGTTTGGTACTCTACATGGCTTCATTCTATCCTAATTGAAGATAAAGTTTCTCCTTTGAAACCTTAGACAGTCTTCCATCATCTCATCTTTTTTGTAAGGAGTAACCTAAGTTATCCATTTAGAATGAAGTCGGGAGACTACCTATCTACAACTCTCCAATGTTGTATCCTGACATGAGCTTTATTTTCTCTGGATTATTTGCAACCAATTATGGGATAATGAGAATTCAAATTTACTCGTAAATCCAATTTCAACCATTAAATATCAGAATGCATCATAAAATGCAATACTTCATAATTGATTCAATTGTCAATGTTCTTAACTGAGTTTATGTTAATTTTATGTAGGTCTTGATGAGGTTGAACAATCAACTATGACCCACCTTTATCTTACCTTGATCTGCCCTCACTCATCCTCGGTCCTGACCATATGGTCTTGCCCATACGGTTTCATCCATACGGTCTTAAGACCGTATGGACATACCTCACAACTGTTTGGAGAGTACCAGTCTGTGAAACCGTTTGAAGAGTACCGGTCTGTGAGATTGTTTGGAGAGTACCAAAATATGGGTCGCGAGACCATTTGACGCAGCTGCAAAACCGTTTCATAAAGTTATGCATGAGACCGGTTGGGATAGCTACGCGCATGCATGCATGAGACCATTTGGAGGATGGTTGTGAGAACGGTTGCAAAAGATTGTCAAGACCATATGTTTAAGTATGCAGCAAAACTTTTTGATACAGTTTCTTGCATGTAATGTAAACTATTTGCAAAAGCACTAACATAAGACAGAATGAAATAAAAGCATGCATATGTGAAACCGTTTGCAAAAGAGCAGCAAACCGTTTGGAGGAGGGACAACTAAAACCATTTGGATAAGTTGCGTGAAGACTGTTTGAGCCAATTGTATGCAAACTGTTTGCTGGGAGCAAACCAAATGAAGAAAAGCATGCATGCATGAAAACGTTTGAGCATACACGTGAAGACCGTTTGCTGCACAATATACATGAAACCATTTAATCATCCCGAGATTGTTTGCCAAAGCAACATGTGTGAAGAACGTTTGCTAAAGAAGAACATGAAGACCATTTGCCCAGCTGAATGCATGCAGACCGATTGGAAGAGATCATCGAAGATCGTATGGAGAAAAATATCTGCCAAACTATTTAAGCATGCAAGACTGAATATTGAGCAAGACTGTTTGGGTAATTAACCAATTAGGACCATTTGCTAAAGCAGCATGCATGCAAACCATTTGGAGGAGAAAATGAAAACTAATTCAGCAAAGGGTAGCAAACCAAATGAAGGCAATCTTAGCAAGACCGTTTGGTCTGCTGTAGTTCAAAACTGTTTGATCACACAAACACCAAACCATTTGGACATATGTATACCCAAACCATTTAGGCTATAATCACACCAAAAATGTGAGGGCCAGTCCCGAGCCTATAAATTGGACCAACAGGGTCCTCATTTGGGTATCGGTTCTGGGACGCCGACAGGCTGCCTGTACACAGGTCCAATCTAGTTCTTTCCATGTTGTTGTTGTTTCACCTACCGCCCATGCTACAATCAAGGAGACTGAGAAGAGAAGGAAGGAGGAGTGATAAAGATTGTCTGGTCTGTCTTGGCATCCCTCGTTCTTCGTCCAGATCTGCTCTGACATGACGTAGAAGACTGCATCATCATCACTGAGCTGCGACCACCTTCTACATCATGCTCATGGCAGATTCCTCTCTCTTTATTATTCTTCTTGTTTCTCACACCATGAGTGAGTAATTCCTTTTCACTTGGGTGCAGGGACTAGCCTCACTGCCCATGCATTCATGTCTTTTCATTTAAAATTACAAGGCAATGTATATAACTTTTCACTTCATTGCTAATTGATATTCTTGTAGTTGATTACTTACTTGTTTTCATCTCGTTCTTATCTTCGTAGTGTAGAATGTCGATTAATGAGGTAGACTCCTTAACGAGAAATCTGATAGGGTTCCTTGAGGTCGCAAGTGTGTGATCTGTGAGGGGACGAGCCATCTAGCCTACGGTGACGCTTATGTGGTCTAAAAATCCCTCAGGGAGGACCACAGCCTTAGTTAGATGTTGTATCTTCTCATTAATCATCGATGTTTGCTTGCAGACTAATTTTCTATATGTGTGAAGATTAGCACGGTTGACTCCAAGGATAGAAATAGAATGGGGTTCCTTGAGGCATTAGTGTATGATCCGTGAGGGGACGAGCCATCTAGCCCACAATGACACTTCTGTGGTCTAAACATCCCTCAGGGAGGACCACAGCCTTAGTTGGATGTTGTATCTCCGGAGCCATTAGTATATGAACCAGATGGTGATGAGACATCTGATACCTAAGGTGATTCTTACACAAGCCTAATGCCCATATGGGGGGTTTTGCAGTAGCTCCATTTGGATAGTTATATCTTGCCAGGATATTATGTGTTTGGGTTTGTTTCAATGCGTAGTGGTGGTGAAACCTGACACCATCCCAGCGATTCCATATCATTTAATCTAGAATCAACTTTAATTTTTCTCCTTTACTTTCTTGCATTTCGTTTAATTAACCTCAACCAAATCAATCATTCTAAATATTAGTCTTACTTGAGCTAGATTCGACTGACAAAGATTCTTAAAAACATTGTCCTTTGGGATTTGATGCTTCACTATACTACGATAAGATTCGTCCACTTGCGGGTGGTATTATTGCACATTGGTTTTGGTAAAAGCTCGGGGATTTCAACCCCTAGTGAGTTTGTTAGTGTGATATTTGCCACGTCAAATTCTTGCATTGTTGTCGGGGACAATGAAATTAGTTAGTCAAATCTAGTTCTTTTAAGGCTAATCTAGGATTTTGCTTTTTCTTTTTGAAACTATTGATCATTCACTTGAATTTGACTCTACCCCGTGAATCTGACCTTCAAAATTTTTCTATCTCAGGTACTTCAGAAGGATTAGTGCATGCACCGTTTGAACAGTCCCAGACTCACTACTAGCTTTGATCCAGAGATTGATAGAACCTTTCACCGTCAAAATAGAGAGAACCAAGCAAGAATGGCTCAAGAGGAGGAGATAGCTCGAAGGGTGGCTCGAGCCCTTAATGTATAGAGAGAGAGGCTCATGAAAAAAGAACGAGCTTCCGTTCAACAAGAAATCTTAGCAGCACAAGCAGCAAAACTGCAAAAGGATCTTAGGGAATTCTCTATCCCTAAAGCTGTTGACGTTCATCATCCAGTTCAACCTCCTCCCATCAACACTAATAATTTTGAGATACGTGTGCATTGGATCACCTTGCTTCAAAATAACCCATTCTATGGTAAGCAGGGAGAGTATAGTAATGGACATCTCCTAATGTTTATTGATCTATGTGCCATGAAAAAGCAAAATGGAGTATCCAATGATGCCATTTGACTCTATCTCTTTAAGTATTCCCTTGCTGATAGAGCTATAAGTTGGTATAATTCGTTGCAAAGTGAAATACCCATCACCACCTGGGAACAACTCCAAAATGTGTTTCTAGAAAAGTTCTATCATCCATCTCTCACCTATGAAATTAGAGGTTGAATAATAAATTTCACTCAAGTAGCTAGAGAAACCCTTGCTGAAGCATGTGATCGATACAAAGAGCTACTACGCAAGTCTCCACACCATGGAATTCCTAAGAACCAAGTCATCAAAATTTTCTATAGTGGTGTGGACGATGATATCAAAAGGTTTTTAGATTCCTCATCTGGAGGAAACTTCATGCGTCAAAGTTATGACAGCGCATGGATGATCGTCACCCTTGGAGCTGAAAATCAAGCTAATTGGGGTAGATCTGTAGGTAAAGGAGTCTTGAAAGTAGCTATGGCTGAAGGTACTCCCCAATACAAGTCTTTCTCTGAAACCCTAAAACTCTTAGTTTCCAAGAAAGACCATATTGATTCATCTCTTGCTCCAATTGGAAGAGGACATTCACCCGCTCCACAACAGGAACATAATAAGTCTGCTTCCCTATTCTGTGAAGCATGTAAAGGAACTGATCATTCCACCTTAGCATGTAATGTTCTCTATGATGTCGTTTTAAGCAACGTTTGTAACCAAGGGGATAATAGTCAAATAGAAAACCTTAATGTCATCAACACCATCCCAGGTCAAGGATATTACAATCCGAATTAGAATAGAAACGATCCTGGTTTTCAATATGGAAATCCTTCAGGAGCGGAAAACTCTCGACAACTTGGCTCAAACAATAAAAAATGAGGTCCACTCAGATTCCATTATAACAACCAACAAAAAAAAATTGGGAATCAAGGAAACTATAGGGGAAACTTTCAGAATAGGAACTTCAATAATTATCAAAACAATTCCTAGTACCAGAATCTTAATCAACCTCAAGGACAACAAGTCAGTTCCATCTCACCTGATGACAAGCTATCAACCATTGAAAAGATGTTGCAAACTCAGAAAACTATGATAGCTAACCAACAAGCTCAGCAAAATTCTATTGAATCTCAACTAGCTCAACTTGCAGCTAGCATTAAGCCACCAGCTAGGGTTTTTGCTGGCCAACCCGAGAATAATCCTAAGCATCTTGAACAATTAAAGGCAGTCACCACCAGGTCCGGAAAAGACTATTCTGATCCTCCTATCAAGACACCTGTGGTTGTTACAGATGAGGATGAACTTGTGATTGTCCAAGACTCAACAACACCAGAGTCTCAACCAAAAGAACCAATAACTACTAATAAGACAGACAAGGAAAGTCCTGAGAAACCTATTGATGAAGAAACTGAAACACCAGAACCTGATATTCATGTATACAAGCCTCGTATATTGTTCCCTACTCATTTAAGGCAAACCAAGATTGATACTCAGTTCAATAATTTTAAAGAAGCTATGAAGAAACTTCATGTTGATATACCCTTTTTAGATGCGCTGGCTGAGATACCAGCTTGGATAAAATACTTAAAGTCACTCCTCACCATGAAACATATAACAGAAGAATATGAGACAGTCAAGTTAGCTAAAACTACTTCATATATCATCCAGAGTAATATGCCAAGGAAGTAGAAAGATCCAGGATCTTTTGGGATTTTTTGCCATATCAATGACTCTTCATGCAATAAAGGACTGGAAGATCTTGACGCTAGCATCTCCATCATGCCACTCAACCTATGTAAAATTATAGGGTTTGTTGAACTTCTACCAACTGGCATGACCATACAACTCGCAGAGTATTCGATAAAACCTCCATTAGGAATTATTGAGGATGTACCTATCAAGGTAGGAAACGATTCTTATGTTCCGTGTGACTTTGTCATCATGGACATAAAAGAAGATGTATGATATCCTCTCATCTTTGAATGTCCATTCCTCGCCACTGCAAGAGTTCTAATTGATGTTGAAGTAGGAACATTGCTTCTCAGACTTGGTAAAGAAACTCTCGAATTCAAAGCTTTTGAAAGCATGAGAAGACCAAGTATGCAAGAAGAAGTCTATCTGATTGACTGCATTGAACAAATATCACTCCTCGCATAAGAGGGATATGAACAAGATGATCCTTTAGAAGTGACTCTAACAAACCCCTCTGTTGATAATTCCATCAATGAACAAGTTATAGAGTGTGTTCTTGACCTTGACACTGCCAAACAAGATCCTGGAGCTACATTTGAAAGACTCAAGGCTGTGGAAGCTACGGAAGAAACATGCGAAAAACTAGAGGCCCCCGAAATGAAGCCCCTGCCTGAGGGACTAAAGTACATGTTTCTGGATGATCTCAAGGTTTTTCTAGTTATTATAAATTCCGATCTAACGACCAAACAAGAAGATAAACTCCTGAAAGAACTAAAGGAAAGAAAGAAAGCCATCAGTTACAAAATGAGTGACCTCATTGGGGTTAGTCAAGCACTATGTATGAACATGATCCCTATGATGTAAGATCACAAGCCAACTATTGAACATCAATGAAAATTGAATCCAAATATGAAGGAAGTAGTCTACCGCAAAGTCATTAAACTTCTCACCGTTGGAATAATCTATCTGATATTAGACTCTCCATGGGTGAGCCATGTGCATGTAGTCCTGAAGAAAGGTGGAACGAATGTGATAAAAAATGAAAACAATGAACTCCTCCACACCTGAACAGTCACAGGGTGGAGGATGTGCATTGATTATAGGAAGTTAAACAAGCCAACTCGAAAGGATCATTTTCCTATGCCTTTTCTTGATCAAGTATTAGAGCGACTGGCCCATCAAGAATATTTCTATTATCTCGATGGTTACTCTGGATTCTACCAAATACCTATACATCTAGATGACCAGGAGAAAACTACTTTCACCTACCCATTCAGAACGTATGCATTTAAAAGAATGTTGTTTGGCCTCTGTAATGCACCTACAACTTTCCAGCGTTGCATGGCTGCCATATTCGCCAGTCTCATTGAAACCATTATGGAAGTTTTCACGGATGATTTCTCTGTATACGGAGATTCATTTGATTCATGTCTAAAACATGTCTCCCTCATTCTAAAATGATGTGAAGAAGCACATCTTGTGCTCAACTGGGAGAAGTGTCATTTTATGGTAAAAGAAGGATTGTCCTCGGACATAGGGTCAACAACAAAGGAATTGAAATAGATAAAGCTAAGATTGAAGTGATTTTCAAGCTCCCCATCCCTATCAATGTAACGACAATTAGTGCATTCCTTGGTCATGCATGCTTCTATAGACGATTTATAAAGGAATTCTCAAAGATAACCAAGCCTATGACAAACATGTTACTAAAAGATGTTGAATTCGACTTTGACGAAAAATGTGTTAAAAGTTTCAACAAACTAAAGCATGCCCTTACAACCACTCCCATCATCAGATCTCTCGATTGGGACCATCCTTTTGAAATTATGTGTGATGCCAGCGATTATGTTGTGGGTGTTTATCTTGGGACAATGCATAGAAAAGAAACATCATGTGATCTATTATGCATCAAAAACCCTTGATGAAGCTCAGAGGAATTATGCAACTACCGAAAAAGAACTTCTGGCAGTTGTGTATCCCTTTGACAAATTCAAATCCTACCTGATTGGTTTAAAAGTCATTGTCTCGATTAATGATTCCCTTCTAGATGACCAACTAATGAAGGTCTCAGAAGCCACACCGTGGTACTCAGATTATGTTAACTACCTTGTTGCTGGGGTTACTCATCCTCAATGCACTGGGAATGCGTTGAAGAAATACATGCATGATCTGAAGCAATATCACTGGGATGAGGCATATCTCTTCAAGCTATGTGATGACGGTCTATACAGACGATGTATCACTGAGGAAGAAGCTCAATCTATTCTAGAGCACTGTCACTCTGGCCCAGTCAGAGGCCACATGAGTTCGAAGAAAACTGCTATAAAAGTTTTGTAATGTGGATTCTTTTGGCCAACTATATCCAAAGATTCCTACAAATTTGTTCTATCATGTGATAAATGTCAAAGAATAGGTAACATTACTAAGAGAGATGAGATTCCACTTATGTTGTGGCAAGAAATTGAGATATTTGATGTTTGCGGCGTGGTCTACATGGGTCCGTTCCCATCTTCTTACGAATTTTCATACATCCTAGTGGCGGAGGACTACGTCTCAAAATGGGTTGAAGCTATACCAACTGTCACTAGTGATTCCAAACCCGTCATCAAATTATTCAAAGATATTATTTCCCCCCATTTTGGAGTACCACGAACTGTGATATCTGACGGAGGGTCTCATTTCCTCAAAAGAAGCTTTCAAGCACTGCTTAGGAAATATGGTGTAATTCACAAAGTAGCCTCACCTTACCATCCACAGACAAGTGGACAGGTGGAGGTTTCTAACTATCAACTCAAGGACATATTGGAAAAGACAGTAGGTTGCAATTGGAAAGATTGGTCAGTGAAAATGAATGACGCATTGTGGGCCTATCGTACTTCTTTCAAGACTCCTCTTGGAACTATACCATTTTGGTTGATCTATGGAAAGACATGCCACTTTCCTGTAGAACTGGAACACAAAGCATGGTGGGCAATTAAACAGTTGAATTTTGACATGAAGAAAGCAGGCCAAGCCAGGATTCTACAACTTCAAAAGCTAGAAGAACTCTGGATGACAGCTCATGAGAATGTACGAATCTATAAAGAGCGCACAAAACTTTGGCATGATAGTCATCTGAAAAGAAAAGACATACAAGTGGGAGATCAAGTTCTTCTATTCAACTCACGACTGAGGCTATTCCCAGGGAAACTTCGTTCCCACTGGTCTAGACCTTACCTTGTCAAAAGTATCTAACCACATGGTGCTCTCTCCTTATGGAGTGAAAAGTCAGGCTATTTTGTAGCAAATAGCCAACGCATGAAGAGATACTTCATCCCAGCAGATATTATTACTGAAAAATTGATCAAACTTACCAACCCAATGGACCCACCATAAAGTGAAGGGATTCATGTCGAGCCATCGACATAAAACAAACGTGCCTGTCGGGAGGCAACCCTATCAATAAATTTGTTTTACTTTTCTTTTTAGAATGTTTCTTTCATTTTTTTACCTTCTAGTTAATTGTTCATTAAATAAAATTCGCATCGCAAGATGCCATCTTAAGATCTGATTGCTCTTTATCCTAGAGATTTTTAGATAAGAGGATATGCGCTGACTGGAATGCAACCACATTTGATGGTCCAAATAGCATGATTTTCCCCCTCCATCTCAGATTTAGGGTTTACTCGAGATGAGAAAATTTCTAAGTTTTGGGTGGAGGGTGGGTGGTACGTATCTTACTTTCCACCTTCGCCCATCTAAATCAGACTTAAGATTTCATCGTCATATTTTTGACCTAAATTTTTAAAATTTTCAAATTAAACTTTCAAAATTTTAAAGTTTCTCAAAGAAATTTGAACATATACTGGGTGAAGTTTTGACCCTTTTTCATTTCAATCTTTATGCTTTTTTAATCACTATACCCTCCTTATCCAAAGCAGATCCTCAAAAGGACCTTTGTCTGAAAACTAGCCTTTTGATTGAAATCATCGTGTGAAGCTTATGAATCCTAACATCATGATCTTTATGTAAAAATGCCAAGTGTTTGTCGAACTGATAGGGATCAAACACATCATGCTTCCTAACTGACTAGTGGAACAATTACATGGAATCCCCACCGGATCCTCAACAAGTCATTATTTGAGTAGATTATGATAAAGAGAACAACTCGGTGCACGGAATTGTGAATCAAGTTGCATTCTGATCTAAACTCTCTTCTACACTTCTTCTATCATCTTCATACCCCTCCATCGATCATAAAGAAACAAAAATAGCCAAAATAGTTCCAAGCCCTAAGTTCGGGGTGGCATGCCACTTCCCTCTATATCCACTTCTTCCATACCCCTCACAAATTAATAAGGGTCATACCACCAAGAAAAGATGCCAAAGTGCACACAAAAAGAAATGCAATCTCGTTTTGAATAGAGGAGAGATTCACACACAAAAATTTGCAATAAATGAAATTGCAAAACAAATAAAAAGAAAATATCGAGTCGAATAGATGAGAGATTTACTTCTTTCTTCCATACCACCTTTGTGATGACCCAGAATTTAGGATTCTGATACTCAATATAATATTTGAAATCATGTTGGGTTGAAATATTTAATGATGTACCTAGAGGTGTAATGTGGTCATATAATGAAAGTTGCACTTTTTGATCAAGATTTGATGATGAATTGACTTGTATTTAAGGTTAATACACTTATTTATGAGGTTAATTAAGGAATTTCGTTATATGACCAAATGTTGAATTTTGAGTTCGAACTTGGTAACATGGGGCTTTATGTGATGATGAATTCATGGTTAAAATTTCAAGACTTTTGGGTTAGCCGTTTGGAAGGTATTGATGTTTATACTCCGATTGAATGACTAAGGTTTCAAATGATTTTAAAACTAGGTTTGATTTTCAATGATGTCATGCAGCCAACCCACATAAAAAGGGGCACAATTTCAATTGGGCATGTCCCTTAGCCTGGAAATGTGGATTCCATGTACTCATTAGATAAGAATAGATGGCTCCACTCCTTGCGGATGATTGAGATTCCCCATAATTGTTTCCTGGTCCACCACTCTCGGAAAGACTGAGCATGTGATAGTTCGTTATCATATCTGTAATGCAGGGAGCAGTCCATCGACCCCAAGAATAAGGTATTTCACTGGAATATCCAGGGAGAATGAGTTCTCACACCCCCAGCCTCTCAATCTCCAAACACAACATCCAAAGTCAGAGAGAGAGCATGGTTGAATTGAAGGAGGTAGCTCCATCGTCACACTTTGGATATGGAGTCCCGTATGGAGAACCATGCTTTGATGTCAGTCATCAGTAGAGGCTCAAAGCTCCTAGATCCGCAAAGTGACTCCTTGGCACTGTCTTATTACAGAGAATGTAGGATTCCATCTTCTTCCTCTTCTTCTTAGCGACGATGGGCCAGTGATTATGTCTGATCATACCTTGTGGACCTCCTGAAACGGTGGAGAGTAGACAAAGCCTAAGAGATCATCGAATTGTGGTAATCCATGTTGCCTCTTCTCGTCGTGACCCAGCCACATGGTGAACAGAGATGGTTAGCGTTGATTCCCAATGGATGGGAAGAACTGCATAGGCATGGTAAAGCCCAACGATGGGTTCTCTTTGCCCTATTGGGATCTTCCCTATAGCCATGAACCCAAAATCACTGGCTATGGAAGGCTGCAGAGCTTGTAGATGTACCGATTAGGCGAGTAGGTTTTGGGACAATGAATTTGTGACCCTTTCCACCCCCTGGTTTCTGCAAAAACAACGTGGAAGCACCAATGGCTGTGTAGTGCTCTCCCCCCTCCTTCAATTGTCCCTAGTCATCAGCTCCATAGTGAAGATCAGGTTTTCCCCCTTTTCTAATCATGGAGACAACGCCTGCTCTGGAGTCAAACTCCTATTCATGATGCAGATTGTGTGCTAGAGAGAAATGGGTGTCAGACCCTAGACAACACATGTGAGCCAGAGCTCATCATAGCTGAGCATCACGACGGTGCTTGGGTATAGGAGCGCATCTAGGATGAGAGATCGTGAGATGCTTCACACTGAACCCAGGCAGCGGCAACGCTGGAAGTTAGGATGAGACAGCTGTGAGAACGAAGGAGAAGACGGCCCAACAGGTGGACCATCCGGTTCACTGGGCCCAATGCCAGTCCCACCGGTTCAATTAAAATCCAACCAGGTAAATATTTGTATATATATTAGATAATACACAAAACTTGTATAATCCACCAAAAATAGTTCCCATGGCCACTAAATACGCATAAAATACCCATGGACTCAAAAAAACATTATCTTTATTATTAGATCCTTATATTAGACTTTTGAAGCATACCTAATGGTGAGTTATAATGTAGATGATTTAGAGTTCATTAGTCAAAATAAATAGGCACCATATGATTTTAATTCAAAGAAAAAATTATTATATTCCTAATGATGATTGAAACCCAATTTTGAACTCTAATTGGATTAATGTTCTCTATTAGTAGGTCTTTTTCTATTAATGGTTGATTAGATGCTTTTAGCCCCATATTAATCATAGAAAATAGACCAATCATCAGAAAAATATGAAATCTGAACCAGACCCCTATAAAATGACCTCAGGATCAGTAGAAAAATATCAAATACTATCCTAAGATTAGATAGAACCTAGGTTTAGCTAAACCCTAATCTAGACCTAAAATACCATTAATTATGGTGAACCTTCTATTAATGATCATTAATGTTATTATCAGGTGATGACCAGATATCTAGATGATCAAGAATTATAGGAATCTCCGAACTCATGTATGTGGTCTTATAAGTATAATACTAGATTTCTTAATTGCTTATGATATATAATATCATGAATGCTATTATTTGGATATTCAATGCTTGGTTGAACTATTATGATTTATACTTCACCAAAATCTAATATAACATAAAAGGATATGGATGGGTTGTAGCTACTAGTGCACCTAGCCCGGTATGGATGTATGTTGCCTAACATGGATCTATGATGCTTTGGCCCATGTTAGATGTATGATGATATAATTTTTGCCCATACTGGATGTAAGTCAAGTGCATATAATTGTACTACAACCGCATCAAATAAATGTAATAAAAAGGAGGTTTACCTAATTTTCACCTAAAGAAATGGTTTTTCTCTCTTTCTTCTTTCTTCAAGTATTTTCCCTTATGGAATATTACTAGTGTATCTTTTACCATGTACCAACTTTTGTTGATTGGTTTGTTTCAAGTATGTTTAAGGTTCAGAGATAGCATGGGAGAAAAAGAACAGGGTGTGAGCAAGTTGTTCAGGTTACCTATTGTCTAGGATTCTGGTTAGCATACATATTTAGACTGTGTGATTTTCTATTTTTTCAATATGTAAATGTAATCCAAGTTGTAATAATTCATGTTGTAAATATACATGTTATTGTTGAGAAATGTTATGGTTGTATGTTCATGTATGTGTATTATGCTTCCGCATCGCTCTCTGAAACGTTTGTCTAACATTTTTGGATTTGTCCTCTCAAGCCTTCTAAGTCTCAAGGCGGCAGAATATGGGGACATTATAGTTGGTATCAGAGCATGAAAAATAGATAAACCTAACAATTTCTCACAAGAAACATAAACCAAACTCACTTTACATTCCAATCCTAGAAACTTAATGAAATATCCTTGTACATTAGGTTGACTTAGCCTCTAGGTTAGAACCTAGATGTTATAGAACAAGGTGTACACTTGTGCAATTTACCTCCCTAGACATATGATTCACGACATGTTCTTAGGGTGTCTACACAGGTGTGCACCATGTTCTTGCTAGTTCTCTAAGTATCATGGTACTAGACTGCCTCATGAGTGTGGTAACTAGTTTTGGTTTTGGTTTTGTTCGAATGGAGTATGGTGGTTTTCATCGCCCGTTTCAACATTGGAGAAAACTTATTTCAAGTATTAGTATATGTACTTATGAAAAATGTTACCACACCCAGAAAGGTAGTGAGTGTCCATGTAACCTAATAGAAAGAGATGTAACATCAAGTCTAGATGAGAGAGTTTAGATGGTAGTTGTAGTCTCTAGAGTTGTCTAGAGTCATGATACATGTTAGGTTAGTGAGTAACTTAGAAACCTAAGATGATGATGATGATTATGATAATGATATGATAATGATATTAATGTTGATCTCAATGTCGATGTTGATAGTGTTAATGATGTTGATGTTGATAATGCTCAGGTTACCCTTGAGAAGGTCAAGTAGGTTGAAAATATGAAATGATTTGACCATGCAACCCTAGCTAGACCTAGCACCTTGTTGATACATATGACTTGGTTGATGTGCTAAACATAGCTAGTGGGTTGGCATGTTTGCTTGTACCTAGTCTTGTGCGTTTTAAGATATGATATGTGACATATAGTTTGAGACCAACATGGGCCTCAATCTCTTTACAAAGGAGGACCTATAGCTTGGGACATATGAATAGGGTGACCCTTTGATATGAGTCGACCCGTCACGAGAGATGGTTAGAGTACCTATACTCCAAAATATATGTAAAATGTTGAAAAATATGCATGATGAAATGCGTGATAATGAGTCCCTAGATAGACTACTTCTAAGTATAAGAGTTGAGTGGCCCAGTGTGTGGTTTCCTTAAAAGTGTTGAACCCTAGATGTCCTATGAAAATATCTAACCATAGAGGAAGAGGCAATTAAAATTTTGATTCTTTCTATATAGGTGAGGGAGATGTCCCATGACCCTAAGATGATGTATATGATGTGTGATAACCATGATAAGCCTCATACTCAGGTTAGTAGTTGTATATAAAGGAATCTTGCGGTTACCCTTGTTTCCCAAAAGATGGGTAGAAATTTTGTTATGGGTAGCAGTTTTGTTTAGTAGTTCTTGTTGGACATATATATGTCCTAGTTTGAGTGACATATGTTTGTTAATCTCATAATTAGTTGCAAGTGAGGTGATATATGAACTCTAGTTCAGAGTGTAAAATGCCTTGTGCATATAATACTCATCAATGCATGCCAATGCTTCTCCTTCCCCTTCTCTTTCTCTCTATATATGATGTTAGAAACCTCACTTGAGGTATTTGGATGATCATGTATGAAGAGTCACTCATATAAGCTTGACCTAATATATATACCCTTCTTATTACCTACATGTGATATTCAAGTTTGAACCATGATAAGAATTATTTAGTATATCCCCTTTCCCTTGACACTGTACATGAAACATATGAGTTTGAAATCATGAAAATCTCGATTGAATATATTCTATTATTTCCTCTCATATCATATATGAAAGATATAAGTTGAAACTATGTGCTTGAAAGAAAACACATTTTTGGATCATAGATTACAACATCACTAGATTTAGTTCTCAATCCCCAATCGTATAAATCTAAGCTTCTAGTTTGATGACAATTCACACAATAGGGTGAAGACCCTACTATGTAAATATGTAGAGCAATCCCCCCTAATGATGAAATCCTCTAATATGATGTTGATCATAAAACATGACATTAAAATGTTAAGTCTGATAATTTCAAGAAAAAAAATATTATACTTCAACCCATGTAAGGTGGTGTGGGTACACCCTACATGCTTAAACCTCCTAAGATGACAACCTAGGATGAATCAAGATAATGATACTCTTGGAACTTAGAGTGGTGGTTTAGAGACATCCACAAGTCCTGAATATTAGCTTAAGAATGAAACCACTTGAATTTTGAGGGCGAAATTCCATATAAGGTGGGTGACTGTGATGACCCAGAATTTAGGATTTTGATACTCAATATAATATTTGAAATCATATTGGGGTGAAATATTTAATGATGTACCTAGAGGTGTAATTTGGTCAAATAATGAAAGTTGCACTTTTTGATCAAGATTTGATGATGAATTGACTTATATTTAAGGTTAATACACTTATTTATGAGGTTAATTAAGGAATTTCGTTATATGACCAAATGTTGAATTTTGAGTTCGAACTTGGTAACATGGGGCTTTATGTGATGATGAATTCATGGTACAAATTTGAAGACTTTTGGGTTAGCCATTTGGAAGGTATTGATGTTTATACTCTGATTGAATGACTAAGGTTTCAAATGATTTTAAAACTGGGTTTGATTTTCAATGATGTCATGCAGCCAACCCACATAAAAAGGGGCACCGTTTCAATTGGGCATGACCCTTATCCTGGAAATGTGGATTCCATGTACTCATTAGATAAGAATAGATGGCTCCACTCCTTGCGGATGACTGCGATTCCCCACAATTGTGGCCCGATCCACCACTCTCAGAAAGACTGAGCATGTGATAGTTCGTTATCATTTCTGTAATGCAATGAGTACTCCATCGACCCCAAGAATTAGGTGTTTCACTGGCATATCTAGGAAGAATGAGTTCTCACACCCCCAGCCTCTCAATCTCCGAACACAACATCCAAAATGAGAGAGAAAGCATGTTTGAATTGAAGGAGGTAGCTTTATCGTCACACTTTGGAGATGGAGTCCCGTACGGAGAACCATGCTTTGATGTCAGTCATCAGTAGAGGCTCAAAGCTCCCAGATCCGCAAAGCCACTCCTTGGCACTATCTTATTGTAGAGAATGCAGGAGGCCATCTTGTTCCTCGTCTTCTTAGCGATGATGGGCCAGTGATTTTCTCTGAGCATACCTTATTGACCTCCTAAAACCGTGGAGAGAAGATAAAGCCTAAGAGATAATCGACTTGTGGTAATCCATGTTGCCTCTTCTCATCGTGACCCAGAAACATGGTGAACAGAGATGGTTAGCCTTCATTCCCAATGGATGGGAAGACCTACAGAGGGATGGTAAATCCTGAAGATGGGTTCTCTTGGCCCTATTGGGATCTTCCCTATAGCCATGAACCCAAAATCACTGGCTATGGAAGGCTACAGAGCTTGTAGATGTACTGATTAGGCAAGTAGGTTCTGGGGCAATGAATCTGCAACCCTTTCCGCCCCCTGGTTTCTGTAGCTACAACGAGGAAGCACCAATGGTCGTGTAGTGCTCGGCCCCTCCTTCAATTGTCTCTAGTCATCAGCTCCGCAGTGAAGATCAGGCTTTTCCCCCTTTTCTAATCACGGCGACAGTGCCTACTCTGGAGTCAAACTCCTATTCGTGATGCATATCGTGTGCTAGAGAGAAACGGGTGTCAGACCCTAGACAACGCACCTGATACAGAGCTCACCAGAGCTGAGCCTCACGACGGTGCTTAGGCATAGGAGCGCATCCAGGATGAGAGATCGCAGATGCTTCACACTTAACCCAGGCAGCGGCGGCGTTGGAAGTCGGGATGAGACAGCCGTGAGAATGAAGGAGAAGATGACCCAACAGGTGGACCATCCGGTTCACTGGGCCCAATGCTAGTCCATCCGGTTTAATTAAAATCCAACCAGTTAAATATTTGTATATATATTAGATAATACATAGAACTTGTATAATCAACCAAAAATAGCTCCCATGGCCACTAAATACGCATAAAATACCCATGGACTCAGAAAAACATTATCTTTATTACTGGACCCATAGATTAGACTTTTGAAGCATACCTAATGGTGAGTTATAATGTAGATGATTTAGAGTTCATTAGTCAAAATAAATAGGCACCATATGATTTGAATTCTCAGAAAACATTATTATATTCCTAATGATGATTGAAATCCATTTTTGAACTCTAATTGGATTAATGTTATCTATTAGTAGGTCTTTTTCTATTAATGGTTGATTATATGCTTTTAGCTCCTTATTAATCAAAGAAAATAGACCAATCATCAGAAAAATATGAAATCTGAACGAGACCCCTATAAAATGACTTCAGGATCAGTAGCAAAATATTAGATACTATCCTAAGATTAGATAGAACCTAGGTTTATCTAAACCCTAATCTAGACCTAAAATAACATTAATTATGGTGAACCTTCTATTAAAGATCATTAATGTTATTATCAGGTGATGACCAGATATCTAGATGATCAAGAATTATAGGAATATCTAAACTCAAATACGTGGTCTTATAAGTAAAAGACTATATTTATTGGTTTCTTATGATATGTAATATCATGAATGTTATTATTTGGATACTCATTGCTTGGTTGAACAATTATGAGTTATACTTCGCCAAAATCTAATATAACATAAAAGCATATGGATGGGTTGTAGCTACTAGTGCACATAGTCCGGTATGGATGTATGATGCTTTGGCCCATGTTAGATGTATGATGATATAATTTTTGCACATACTGGATGTAATTTAAGTGTAGATAAGTGTAGTACAACCGCATCAAATAAACTTTAATTCTGCTCCTTTACTTTCTTGCATTTAGTTTAATTAACCTCAGCCAAATCAATCATTCTAAATATTAGTCTTACTTGAGCTAGATTTGACTAACAAAGATTCTTAAAATCATTGTCCTTTGGGATTCAATCCTTAATTATACTGTGATAAGACCCGTCTCCGTGCAGGTGTTATTATTGCACATTAGTTTTGGTAAAAGCATGGGGATTTCATCCCCGAGTGAGTTTGTTAGTGTGATATTTGCCATGTCAAAATTTTGCAAAACCACCTACACAAACCCTTAAACCTAGTGGTTGGAATACAATGCAAGCTCCTCTTCGAAACCTTTTGTTAACCTATAAACCCAAACAACATCTATTGTCTATGAAGGAATTCAAATCTAACTTAGTACATTCATCCCTTGATCCAAACCTAGTATCCATGGAAATATAAATAATAATTGTGTTTGATAATTCAATAGAGGACATGATCAAGTGCAAAATTTGATGAAAGGTCAAAAACCACAAGGCCTTAATTGCTATAATTGTAGTAGTAATAATATAGGGAGATGTAGATTTGTGGGGCCAGTTTTCAACTTGTGCAAGAAGGAAGGGCATGTGAGGTGGAAATTCTCCTAACCACCTCCTTAATGGGATTCTAAACCCAACTTAGATACAAAAAACTTGCTAGTTTCCCACACCCAACATTAAAGAGGGTCCAAAGGATCAAGATCTTAAATAAAGGTACTATTGATTTATGTAACTCATACACATATTGTTATGAACCTATTATTATCTTGTAGATATTACATGTGTACTCAAATAATTGATCTACAATTTAAATTTTTACTCCCAACATTCAAATATTAAAATCATGGCATATTCATGAAATTATGAATTGTATCTTGTTGATTTACAAACTAAAAATCCAAATTTTGATATTTGATCTAAAAACCTAGATCATGAAATCTTGACTCAATGATAATCTTGAGAAAGGTAATGTTGAGTATATTCATAGGGTAAATTTCCTAAGAATAACCTAGGTTTCAATTATTCATCCACCTCAAATATACTTTGTCAAGGATATTAATGTTGAAATATTAAGATATTGTTAGACTATAGTGTATGAGTGAATTACCACACCTAAGGCCTAGATAGGGATTAATGGTTGTACCCATGACATTTGTTGTTCAAATCTTGAACCTTACATCACAATTTCACTTGATCGGGACCCTATTTGATCCATGATGTTTAATCTTAACTCTCGTACCTAATCCTTACATAATTTTAATATTTTTTTGCTAATTGAACTATATAAAATTGATAAACTATGTCTTTTGACCTCTACTATATCAATAAACATTATAAGTGACAATTTTGACAAGATCATGATTTTTCATATGGAAGAAAATATGATATGTATTGGATGGTCCCAATATTTTGAGGATATTTTTGAATTTTATAAACAAAATTGTGTTTAGGGAAGGTTGTGATAAAATGAATTTTCACTTATTAAAAACTCAATTGACTTTATGTCTTACCTTGTGATCAATGACCCCACATTATCATTAAATAAGTACTAGACACTTATTTTGGAGAAATTTTGAATAATGGTATGATTTGAGGATACAATTATTTGAGAATTTGATACATAAATATACCTTGCATGTATATAAATACACCATGAACTTAACTTTCTCCTCCTCTAGATCTTTTATGTACTTAACTTTATCCTTTTTATAACCTTTCATAAATATTCTATGATACATCTAAGCCTTGGATCCCAATTTCCCTCCAATAGGAGTTTCCTAGCTCATTCTATCAGTTCCCAAAGTTTGCACTTAGAATCACCCTTTTTGGCTAAATGGGATGCATTTAGGCTTATTGGGCCACTTCACCAGTCAATTTGCTTGGGGTCTTCCCCTTCCTTAGAATACTACTACACTAGTTATGGGTAGGGGTAAACCTAAACCTTCAGGCTGTTAAATCTCCCATATATTTGATCCATTTCACATGTTTAAGAGTTTGTTCGATTTGGTTTGAGAATTCTTACAAGATTCATGTATATTTTCTCACATATAATTGAGTTTTTTGTGAAGCTTTAAATCTCAACTACTTGGCACTACCATGGAGATTTACTCCTTATTTTATGATTTGGAAATCCTAGTTCTAAGTCTTCCCTTTCTACAACTAGATCCCTGCTTCAATTTTGCATCACCACCATGAGTGCAGATGAACCCTTAGATTAGTCTCTCACACATTCTTGCTCTTTTACACAAATCACAATTGTGAAGAAGATATCATGAAGCTATAGTAGTGCTCCTACTCTCCATCTTCGTAATAGGTCATCCTCTCTCTCTCTAGATCCCATGTTGATCATAACTTTCACATGCTTTATCAAAAATAGATAAATCTATATTCCCTTTTGATCGTAAGAACAAGAAGACACAATGAACATATTATGAAAAACTAATTATAATCCATGTTCCATAAAGTATATGACAATATTTAATGGTGATTTTAAAATCAATTGATGGATCTTTGACTAAACTTGACCTTTTTTTCATGTGATCTATTTGAATCAATATCAGATCTATATTTGGAATCCTTATCACGATCCTTGATAATATTAAGGGTGTGATGGTTTAACATAAGGGCTGGTTTTGTTGGGTGTAGTAGGGTGCAGTTGTATGAATTCTTGATGTAAAAATGTACATTAAACATGCACTTTGGTATCCGACTACACCCTACCAAAGATATCCTAAATTACCTAATAGATCTTTTATCTTCATGTGTATGTTTGTTGACATATTTAGAAATCTTTATTTTGATGATTATGTATCCATGTCACTAGTTCTACCCCTTTTAATAAATTTTGTCTCTTGTAACCTATCTCTCATAATGATGATATCTAGACCCTCTATTATCAATTTTAATATTGATACTTGTGAAAAATAATGAAGTATTATTATTGTTATCTAATCAAGATATTGTTGTAGTGGATTATATGAATGATAAATCTTTGGAATCTAATACTTCAGAATCATTTGTGGAATCTATATATTAATCATGATATGGAGTTGACCAGTTTACCTCAATGACAATAATTGAGGCATTAAGTGCACAATATGCATGAGGTTGTGGATATTCTACAACTTCGATAATGATGGAATATGATGTTGGTCTTGAAAACTTGATAAAATGAAATGTTGGTTATTGATGGAGTTCCACACCTTAGAGAAATAAGGTTATTTAGGAAACACAATTTCGGTTCTTGTGACCTAATATATTGATGACTATTTAATGTGGAGGTAACTAGAGCCTCAACTTTGAGTGTAGATCAGGTTTAATAGCTACATCCCCAAACCTAGGTGGTACATGACCATAGTGAACATACAAATTGTATAATGGAAAATTGAGATAAAATGCATGGTGTTATCTTGAAACAAATTATTTGATCAAAATTTTATTCTATGCATGGATTCAAATTTTTATAAAAAAATCACATTTTTATTGACAACTTATCTATGAATTTGCAGTGACCGCGTGTCATAATTTTCCCCTATTAGAAAATACATTTCAAAAAGAGTTGACTAAGATCTACTTCTTCTTTTGACTACTATGATTCCAAGGACAAGGTCATTGATTCCTAAATCTGGTAGGTTAGTTCTTAATAAACCTTTTCCTTCAGAGATATTATTTCTTATGCTATATGTCAGTTTCTTATTTCCTTTGGGACACCCAGGTATGGATGCATCAATCCTTCTATTTTCTAGGGACTGGAATCGGGATTGGGGTAAGAATTGTTCCATGATATTAAGCTAGTACCAGATCAGAATGCTTCCATGTTTACAATTTCATGCCTTAGATTTTGTTCAGTACAAGAAGGGAATTGATCAGTTGTGTTTTTGATGGAGGCCGTAATGTAAGATATTATAGATCATTCATTCTATTATTTTTTTATAAATCACCATATGTATTTACAGTCTCTATTTGTGTCTGCATTTTAGCCATTGGATCATTGTTTCTTAGAACATGTAGTCCATGACATTTATTCAGAGAGTTTCGTTGATTTTTAGAATGTTTTTGTTGCATGATATATATCCCTCTTGGTGGGTAATTAAATTTCCCCTACTAGTTTGGTATCCTATTCCATCGAGGATTTTTATCTTTATGGAAACTAGTTAATTTCCTCTCCCTATTGGTTTAACTGATGAGAATTTTCTATTGCAAGTGTGTTACCATAAAAAAACTAGGGTGGGCAGTCTTTTGTAATTCACATATGAAACATTTGTTAGTGTATCACCGTGAATAATTGTGAGCTCCATGAGTGTATATGTACTAGCAATTGGTGAATTGTAATAGCTAGGCATGAAGTATCCTAGAATAAGTTAGCAAACCAATATGCACAAAGAATACAAGGAATAAAGAATCCAGAATAGCAATGTTGATGGTAGTAGGAAAATATCATAGTAAAACTGACTAGCTAGGCTGAGCACATGTCTCCTCGATAATGGCGCTAGAAAGCTTGGTGTGTTTCTCAAACATAGACAAGTAAACTGGCAAAATATGGTGCGATAGGGGAGAGTCAACACCACAACTACTAGGTAGCTATGGCTCTTTATATCCCTAGAAATTGTGCCAAATAGCTTGGTGTGTCTCTTCCTTAGGGCCACACACTAACCAATTGAGTTTGACTAGATGCGACCCTAATGGTTTTGAATAGAACAAGGGGTCTTCATATTCTGAGAGAGCCCTAAGTGGCTCGCTCACATACACTAACACACTATACCCGCAAGGGCATGGGGTCGTCTTATAATATAGGAAGGCGGAAAGTTAGGGGCAAAACCCAATAAAGAGGGGTAATATAGATAGGTTAGTTATGGCTAGGTTCCTACTATGGAGTCTAGAGCTGAAGGGTTTCAAGATTGATTTTCTTTAATTACACTACGGTTGATCAAGAAATTAAAGAGGAACAAGAATCAAAGCCCAAGTTACCCTAGACAATTAATTCTAAAGAGCAAGAAATGACAAGCTAAGCAAGAAAAGGCAAGAAAGGAGAAAATAATGATAAGACGAGCGAGAAGACACTATATCAAGCTAGAAAACTAGGCAAAAGAGCATTTAAAGAGCTAAACTAGCGAGAACAAAGAAAGAAATAGGCAATGAAAAAATTAAGCAAGTAGAGAGCTAAACAAGTAAAGACTATCTAAGCAAGAAGGGAATTAGGGTTTTAATGCAATTAAGAGAAGTGTGGGTTGTTTGGGGGATGCACTTGTCAATTGGTTTGGGGGTGATAACATGTAAACATTGTTCTTTGATTTAGATTCCCAAACCAAACAACAAGTCAGATGCTAACAAATTGCTCTAAACTACTAATTAGCCATAAATAATGTAGATGTGTATAGGGGAACTAGTCCCTAACACCTCCTACCTAACCTTGTGAGGCTCTCTTGCATTAGCCTAGGTTTCTAGGATAGGAACTCTTTGGGTAACAAGGGGTCGAGTGTAGGTTTTAGACCTCACATTACCTTCATCCAAGATTTGAGAAGGCTCCACGATAATTACACTAAAAGATTCTACATTAGATACTTAGGAATCTCACCTAAGTGTAGGAGAATTGATTAACATGTAGGATGGTAAATAGCTAGCTAGGGATCCAGTAATTGGACCTAGGAGCAATTCCCTAAAAGAGCCCCATATAAGTAATTTTCTGAGAATCTAGGTAATTGCAAGCACAAACCACAAAGAAATTTATGGAAAATGAGACATAAATAGAAAATAATCATCATAAAATAAAATTACAATGTTTACATATCATTGTACCCTAACATGGTATCAAAGTAAAACTTTTAATGCCAAACAACCCACCTAAGGGGCCTAGCTACTCACACAAATGAAAAATACAAAAAGAGAAGAGAAAGTGGTAGAAGTTCCATGGAGCTCGATGTAGATGAACAAATCCTCCTCTCCAATAGATCCAAGGGCATGCTCCTCGCTCCTATAAAGTGGAATGGCATGGGATGATGGTGGAAAGTAACCAAAAACCTAAGAAACTAGGGTTTTGGTTCTGAAAATTGGATATGAAGGTGTAATAGTGATGGAATGGCTCAGGGGCAAATATGGGGAGCTATAACATATCTAGTGGTTTCATGGGAGAAGATAACATCAAGATCTAGCCACCACCTATTATATATAGGTGGTGGGGAAGCATTAGGTTAAGTGGGGGTAAAATGGGTATAAAAATGCACAAAATTGTTTAGAATTGTGAGTAGCATGACCGTTTTGACCAGTGGATAGAACGATAGTGGTGGAGTGGAACAACTTAGGTGAAAAATAGTGGACGTTACAGGTTGTTTTGGGGTTTTTCAGGGGCTAGTGGCACGTCCGTGGTGGTCACCAAAACCTTCGTGGTCACTAGTTTCACATCTGTAGTGAGTACCATGGTTGTGGTGGGTTAAGGAGGAGCTTCCTATTCTGTGGAGAATACTCATACTCATGTTGTCCAGCATGGCCTTTCTAGCTAGAACGAACATGTTGGGTTCTTCATATCATGGCCATGCTACCTAGCATGGCTATGTTACTGAGCTATTTCTTCAACGTTTGAACAATTGTCATATTTGTGATTTTTAACTTAGTTGACACAACCGTTCCTTGGCAACACAAATGTGTTGAGCAATTTTATTGTACTTTGAGCTTAAAACTTGATTTAAATGTTTGTCTTTGATTTACTTGAGTCTTGCACATTGTGGTAGGTTGGGGAAGCTATTGGACCCTCTTTGGACCCCTCCAGTAGTGGAGGAACCCTAGGATCACCCTCCTTCTATCCCATCCATCCAATCATTTTTTAAGTACTTAGAAAAAAAATTGAATGCAAAGAATGTCCATAAATTCATTTGATGATACAACACATATTGAGTGATATAACATGTAATCTAACAGGTATAGATGTGACTAAAGTGTAATAAGACACAAGATAAAGCCCTAAAATAGGGCAACATCACCATGTCTAAGGAAAAATGGGGCAACATCACCTTGTCTAAGGATAGAAAAAGATAAATGATGAGATATGAGAAGTCATACGCAAGTAAGTTATCAAATTGTACAATGCCAGAATCATTCACACTATTACTGATAGTAATCGGGTAAGTTCAGTACACGTAGTACGAAAGAAAGGAGGAATGATTGTTCTCAAGGGAGGCAATGTGATGGAATTAGCCACTCACTTAATATCTCATCCGCATATATGCATTGACTATAGATTATTAAAGCCACAAGAAGAAAGGGTCATTTCCCTCTTCCATTCATTGATCAATTCCTAGAATGTCTTGCACATCACTCTCCGTTCTACTATTTAGATGGCTACTCTGGTTCCTACTAAGTGCCTATCCATCTAGATGATCAAGATAAGTCCACTTCCACTTTTCTTTACAAAACTTATGCCTTCTTTAAAATGCCATTTAGCCTCTGCAATGCTCCCACAACCTTCTAAATGTGTATGTTAGCTATCTATGATGATTTCATTGAAACAATCATGGAAGTATTCATGGACAACTTTTCAATTAATGGGTCATCTTTTTGATGACTGTCTAAAAAACCTATCTTGTGTACTTCGATGGTGTGAAGGAAAACATCTCATTCTTAACTGGGAGAAGAGTTTATTTTATGGTATGAGAAGGAAATTTGTTCGGGTGCAAGGTGTCTGAAGTCGGAATTGAAGTAGACAGAAGAAAGATCAAAGCCATCTCCAAGACACATCCACCTTCTTCTATCTCTTATCTAAAGATTTGTAGGCGACACTAGGTGTTATCATTGTTTTATCAAATATTTCTCAAAAATATTGAAACCTATGTGTAAACCTCTAGTGAAAGACACCCCTTTTGTCTTCGATGAAGAATGTCTTAAGGCCTTATATACTCTAAATGATGGTCTGAATTCCACACCAATCATGCAAGTTCCATATTAAGACCTTCCTTTCAAGCTTATGTGTGGAACTAATGACTTTTCCATTGGGGCAGTTCTAGGACAAAAGAAGGACAAGAAGAATCATGTGATTTAACATGTCAACAAATCTCTTGTTGAGGCACAAATAGATCACACTACCACTAAAAAGGAAATGCACCCAGTAATTTATGCCTTTGATGAATTTTGATCATATATGTTGGGACGATAAGTAATGTTTTATACCATCCATGGGGAAATTAAATACTTGATGCACAAAAAGGATACTAAACCTTACCTTCTATGATGGGCCCTTCTATTAGAAGAGTTTGATCATGAAATTATTGTCAACAAGGGTTGCAAGAATGGGGTGGCATATCACTTTTCCACATACGGGTGGAAGAAGATATCCTCTTACCAATTAATGAATGCTATAAAGATGAGTCACTTCTATATGCACCATGGAGCCTGTCACATCGTGGTATGTCAATTTTTGCAACTACCTTGCCTACCAACAACTACAACCTAACATGACATTTAACCAGAAAAACAAATTCTTTTCTTGATCTAAAGAGTTATTACTAGGATGACCCACTCTTGTTTAAGAGATGTGGAGATAATGCTTATAGATGATGTAACAAATGAAGAAGCTCAATCAATCATCAAAAAATGACATGCTACTCCTTATGGAGGAGATTTGGGTAATGAAAAGAATGCTATGATGATTTGGAATTTAGGATTTTACTAGCCAACCATCTTTAAAGATTCCCACACCTATGTTTGGCAATGTGATGCATGTCAGATAATCATAAATATTAGTAAGAGAAATGAAATGCCCCTCGTTGATTGTATTGAGGTTGAAATTTTTTATCTATGGGGTATAGACTTTGTGGGACCCTTCCCTTCTTCTTTCAAAAATTAAATACATGTCATTCACCCTCAATAATGACTCAAAATAAGTAGAAGTAGTGGCCTCACCAACATATGATTCAACAACAATTATGTGACTACTTACAAAAATCATCTTCCTAAGCTTTGGAGTTCCTAGAGAAGTGATCAGCAGTGGTAGCCCACACTCATAAAAAAACAATTTGAGCCACTTTTGAAAAGGTGTGGAGTAAAACATAACATCTCTACCCCACATCAACCTCAAACCACTAGTGAAGTGGAAGTTCCAAATAGAAAAATCAAGCAGATACTTGTAAAGATGGATGGAACATCTAGAAAAGACTGGTATTCAAAACTCAAAGATGCCCTTCGGGCTTATCGAACTGTATATAAAACCCCCTTTGGTACTACCCCGTATCGTCTTATCTATTGTAAATCTTGCCATCTTACTTTTGAATTGTAGCATAAAGCCTATTGGTCAATTTAGGAAAACTGTCTCTTCACAAGAATTAGAGGAACTTCACTTACATGACTATGAAAACAAGAAGATCCTAAGAACATACCAAAAACTAGCATGATTCTCACATCAAATAGAAAGACATCTCAAAAGAGGATAAATTTTATTATTCAACTAAACACTCTACATATTTCCTATAAAACTACATTCTCTTTGGTTAGGGACTTTTACTATAATCACCATTTATCCTTCTGACATGATGGGCATTCATAAGGAGAAGTCTTAAACCTTTTCCATTAATAGACATCATTTGAATTGTTACTACAAATATGAAGTTTTTACAGAGAAAGTAGACATGGGTCTATTTAAAGCACCTACTATAGACTAATTAAACTTCTATAGTCTAGCAAAATGACTTTAAACAATGTGCCACTTGGGTGGCAACCCAATCTATCTTTTTTTTCTTTGTTTTATTCCATTTTCTTAGATAAACTTTGTTGTGACGCACCCTGTCAACCATCGATCTCCTAGGTCGACATTTTTTAAATATGATTGGACGATGATACTTTCATGAGGATCCATTAACCAAAATATAATCAGGGGCCTCTTTTGTAGTATGTATTGATGTTTTAGATCAATGAGGATATCGACAACATGCACACCTACAGAATGTGATGACCCTTTCTTGTTGATCTACCCATCAACCCAATATCTGGATAAACATGGGTTGCCCACCCTATTTACCTGATCAAAATTATTGACCTTTCTCCTTGGCTATAAATATAAGAATCCTTCTATAACATTCATTTAGCATCCCTAAGTTAAAATAGAGTTGTGTCTCTCATTTTCTCACCCATCAACCATTAGCACAAAGTGCATTTCGTCAACCTTGCAGCTCGTCATCAATGAGAATGTTGACTTGATCGAATGTCATGTTGGGTTAATTCTCTACTTTGCTCGAAAAGTAATATGACCCTATCGACCTTCCTTATAAGGTTTTGACTCCCGTTATTAGTGTCATTGAGTTTCCCAGGAATATAGATCTTCCCATAGATCTGAGAGCTTGATATGTGTTTAATTTTGTATCAATCATCCATCAATATTCTATCCTAATAGTTTTTGAGCTTTATCATAGAGGTCGACATACCCTTCACAATGTTGATCAAAAGTCACTCCATTTTAACAATTTATAAGAGTATCCACCTTAGTATATTAAGTTGTATACATTTTTATGGTACACCCATTACTCACATCAAGGATGAGGAAATCGTCATCGACACTACCACATAATAAGGCGGGAAGCACACTCCCCCATATCATCTACTATGGAAACTAGCACAAAGGAACAACTTGACAACCTAGCTGTTGAGGTAGCTCAAAATCGGAGGGATTTTGTCCTCATGATATGATACATTTGCCAGCCTTTAAAGCAATGATGAAGAAAACTTTCCAACCTACATGCTTTGGGTAGAAATGAACTATGAAGGATCTAGGAATTTGAATGTAGGTATCTAATATTCTTACAAACTAAAATTTAACTCAATTATGTTTAGCCAACCCTAAGTCATATATTGAAGAGATTATATAGTTTATGTCTTCTATCTAATAAGTTTCTATCACACAGGCGAATGATCCATCGAGAGGATGCAGGAACATTCAAGTTTGTATCAATGATACTGACAAGGTGCTAACTGAGATGACACTCAATAAAATCTTTTGGTCATCGAATGAAGATGCCATAATAACATTCCCCAGCCTACTCGATAAAGATGACTCTTGTATCAATGCAAATAGTTAGTGGGGAAATCTCATGGGAATGCACCATTACATGTCTAGAACCTCTAGGGTTTCAACTATGCATTCTTCCTTCTATAGGATAATGCATAAGAGCATTGCTAACATCTATTTTACCAAGTCAAAATAGGTAGACAAGAACTTTACATCTTATCTTGAATAATGGAGAAAAAGCTCATCAACATTGGTAGACATTTGATCAACAAATGGTTGTTATGTCATCCTCTCCTCAAAGAAAGCATTTCATGGGGAGAGGGGCTGATCAACCTTATCTATAGTGATTATGGGCATCCTACTTCACTTAAGGGAATCAAAAAAATTACAGGTGAGCACCTCATAAAACTAAATATTGATCTATGTAGGTATTCTTATAAGAGTGAATAAAAAATACCAATATCGCTTATCGTGGTCTAATATCTACATTCCTCTATCATAATTAATTGATTATCATGTTCAGAAGCTACTCTTCATAGTGGAGGAAATTAAACAATTTAAAATCAAGACCCTAATTGTGATACAAATTCATCACACGAACGGGACACCTCTTCCTCTGAGACTCTCCTAAAGTTTGTTGTACTAATAGTTACCAAGGAGCCCCTATCTATCAATCCTGAAACAATGATCATGAACAATCAATGGATTAAAAATTTGAGATTCCTCCACACTCTACTTATCAGATAGCCAAGTGATATGTCACCCCCGTAGCCCCAATCAAATGAATAAGACCATGAGAATTTTTCATTGCAATTCTGTGCTAATGGACCCCCTCAATCCACTACCCCTTTTACTCCACCCCCAGTTGTATCAACAACCACTGCCACACCCATCATACCACCTTCATTTCCTTCCTTGGTGGTTAATGGTATTCCTGACAGTCAACCTCACTGCAACTAGTAGGAAACAAGTCCATCTACCTCAGTTTCTCTACCTCAGTCTGAGCATGCCTCTACACCATCCTCACACCATTCTTTCAATATGATGTATCTCAAAATACTCAACGTAGTTTTGGACGCAAGATTTACATTCTATATAATGTAACTACTGACCACATGTCTGATATTTCAAAGATAAAACAAGATGTGCATGTTTTTTCAAGTAGGTAGATACTTTCACCCAGAGGATGGATGAGTTACAAAAGATTCCCCAACAAGTTGTAATACTTGACTGTAAAGTTGAAACTCTAGCTCATCTTCCCCAATAAATACATGAAATGTTGGCTTACAAAACATATCCTCAATAACTGGAAAGCCAAAGATGATGTGCACCGATGAAAACTTGAATATCACACATCCAGGTGAAAACACTATTTTGCAAGTCCCTTTATCACCTGCCAAAGGCTCTTCCCCATCCTTGCGGTCCTCACATGGAAATTCCTATGTCCGAAAAACAGAGAAGGAGGAGTTACATTATAAACCTCCCAATCATTTTGTTGGTTCCTTCATAGCATCATCCTCACATGACTCAGTGACCTTCATGACAAAGAATATTCTTAATAGTGCTCCTTCAATAGCAGCTACTTCCCCTATCAATTGACTTAGAACATCGACTTCCTCTCCACCTCTAGAAAATTTCAAATGGGGAGTCCCTTATTATCCTCCAAAACGTAGTTCACCCCTGTTGATGATATCCTTGCCAACCCTTCTGAACAAAATCCCTCTCACTCAGAGGCCTTCTAATTATTTTTTTGATAACTCGATACAGAAGCTCTATGAGATTGTTCTTGGGGATGATAATCCAATATGGTCTCTTTGTATCCACCATACCTTTGAGGAAACCATATATTAAGGATTATATGAAGATGACTTGGACTTAAAAGAAGATTTTGAAACTCCAACTAACGATGAGCACACTTCTTTTGACGATTTATTTGTTGTTCTTTCAACCATCGACCCAAGATTTCTAAATTTCATCTTTTTGGAGCCACCTTTGCCTCTTCCACCCCAACTCCATAACAAAATACATGGTTTGGATTCTGATTGTTTAAAAGGATGTCAATTAAAGATATATTCATTTTACATGATGTTCTGGATGATACTCATGATGGTTAACATGTCATATACAACAACAAGGTGCAATCTCTTTCTCAAAACTAATTTCATCTAATTTTCAAAAGCCTTGTTAGAATCAACAAATGTTTGTTTACAATTCTAGAATCCACTATCTTAGAAGATGTGATGCTAAGAGATAAATTGTAGGCATTCTACAATGCCACACCATTCCTTGTTGATTGCCTATTTCCGGATCGTCTGGATGCACCAACTATAGGAACACTACTCTCCAAACTCAGGAAGAGGAAAACACCAATAATCCAAACTTCCCTCCCACTTCTTAGGTTTTTGGCTAATCCATGTTGTAGATCTAGTTAAAATTAAAATCACCTTGTTCAACACTTGTTGCGATGATCTACAAAGTGCGGATATGCAATTATGTGATTTCGTGGTAAAAAAGCTTCCTTGCATCCCTACCAAATTATAATGTGTTATCTACCGTCATCTGTATTACTATCCTAACTAGACAAACTACAACATTGAGCCACTAGTTCACCAGCAAAACTAGGAAAACAGTGACAGTACATTCTTTGTTCTTTGAGTCAAGAAGGCTCTCCACTGTAGAATGTCTATCACAAAACTGTATCTTATTGGTTTCCATACATTATGAGGAAGGTGTGCCATGGAGGTGATTCACAATTGTCATTTCTTCCAGGATTGAGAACTTCCAGATAAGATACATGATCTATATCTTTTACTCCCTTGTCCTACCAGGTCACCCTTTCGACATGTCCTTCATAGAGAAACAATAGAAGAATATCAAATAATACCTTCCCCTACTGCCTCCCAAACACCATGATCCATATATACTTATGGAAGGGGTCATGAAGACACTGATATATTTAACATTCTGGATGAAACTGATCCACTTCCTATATATGGGCCAGCAATGTCCATTGAACCAAGTTTCAAAAATTTTGACAGAAGCACTTATTATGAACTCTCTCAAGATCACCTCCATCTTCTTATGCAACAAATCAAGGATGTAAATGAAATCTATATAATATTTCATCAAAATGATTAGATCATCATAGAAGTTGACCTTAAAGGAACTCTCCATATATGAGGCTATATATCACATAGTCTTATGGCTTCTTATTAATTCCTTCTCAACTAAAATATTGATGTCATCTATATGGCTAGAACAGATCTACAGAATGATCTTTCTAAGCAAGCCAACTTTGGATAAAAGGAGTTACTGATTCATCTCCTACAATAATCAATCATATATTGTACATTCCTACCTCTACTCCACAAAAATCAGTGGACGTTACTCATAATCTTCACTCAAGAAAGTCGTGCAATTTTATATAATAGCTCTAGCTTAGCTTACAACATTGAAGGCCCCAAATACTCTTCCTTGATGAGTGGCATCCATGAATGCATCATTGACACATGTGCTTGGGCGTTACTTCCTCAAATATGTTAGCATGGAAACAAATATACATCTCAAGAACTTAAAAATTGGAATGTCCCCCAATTTTGTCCTGAAATATTTATTAATATTAATGATGTTTTTATATCATTCTCTCAAAAAAGTGTTACATATTCCTCTGATTTGATTTTATCATCAGAATATCACCAAACAATTATTGCAAAAATACCAAACCAAAATAAACTCATATTTCATTTAAGGAATATTCTCATAAATGAAGAAAGATATACCTCATACTCCATTCTCTCTCCACATCATTAGAAATAAAAAAAGAGTGAGGAATAAAAATTGAGAGTAAATAGAAAAATGCTAAGAGTTGTGCCCTACTTTTGTTCTAGGAGCTATCAAAATGATGCAATGATGTGCTCATGAATTTAGATCTGTCACTTTTGCTAAACTTGGAGACCAAACATACACATTCTCATTTGCAATGATGTTCATTAAAGGTATAGTAACCTAGGGTAGTGGTACTGGGATAGTGAAGTCATTTCTCGATAACAAACTGGTTTGGAATGCAAGGACCACTTGGCCATTTAACAGACCCATACTTGAATGACCCAAAAAGAAAGAAGGAATACCCACACACCTTATTTTGCTACCCATTTCATTCACCACCCATGAACAATGTGACTAGAGTGAAATATACTTTGAAAAGTGAGATGTGGGTTGAAACTATTTATGAGCAAAAACAATCGATAAACAAGCAAGGGATGATCTTTTGAATGTTGATGTTTTTGCAAGGCAAGATCATTTTATGTATTAGTAAATGGTTTTTATAAGAGGTTCTCATAAATATTTCTTTTAGACATAAAAAAAACTATCATTCTCACCTTCAATTCTCTCAATGATTCTATTATCTTGAGGACAAGATAAATTCTATGTTTGGAGGAGTTGATAGCATCAATTTGTATGCATATTCTATGCCTTTTTTAGAAATAAAATCATTATATTAAATGTTTAGAGATATCAAATTCACTCATTTTTTACTTAAATAAAAAATACCAAGTTTTGATTAAGTTTTATTGCAAATTGTAGAAATTAAACTCAAAATCATGAAGATCGATGGCACATCCATTGACCTCCAAGATTGATCATTATTCATGACAAATATGTTGACATCAATATATTACAACAACACATTGTCCTATCAGATCGATACTAGTTGTTTTGATTTAGAGACCAACGGATCCAACCGTCATGCTTATAAATATCAATTAGAAAGGACGATGGATTTGAGGTAGTCATGAAGACATCAATATCATATATCAACAATATTCTGTCGAGTGGACATTTGCGTCATACCATCAAACTGACACTAGAAAAACTATTTATTGATCTTCATGTCGATAGTTTGTAAAAATCATCTTGTCTATCTTTAAGAGATTAACAATCCTCAAAGTCATTATAGATCAATAATTGAACCAAAGACTCATTGATCCCCTTGATCAATGACAATAAGACCACGAGTCCACCCCACATGGACCAATAAGAGACTAAAAAAGCAGTGGTCAAACCCTATAAATAAGCCCCAAGTGCATCACAGACATCTTAGATTTTAGAGAAAATAAGCGAAAAAGGCTGCCACAAAGATTAGAGACCAAATCTGGAGACCATCAACCTGGCTAGTGTCATCGACCTAGAAAGACCGTCGACCTCTAGACTTGGCATCCAACAACTTCCATCGACAGATTGATGGACCTTCTTTCTTCAGTCTTAATCGTACGAAAGAGTGGAGGCCATCGACCCTTGGTCGGTGACCTCCTTTTGATATTCAACTTGAAGGTTGATAGATCGATCATGTGACCTACCCTTGTGTTAATTTCTTCTCTCTATGTTCCTTATCACGACATTTTCAAGTTTTAATATGTTTCATCTTGGTACAATGAGTTACTAGACTCATAACTTGGGTTGGAATTAGCCATAACGCCTCCCAACCATGTTAGGTCCCTTCTTCTGTTCAATATGTGTGTTCTTATAGTTTTGTTTCTACTTTGTTTTAAATTTTTCACTTGTTTGATTAGCTTATTTCTTGTAATATTTAATATGGGTTTTTTAAGAGAATGATTTTAGTAATATCTAAAGTATAAATTAATAATATGACACAAGACAGAAGAGTTACTATGGCAAAGGTCACACTGCTATTCTTTATTTAGTGGTTATTATTTCATGAGAGAGATGTCTTTCGATACAAATCTACCTAGGTCTACAGAGAGAGAAGGTGTAGGTATCATTTATAATTGAATGTAAAATATGTCAAGAACATATATAAATTAGAAGAGAAGGTTTTGCATGGTTGAGGTTGGTTTTATTGGTGAAACCCAATTCAAATCCCCCTTTTAACATCTTGACAAATAATTTTTGTGTCTTTTTATATTTTATAACTTAGATTTCCTTTCTTAAATACGAATTGGTTCATTCCTTAACTAGAATACAAGATTCACTTATTTTGATTCGACTAAACTAAGATCTCCCATTCTTAGTTTGTTGATCTCCTTATTATATGTGCAATTCCATATTACTATAATAGTCTCTGGATCGAGTTGTGGATGTCTCTTGAAGTTGGGTATTAATTTAAAGTCAGATATTTTTTATTGGTCAAAATGTGTTTAAGCGCTTAACCCACAAAAAAGAGCGATAAATAACATACCTTAAAATTTATATCCACTATGAGTGGAATACCCTAGATCCAAACAATGTATTCTCCACCTATTATTGAATTACATATACAAAGTATTACTTAATATGTATTTTATAAACATTACATAACCAACTCTTATTACTAAAAGATTCAGGTTAAGAATTTCAACTTTAAAGGTAGAGGATATTTTTTTATTCCAATGAAAATTTATTTATAATTTTTAGATAAATGTAGAATTAGTTATCATTTCTAATAGTATGGATGATATCATTCCTTGGATGTTTGATAAAACTAGTAGGAACATCAAGGATAGATCCTTGGTGGGTGTGATCTTCAAAAACATCATCTACTTTGTTTGGGCGGAAAGGAATACCAGGTTGCATGGTAAGAAGGCCTGTGATAACATCTTGGGTTTTGAGATGGTTGTAAATAGGTTGAGCTGGCATGTTAGAGCCATGCCAAACCTCTTGCTAGGGGTCACTACACATATAGCTCAGAGATGGGATCTTGCCTAGATCCGTACAATATATGTGATTTTGTGGCTTCCCTTATACGGTTTTTGGTGATTAATGGTATTTTACCTTATCCAAAAAAAATATTGAATTACTCAAGAAATCATGTTACAGTTACTGATATACCCTCATGTATGACTTTCAGATCATGCACATAATATGGTCATATCTTTAAATTGCCTGAAATAAATAGTAGCACAGTTAAATTAAACCAAAGTGCCAAAAAGATGATAAAGCCTATTTGTACATGATAAATATCAAATAAACAGAGTGATGGAAATGTAAAGTTGAAGGCCATCATATTTTTCATTTCTTCTTTTAATGCAAGAATACATACCTCAACACAGCTTGAGTAAGAGGGAAATTAAAACCAAATTTCCTAAGGACATCAGGGCCACCAAAGACCACCATCAACTTCTTTGTTCACCATATTTCTTGTCAATCTTGGGAAAAATAGGCTACCAGATGTTCATCAACTATAGTCATGACTTTCATAGTGGCGATGAAGATAAGTAGTTGGGAATTTAAATATAGTGATAACTACACATTTTGAAAGACTCACAACATCATGGTGAGTCAAATATACAAAGGCCAAAGATTAAAACATGAGATCGTGTATCAAACTCAAGAACAATAGACATAGGAAAAAATAGGTGAACATAATTTTTCACCTTAATAGATGAATTCAAAGCTAGAAAAATCTTTGTCTGGTATTAGTCATGCATACAATCTATTTAGAAGTCACATTATCTCTAGGAACTCATTGTAAAGGTCTTATTGATGATAACAAGTTGCAAAAGGTTAAACACTACACCCCTAAGAAACCATTATGAACTAAGATTATTTACAAGCTTCTCTATATGTATTTTAGGTGGTGATACTATCAATTATAGCCTTGACGGATAGAGGAGGCAAGGATCTCAAATGATGTCAATAACAGGGGAAGGGAGATCACCACCAAGTGACTAGGACAGTAAATATAAGGACCCTGACCTCCATTTTGGGCTTATCCTATTTGCTTTTCCTAACCCTGGTGTTTAGTTTCTTGCTAATCACCTCAAGTGGTAATTAGGGTTTTGTTTATGCTTTGTTGAGAGTTGGAGGTGCTACTTGCAAATAACCCAAGTTTAGGGTTGATGAGCAAGTTTGTCACCTTGAGAGATGTTTCTCTCTCTCCTTGTATCCTCTAGAGTGGAGAGGATGGGTTGAACTCGTTGCTTGAGTAGCTTTGGGCCTTGTTTTGCCTAGTTTGAGCTTTGCCTTGCCTTGTTGGGCCTTGTATCGGGCAACAGAGTGTTTGGGTGCTTTTTTCAGCCTAGTGTGTGTCGCCCATGGCTTGTGTCAGGCATGAGTATATCGCCCAAGAGGTTGTATCAGCCTATGACCATCTTTGACTCTTGGCATCATTTGTGTCACCCCCTTGTGGACACTTGGTGCTTGATGCTTGCATGTGGAAAATGCCTTGGACAAGTGGATGTGGCGAGATGAAAAGGTGGCATTACCCATGGACAAGTGTCCCTAAGTGGGATGACACCTTTCTTTGGTTCCCCCTTCATCCTCTTCTATATGTACCTTCCCTTTCACTTTCTTAGGATCCCTTTAGTTCTTTGTTGCCTCCCTCTTCCTTGGTGCACGATACACCTTCCCTTGGTGTGCATGGTGGCTGATCCTTTTGATGGTGTTATCTTCTTCTTCCTCTAGCTTGGTGGCCAAACCATAGGTGGTGTGCCTTGGAGCTAGGAGCTTAAAGCTTAGAGCTTTGGAGCTTGAGGAGCTTGCTTAAGGGTTGTTATATAAATTCTAACCCTAACTATACTACCTTCTTTTATGTTGCATGTTCATATATGATCATGATCGGCCATGGATGTTGTTACATATGTTTCTTTCTCTAGCATGTACCTTTAATCTTGTGGATATAGTGATCATGTGGTTGATGATGTTGTTGTTTCTTGTATACCTTTGGACCTAGTTGGTCGAACCCATAGATTAGGGTTTCCTTTGGGGCAATACCCCTTTCACTCCTTGGTTTTGAGAAGTGAGTTTGAGCTCTAGTGGTGTAGGCAAAACCCCTCTCTTCCTTAGTCGTTGAGAGGTGAGTCTATGCTCTAGTTGCTTGGGCAACACCCTCCTCTCACCATGGATTGGAGAGGTGAGCCTTTAGATGAGTGATGACCTATGTTGGAGATGATCCATCATGTTTCTCGATTTGTGATGGAGGTTGTGCAAAACCCCTCTCACTTGGATGTTGAGAGGTGAGCCAACTATCTTGATCAATTAAGGTTTGTTGCTAAAGAATTTTGAGGTTGAAGATGACCATCTTGGTGAGGTTCTTGTGCCCTTACATGATACACCCTTTTGTGGGTTTTAGCTTGGCCGATATGTTGAGTTGAGCCCTATTAGGCTTTGTGCCCGATATGACCCCCTTTCACCTTGTTAGTATCCTTGGATGATATACTTTGGCCGAGATGATCCCTTGCTTTGGATGTCCCCTTGGTTGACATGGTGACTGGTAAGTTATCTCTATTATGGGTGACATGGTTTGGTCTTGAGTTGCTTGACATGGAGTCTGCATGATGAAACCCTAATAGGTGCCTTAGTGGTGGATGATATAAGGTGCTTGACCTAGTTGGATGATAGTACTTCTTGGGGTGCCTTAGTTTTGTGTGATATATGTGGGAGACACCCTAGCTTCTTCCTTGAACGATATGAGTAAGATGGGTAAACCTTGTGTCGGGCTTGGGGTTTGTGTTAGCACAAAACACCCTAAGTAGAGTTAGTTGATATGATGCATTAGTTGACACCTTGCCCATGGACGACATGATGCTTTGGGTGATAGAGTGCCTTGGCCGACATGAGGGTCCCTTGGATGACATGGTTTGATGGTTGGGCGATAGGGTGTCTTGGGCGCCATGCTCCTGGTTTAAATGATCCTTGTTGAGAGGGTTGGCCGATAGAAACCCTAACCCTAGTAAACGATAGGGTTTTTGGTCAATACGATAAGTTGTGATACCTTAGCTGCTTGTGCACGATACACACCTCTAGTACAAGCTGCATGACATAACTTAGTGTTGGTTGCTCTCTAGTGCATGATAGGGTGAAGTGTTGATGGCCGATATGGTGGCATAAGTACTTTAGGGTTTGAAAACCCTAGCCGATAGGCTATTATGAGGGATAAGTTCTTGGCCGCTATTCTTTTGGTGAGGGTGGCGCTACCCTCCACACTTGTAGTGAGGGAAGTTGGAATCTTTGGTGAAGGTTATGTTTAACCCAGAAATACTAATAAATGGATTAATCACCTTAAACCTACATCTATGTTAGTAATGGGATATGATGGTAGGTTGTGAACCAGGGTATGTTGGGAATCTGAGATGCAGCTACATAAGATGATAAGATACATGGTTATGTTCACAAGAATAGGGCATAGTGTATGCTCATTGTTATGATAACAATAATATGATTGATACAACTTAGGCTTCATATAATCATGGATGTCATTCCAAACATGATAGCATGATCATCATAAAGATCTATGTTCAAGTGATATAAGTTATCTCTCTTGATATGTATAATAACCATGCAGGTATATTAAATGGATTCATAGCCAAGTAAGAGGTATGATGTATTTGTGCTTTGAATAACACTAAATGATAATAATCCTTGTTGATGAGATAACATGCATCACCAGTATGATGAGATTGGTCTGAGGAATGAATAAAGGTTGAGTTCTTAGCTGAGGTGTTATCCTCTGATGATGAGATAAGGGATTGCTATCCCAGGATGTTGATGTAGGATGTTGATGCCTTGAGAGGTAGTAGAAATATGTGAGGAGTGATTGAAATCCCATGATAATGACAATATTAATGTAACTCGATGCTATATAACTTGGTTGCCTCAACAACTCACTTAAAATATAATAATTAATTATAGTAGAACATGTCATGTAGTTTGCCTTGGCCATATATCCATCATTGTCAGAATTTGGTGATGGTGAAACAGGTTTATCCTACAAGATTACCTAGAGCGCATATTGTTGAATATGTAGGGTTTTCTCCTAGCCAAAAATAGGAGGATTAGAGTACAAGTGTGGTTTTAGAATCCGTATGGTAAAGAGCATGGTGAACAAACCCATGACTCAATGAGTTAGAACATGAATGTGTTCATGGCTCAAGATCAAAGTGATCAGGCCAGTAGCTCAAAAGTATACTAGCTCCTGTGTCAAGGTGAGCCAGAGATATGGGTAGCTTGCGGAGCTGACAATAAGGATGAGGCCATATAAGCATGAGACAACGGTCCTGCTTTGGTTTTCGTGCACTGGCCATGAGGAGGTGAGGTCATGGAGTCCGACTCTCCCATTGACCTTGTATGGCACCAGTATTGGGCTTCGCAGCTGAAGGTTGGATTTGAGCAGGGGCAACTCACTTCCTCAGGGTATAATAAAACATAATTCAGTCGAATAGTATTCAATGCTTAGAGAAAAACACGAGACATTGGTTGAGGCCTTACTTATGTAGATGATCCAGTTATCTCTTACAATTACTTATATGTTCTTGATATCTTGTGATAAGTTCTTATAAAGCTTATCTTCTCAATCATGTTCCATAAAGAAATATTTGAATATAGGTCTCATGGATATCGTGGTAAGATTGATGGTAATAATAGTCTTCCTCAGTATGCTACTCTTATTGTTTGTCTTTACTAGCTATTTGCTTTATCTGTTTTAAACCTTCTGAGGTTTTTTAGTTTCGGCGGGGAGTTATGTTGCTTACTGGGACTGTGTGTCTCACCCCGCTAGTTTACAACCTTTTTAGGTGATCACACTAGACGTGGTGGTGGTCGTGAGGTTGTGGTCAAGCAGCTAGAGGAAGAGAAGTAGAAGGCAAGAGATGGACATGCTGCTATTTTGGTGGTTTTGTAGTAGATTCCTATAGACATCCATGTACTCTTAGGTCCTCGGGGGTGTTTTGATGATGTTTCATGATGACTAGCTATTGTAATTTTGTATATCTTGTTGTTGGCCTGACATGGCTTATAATATATGTATAAACATGTGATGAACTTTGGTGCTGACATGGAAGCTGGTTCCTATAAGATGTGGACATATATCCATGTTGGTGCATATTTATATAACATGTTTCCTTGCAGGATGAGGAGATGGATGTAATGGTTCTCTTTTATCTTCTTTCAGCAAACAATTTTAATTAACTCGTGTTTTCAATAATATGTAGTTTATGGTGTTTCCGAATGTTTTCGCATGACACTTCATTGTCTGTGTTATAGCGGGATGTGTCGTTACAAGTTTTGGTATCAAAGCCCCAGGTTCGCTGAGTCTACAGGGATCTAGGACTAGGTTGTGTTTGTTCTTGTGAGTTTTCCAGATTTTCTTACAATAAATTCTACCCTCAGTGGAAGATAAAGCTTAAAGATGTCTGGAAACCATGAAGAACATGCTGCCGAGAGTAGCGGTGTTGCATCAGTTGATGGAGCAAGAGTGCAGGCACATGAAGATCAGGTGCCTGAGGTCCCCCAACTTGACCCAGCCATTCTTGAAAGCCCTGCCTATCAACACCTTATGGGGCAGTTGATGGCTACGATGAATGACATGGTGGAAAGAGTTCCCGTGCCTCCACCAAGAGCAGAGGCTCCCCATGGTGAATCATCAGGCATTAGGAAGCCCTTTGAGCGGCTTCGCCGAGTCAGAGCTTCAAATTACGCTAGAACGGCTGATCTGGCGGATGCCGATCTGTGGTTGACAGGTCTCGAGAAGGCCTTTCAGATCCTTGACATCCCTGAAGCAGAAAAAATAAAGTGCATTGTATACCTTCTAAAAGGTAGTGTTGGCCACTGGTGGTCCATCAAGGAGGAGAAGCTACCCAGTGAGGTGATATGTTGGGAGGTTTTCCAAAGGGATTTCGTTAGCTAAAACTTCCCGAAGACATACCTGGATGAGAAGATCAACCAGTTTGAGTGTGTGAACCAAGGATCAATGAGCATCACCGAGTATGAAGCCAAGTTTATGGACTTGCTGAGGTTTTATCCTCACATGGCGGTGACATATGATGAGCGGATCAGATGGTTTGAGAAGGGTTTGAGTGCTGAGCTGTCAACAGCTCCTGCTACTTTAGAGAATCATGAGCGGTTTGCAACATTTGTGGAGTTTGTCCAAAGGATTGAATAGTATGTCAGGGAGAGAAGGGAGTCCATGATCAGGAAAAGGCCTGCTCAGTTCTAGAGATAGAGGTTTGAAGGATTCTAGAAGCCAAGGTATTCGACACCTTCCGCGATGTAGAGTTCTCATGCACCACCTCTGTGGTCTCCAAGTAAGGGAAGAGGGCATGGATTTTCGCCATCCAAAGCTCATAATAAAGCTTCGGTAATAGTGAAAGGGCCATCTTGGCCGCAGATAGAAGGTAGGTCATGTTACCATTGTGGATAGACTGGGCACTTGAGGTCAAATTGCCCAAAGAGAGATGTTGAAGTGACACAACAACTGAGGCAGAATCGGCAAGGGTCAGATAGACAACAACCTAGTAGTAGCAGAGGGTGAGTATGCGGTCAAGAGTCACAAGCAGGATCGTCAGCTCAAGGAAGCAGAGGACGTTGATGACAATAAGCAACGACTTGATTCTATGTTGTGAGTCAGCCGTAGGTGATAGTCAACCCGTTAGAGGTGGCAAGTCATATGGAGTTATTTCATTCTGATTTGTCTTCTTCTTGCTTTATATCTATTCTCGTTGACCCGGGTGCTACACACTCTTTTATCGCACGAACTATACTTGAAAATTGTCTTTTACCTGTTAGATGTAAGAAGGATATCCTGTTTCTAGAAACCCCTCTTGATGGTGTTGGATCTTAGATGTGTGATTAGATGCTCTAGAGGGGGGTGAATAGAGCTAAATGCACTTAAACAAAATTCATTAGACCTTCAAGATATATCACAGGATAAGGTTGCTAAATAGGAAATTTGTGTGCAACTAAAACATGTATAGAAAGGGAGAGAGAGATTGAACATACACCAATTGACAAGCTATTTTAGTGTGGTTCCATACTTCAAACTAGAAGTGAGTCAGTCCACTACCTAGAGAGGTCAACCTCTAGGATTTATTAACCTTGCATCTTCATTATATTCTTTATAAGATATACAATACAGGACCACTAAAGGACTTACCTATCCAATACAAAGAGTCTTCATCCTTACCAAGGACTTACCCACTTTGCAAGGAGTCTTCTACCTTTTTCCAAGGACTTACCTACTCTTGCACAAGTCTTCATCCTTGTAGGGATTACCCACTCTTCTTGGATCTTCCGCCTTTGACTTCACCTTCACTCAGAGAAGCTTCCACCAAGGACTTACCCACTTGAGCAAGGAGTCTTCTTCCTTTACCAAGGGCTTACCCACTCTAGCTCCAAGTCTTCAGCCTTGATCTTCCCCAAGGGATGTCTTCCCTTGTTCTTCTTCACCTCTCTTAGACAAGAGAGAGAACCTTCATCTTCATGATTGAAATGAAAGATAGGGAGGTGGTGGAAGTGAGAGCCTCACAAGATATACATGTAGGACTAGCTCTCTTACAAATCTCCTACTCACTCTAATGGATGTAGCAGGTGATTAAGCATAGAGAGACAGAGGAGGTTGTAGGAAGCACTCAACTATAAAATAGGAACCTCACATAGAGTTTGCATTTAATTCTCAACCTTGGAATGAAGCCCAAGGGGTCCTATTTATAGCTGGGGATGCCTCTTAGCCTTTGGGAACACTAGAGAATGAAAACTAGACGTTTTGTGGCTTGCAAAAGATATATTTTCAATTGTTGCAACTCCATAATGGCTAGAAGCACTTTTCTGCACTTTTCCATACAGTGTAATCGGTCGAGTTTCTATAAGGGAAACTCGACCGATAAAGTAAAAGATAAAGCCGATATTTAGACCATCGGTAGAATTTGTCATGGGAAACTCGACTGACCAATGAAAATCGAATTGGTCAGCTACTCCATCGGTCGATTTTTGTGTATTGTAAACTCAACCGATCAAAAGTCATTTTCAAGATCCAATCAAGATCGGTCGAGTTTTCAACTCACAGAACTAGACCGATGAACAACCCAGTGTGAATTTTTGGAAATGGCTTTTGAGTGCTTAAACATTCGATCTAAGTGCTCCTGATTTTTTCTAATCTTAATTATAAGTCATACAATCATTACAAGTAATTTACAACATAATTCTAATGGATTTACATCATATTACAAAAACATGCACTTGTATTGACTTTGACTTGTCTTTTCTCCAATTTGAGATGCACAGGTCAGGGCATTTGGAGTGTGTCTATACCTAATCTGAAATCACTCAAGTAGAGACATTAGACGCCAATATGTGAAATGGTTAGTCATCATCAAAACACAGGTTTAGTCAATTTAGACGTGAGTCAACATTGACCTAATTGACCTTGAGTCAACATTCTCCCCATTTTTGAAGATGACAAACCATTCCATAAATGTATTGAGATCTTTTAAGTAAAATCATACCTATGAAGAAACCTAGGGGTTTCAATAGAATTGAGTTCATATGCTCACCCTCAATTGATGCAAGTGGAGTTCTCATACTCCCCCTCAATTGCTCCTATTTCTCCTACATGGTTAGCTTTCATAACATTTATAGAATACTATGCCTTCTACTCATATATGTTCTACACATATATGTCTTTTCCCCTTTACCTACTACCTTTACATGAACATATTTCTCTTCTTCATGTTAGACATGCCTTCTTCCTCTTTTAAAATAGGACATACTTTTCTCCCCCTTTGTCATTTCAAAAAGTGGGGTTATGAATAAATAAGAAACATCACTTGTTAAAGAGAAAGGATATAACACAAATATATATAAGGAGATTATAAGAGCACAAATAGGGGCTTGTCCAAGCATAGAAAGAAAAGCAAGTTAAAGCATATTCTTGAACAACCCAAAATGCAAGATAAGGTATTGCAGAATAATAATAAATCACAATTTTGACCCTCAAGATGATAGAATTTTCCCAAAAAGTTTTAGGGATCATGGCAAAATGATGAGCCTTGCTCAGAAGGTAGTTTCTGCATGAAAAACACTAGTCTTGCACCAAAAACTAAAACTGGAGAAAAATCTGCATAAAATCAAAAAAATACTCCAATTTCTACATATAATGTAGCTCTATGTGTCCTGCATCATAATGTTATACAAGCAACTCAAGAAAATAGATATGTCATTCAAGGAACAAGCTTGAGCATGTATGAGATAAGATACACACATAGCATATAGATGAGCAAAGATGCCAATTATAAACAAAGATAGAACTACATGTATGTGAACTACTAGTAGAAGATATCACATGTTAGGACTACTTGTAGGATCTAGATCATAACAAGAGATACCAAAAGATACACAAGATAGATCAAACTATGAGTAGACGTAGAGATATATACAAACAAAGAGATCTGCAATTTTAGAAGCATGAAAGGATATAACTCACATACAAATATGCATCATTACCAAAAGATGATCACCACTAAGAACCTCAAGGTTGTATCAAAACAAGATATACATCTAGATAGATGAAGCAAGTTAGAGTACAACGGAAGCAATTTAACACACAACTAAGAGATCCAACGAGATCATCATCAAAACCTACAAAACAACTCAAAACAAGTAATTGCAAGATATAGGTATACCAATTTAGAGCAATTAGAAAGATAGAGTTGTAATCAAGATAGGGAATTTAGGACGTGGCAATATGCATATATAATTGTACCAAGGTATTGCCAAAGAATAAGGTTATTGGTTGTGAAAATCTAGTTGAGAGGGAAATTCTCATTCAATAAGCCAATTGTGTATTCTGTGCACAGTGTTATCGGTCGAGTTATGTGCATTTCCAACTCGACCGATGACAGCTGCTGGAAACACCCATTGGTGCCTATCATTCGAGTTTCAAATAGGGCAAACCCGACCGACATATCAGCTGTCAAAAAACACATATATTTCATAAAAACATATTTAAAGGCATGCTAAATATATAAGCCATATCCAAAAATGTGTAAGCAAGTTAGTAATGCACTATGAAAGCATTAGAAATAGTTTTTGAGCGAGAGTGTGAAGAGAATCACAAAATACCACTTTTGACTCAAAAACCACTTGCATAGTGCACACTAACTTGACAAAAACAAGTTAAGATAGGTTATAAGCAAGATAAATACTACCTTTTTTCTTACCATTCCTTTTTCCACTTGTTGTCACCCTCTACACATATCACCTTTCTTCTTTCATGTGGATTGAGAAGTCAATTTGCAATTCAATAGCTCAAGTCAATCCATTTGCAAGTACCTACAAGAAGAAAGATGAAATGGTCCCCAATCATGTTATCAGATCCGGAGGGGTTAGCTTAGCAACCAAAGTCCTATTGCTCCTAGGTGCTTTCCTAAAAGGACAACAAGTACAATAATGACCAAAATCATTGCAATAGTTGTATGTGCCCATAGTCTTGGAACTAGAGGATTCTACATGGAATATTGGAGGTCTTTTATCTTTGTTGTTCCCTTGACTACTACCATACTCTAAACCATGTCTAACAATTTGTTTAGTAGTATGGTGTAGGATGCCATTAAGATTCTTTTTACCAACTAAGCATCTTTGCAAATAAGATCTCAAACCATCATTATCATGCATAAGAGAGGTAATAGTAGAAGACAATTGATTAATATTATCTCTAGCATGCAAAAGATCATTTTCTAAGCACAGATCTTTTCTCATGAAGCACTCTTTATCAATATGAAGAGAAACAACATCATTCTCTCTACTAGTAGAACTAGAACAAGATTCATGCACATTGATTTTAGCAAGCAAGGAGGCATTTTCTGTTTCTAATTCTGGCAAAACAAAATCTGTGTCCTTGTTTTCAGATTTAAGAACATCAATATCATGCATGAGAGAATCAACAATTAAAGTATGCTCTTCATTAGAACTAGGCATGAGAGGTTGAGCTTTTAAAAATCTAATCTTATCAAGGAAACTAACATTTTCAAGTTTAAGAGAGTGTACTTGGCTAAGACAACATTTTTATCATCAAGCAAGCAACAATTAGCATGTTCAAGATCATTTAATTCTACATGCAAATTATCAACAATTCTAGCAAGCTTTTTCCTTTTCCTTTTAGAAGACTTAAGAGAGGCACAAGTATCATGAATAATAGCAATAAAAAATTCTTTATCTAAAGAGTTTAAATTTGCCTCACTTGAGTTCTTACGTGTTGATGCCATAAGAGAAAAATGGAATTCTCCTTCATCACTAGAGCTTGAGCTTGATCCTTCACATGAATCTTCACTTGAGCTTGAGTTGGAGAAGCCACTTGATGTTGAGTTCCATTTCTCCTTCTTCTTGTGAAGATGGGTCTTTTTGCCTTATGGGCAATCTTCCTTGTAGTGACCCCTCTTTCCAAATGTGAAGCACCAAATGGAGGAGGACTTGCCTTTGTAGAATCTAACCTTGGAGTACATGGAATCTTCTTCAACTTGAGAGGATGGAGAGGCTTGATCAACAATAGCCTTGATTTGAGCCTTCATTTCAGCCTTCTTCATTCTCTTGCGTTCTTTCTCTTCTTATCTTTCTACTTCCTCCTTCTTGTCAAGTGTGGCTTCACGTGCTTGTAGATTTCCAATGAGCTCCTCAATAGGAATATCCTTAAGAGACCTTACTTCTTCAATGGAAGTCACCTTGGGTTCCCACCTATTGGGAAGAGTTATAAGGATCTTTGAGTTGATCTCTCTACTAGACATAGGATGACCTAGAACCGCAAGACCATTCACAATGGTGTTGAGCCTTGAGTACATGTTGGCTATCCTCTCCTCCTTTCCCATCTTGAAGTTCTCAAGCATCCCTTTGAGCGTGTAGACTTTGCTTTCCTTCACTTGAATTGTCCCCTCATAAGTGATGCATAGCTTTCTCCATACCTCATAGGATGTTTCACATGAAGAAATCCAGTTGAACTCAGTGGGGGTCATGGAGGCATAGAGGATGTGCATGGCTCTAGCATTCAAGGTTGCTTTCTTCAAGGTAGCTTCATCCCATTCTTCAATCTTTGCCTTTGGTAGCTTGTATGGGCTATTCACCATTTGCCACATCTCAAGACTTGATCCTTGGATGTAGAATTGAAGCCTTCTTCTCCAATAGAGGAAAATTTTCCCATCAAAGATTGGTAGGCTGATCAAATATCTCCCTCCTTGGTAGTCACCCATCTTCTCCTACTTGTAGAAGTATGCTTGGAGAAGACCCACTTTGATACCAATTGTTGGATCCTAGATGGGTGATTAGATGCTCTAGAGGGGGGGTGAATAGAGATGATTGCACTTAAACAAAATTCATTAGACCTTCAAGATATATCACAAGATAAGGTTGTTAAATAGGAAATTTTTGTGCAACTAAAATATGCCTAGCAAGGGAGAGAGATATTGAACATACACCAATTGACAAGCTGTTTTAGAGTGGTTCCACACTTCAAACTAGAAGTGAGTCAGTCCACTACCTAGAGAGGTCAACCTCTAGGATTTCTTAACCTTGCATCTTCATTATATTCATTATAAGAGATACAATACATGACCACCAAAGGACCTACCTATCCAATACAAAGAGTCTTAAACCTTACCAAAGATGTACCCACTTTGCAAGGAGTCTTCCGCCTTCTTCCAAGGACTTACCTACTCTTGCACAAGTCTTCAGCCTTATAGGGATTACCCACTCTTCTTGGATCTTCCGCCTTTGACTTCACCTTCACTCTGAGAAGCTTCCACCAAGGACTTACCCACTTGAGCAAGGAGTCTTCTGCCTTCACCAAGGGCTTACCCACTCTAGCTCCAAGTCTTCAGCCTTGATCTTCACCAAGGGACACCTTCCCTTGTTCTTCTTCACCTCTCTTACACAAGAGAGATAACCTTCATCTTCATGATTGAAATGAAAGATAGGGAGGTGGTGGAAGTGAGAGCCTCACAAGATATACATGTAGGACTAGCTCTCTTACAAATCTCCTACTCACTCTAATGGATGTAGCAAATGATTAAACTTAGAGAGAGAGAGGAGGTTGTAGGAAGCACTCAACTATATAATAGGAACCTCACATAGACTTTGCATTGAATGCTCAACCTTGGAATGAAGCCCAAGGGGTCCTATTTATAGCTGGGGATGCCGCTTTGCCTTTGGGAATACTTGAGAATGAAAACTAGCTATTTTGTGGCTTGAAACTGATATATTTTCACTTGTTGCAACTCCACAACGGCTAGAAGCACTTTTTTGCACTTTTCCGTACAATGCAATCGGTCGAGTTTCTATAAGGGTAACTCGACCGATAGAGTAAAAGAAAAAGACGATATTCATACCATCAGTCAAGTTTGTCCTAGGGAAACTAGACCGACCAATGAAAATCAAATTGGTCAGATACACCATCGGTCGAGTTCTGTGTAGTGTAAACTCGACCAATCAAAAGTCATTTTCAAGATCCAATCAGGATCGGTCGAGTTTTCAACTCACAAGACTCGACCGATGAACATCTTGATATGAATTTTGGAAAATGGATTTTGAGTGCTTAAACATTTGATCTAAGTGCTCCTGATTTTTTCTAATCTTAATTACAAGTCATACAATCATTACAAGTGATTTACAACACGATTCTAATGGATTTACATCATATTACAAAAATGTGCACTTGTATTGACTTAGACTTGTCTTTTCTCCAATTTGAGATGCACAAGTTAGGGCATTTGGAGTGTGTCTATACCTAATTTGAAATCACTCAACTAGAGACATTAGACACCAATATGTGGAATGTTTAGTCATCATCAAAACACGGGTTTAGTCAATTTAGACATGAGTCAACATTGAGCTAATTGACCTTGAGTCAACAGATGGTTCCTCGATGCTTCGAGAGGTGTCTCCCTCTTGTGTTCTATCTTTTTCGGGACATAATATACAAGTGGATGTTATACCACTTGATATGCATGGATTCGATGTGATCCTTGGGATGGATACCTTTGAGAAAAATAAGGTTGTGTTGGATTGTCGTTCCAAGCAAGTAGTGTTTGATGATGGTGGTAAGAAGTGGATCTTCCAAGGAGATAGAAAGATCCTTCTGACATGCTTAGTGTCAGTGATGGTGGCAGAGAAGTTGTTGCGGCAAGGATGTAAGGCATTCCTAGCTCACATTGTGGATACCAAGGCAAAAGGTCCTAGCCTTGAGGAGGTTCCTATTGTTCGAGAGTTTGCGGATGTGTTTCCCTATGAGTTCCCCAGTGTCCCCCACCTTGAGAGATTGACTTTGAGATCAATCTGGCGCCAGGAACACAGCCAGTTGCCTAGACACCATACATAATGGCTGCAGCTGAGATGGCAGAACTGAAGACGCAATTACATGAGTTGTTGGATAAAGGTTTCATTAGGCTGAGCACATCACCGTAGGGTGCTCCGATCCTATTCGTAAAGAAGAAGGATGGATCGATGCAGTTGTGCATAGATTGCCGGCAGTTGAACAAAGTTATGATCAATAACAAGTACCCACTACCGAGGATAGATGACCTATTCGATCAGTTGCGTGGTGCTACAATGTTCTCAAAGATTGATCTACGGTCTGGATATCATCAATTGAGGATTAAGACAGATGGCATACCAAAGTCATCTTTTAGTATGAGGTATGGTCACTTTGAGTTTTTGGTTATGCCATTTGGGCTAACTAATGCACCTGCTGCTTTCATGAATCTGATGAACATGGTGTTCCATCAGTTTCTAGATCAGTTTGTTGTAGTTTTTATAGATGACATCCTGATCTATAGTCGGGACAGTCAAGAGAATGAACAACATTTTCGAAAAGCTTTGACTCTTCTTTGCCAACATCACTTGTATGCCAAGTTCAGTAAGTGTGAGTTCTAGTTGAAAGAAGTGCCTTTCTTGGGTCATGTCATATCTGTAGAAGTCAGAGTAGACCCTAAGAAGGTGGAGTCAGTTGCAGATTGGGAGCATGTAACGTCCTGAGTTCAATAAAATTATCATATTCCACCTCACTTTTTATGTTAATTCCTTTCTCTTCCTTTTTGTGTCCTTAATATTGAATATTTGAGAAATTGATGATTGAAGTACATTTTATGCCAATTTGAGTGTTAGATGCACAAAATATCACAAATTTAATTATGGATGGGGTAATTATGCAATTTACCATTAAACTGTGAATTTTTTATCTAATGGATAATGTTGGACCTCAATAATTAATTATAATGGATAGGAAGTGACTTAATTAGCAATAGTGATTAAATGGTGTATTAAAATCAATTTCATACCTCACTCTTATTATGGGCTAATTAATTTTAAAAATACATGATATTAGTGAGTGGTGAACTCTTGGACTCCAAATCTCGAATTTGGGAACCAAGGGTTGCTTATAAAAGCAACACATAATTTATTTCTCTAGCATTATATTAAAATATGCTTTAATGATCAAAATAATTTTTTGGATGCCAAAGGTTGGATAAAACGCAAATCTAAGTGTATAGCATGAATCTAGACATCATTAGATACCTAGGGTTAAAATTTGGGGTCATTTGGAGTTCATTTGACCTTCCAAATGCATTTAACAAGTTTTCATATAAAGTGTGACATTATTGCAATAATATGTCATGTAACTTGCGCATTTAAGCCTAAGTTCAGCTGTCACGCGCATCAGGCCCATCGTGGGCCACGATCCAATGGTCCAAGGTGGACGTGGATCAGATCCAAGGGTCGACTCTTCATCTCCTACCTTCGGCTAACAGTAGGAGCAACGAGCAGCCGCAGCTCGCTTCGTCTCCACCATTCTCCCTCGTTTCTCCGTCATTTCTAGAATTCTCTTCGCCCACGTGATCGCGGTGAGCTCCCGAATCGTTTGAGCTCTCACTCGACCAGTGAGACGCAGTGTAGCCGGAACGATAGGAGCCACCGGCCGTGGCCTCTCACGGCCCCATCCCACACGGCTCCACAGGCTCGCTCACCTATAAAATACTACCTTAACGCCTTCGTCGGACCCTTAGCAACTCGCCCAGACCATCGATTTTGCCAAAGAAAGCACATGTGGCCAATGATGTGGAGTTTTTGCAGCTGATCTTGCGGAGCTCCTCCCAGTTGCTAGGCGGTTCGTGCATCAAAATTGATCGGTTAGGTGAGTTCATAGTTCGATTACCTTCGTTTCGAGTACCTGAACACCTGATTTGGTTAAGTATTGCAAAATCGCCCAAATGGGCAAGCTTGCACCCCACCGCTAGGCTAGGCGCGGCCTGGGGTTGAAGACGACGGCCAAATGACCATTTTGCCCTCGCGTGCCCCTCCTCTCTGGTTCTTTAGCCGAGGGCAGATCCGTCAACTTCAAATTAGATTTTTACCTATTTAGCAAGTAGCTAGTCAATCTTGTTTAATTCATAGTAAATCACTCGGTTGTCAGAAAATTACAAACAAATACTCGTTGGAAAGATAAAATCTGTAGAATCCAAATCTTTAAGTTTTGTATCCTGATTTCTATCATAATCCTGATAATTAATTCAATCCTTAATTTGAATGTATAAAGTGATGTAAAATGATAATAATAGTGTTTTAACTCCGTTTTTGACAATAAAATATGTTTTCTCGAGTAGAAAATTATTAGGGATCATTTGGACCTATTTCCAGAACCAAAATCCAAAGCCTTTACCCATGGTTTATAAATATGGATATTTTACACTTAAAGTGCCTTTAATTAACCTAATGCATGTATTAACTGTTGGACCTAGGTTAAAGTGAGTTTGGATCTGACATCTTAGTGGTTAAGGGATAATCTAGAAAGCAAGATCAGGTATGTGCATTCTAACACCTCAGTTGGGATTTCTTTCATGCTTAACCTAGTTTTCTCATATGAGGCATACTTTTAATAATATTATCCATCTTCTACTTGGACATGAAAATTTGTAACTATGAAGCATAGTCTTTCTATATTGTTATTCCTTGATGAATATGGGTCATGGGACCCCACTTGCCTTGCTTTTCCTTGTTGATGTGATTGAGATCTTGATGTATACATGTTGCCCTTAAACTATTCATTTGAGTATCCAATATGAGATCTTATTGCATGAACATCTTTTTTTTTGTTATCTCTTGGAAATGTTTGGGTCATTGGGCCCCACTTGAGTAAATGTTATTTGCATTCTCTGCCATTATGAATTGTAAGCATGATAATTATAGTTTGACTAGTTAACTAATATAGTGTACATGATTACAAGTCACCCACAGGGCACTGGGGTTTTAGTCCCCCTGCCATAGGCACTGGGGTTTTAGTCCCCCTGCCACTTTATATATATTTTTGAGGTTTGGGATGTTATTTCCCCTCTTCTCCTGGTTGAGGTTGGTAGGTGCCTCACCCTATGTTAGTTTAGCTTAGTCATAATGAATCATGCTTGTTCTATATTTGACTTATATGCTTGACAGAAATCCTATTTGCTTTATATGCCTCATACTCTTGAACAATCTTAGTGTAGAAAATCTTTATGTTTCCATTCCTTATACACTTCTTGTACATTATCATGTTGTGACACATACCTTGTTTTATCTTTCTCTTGCTGGGTGCTTCCCAACCACCCAGAACCAGGACAAGGGCTAGATCAAGCACAAGGAAACCCAGGGCATGGAGTGAAGTTGTTGTCATGGCAAGGTTGATGCTGCTAAGACCTTGCTCAAAAATATATGTTATGAACTCTAGAAATAAGAGCTTTGTAATAGCCTAGATTCTTATCTACTTCTTCTTTTGGAACAATCTATGTAATAGTTTAGTTTTCTCATCTTACTTTCTCCCGCTGCTACTATTGACATTTGGTTGTATTTGGTCCATGCTTATTTAAATGGATTTATTATGCATGCATCCTTCCATCACAATGTTTTTAATAATTTGAGGGATGTATTTTATTTTTCGTTAAATTTAAGTAAGGGGATGATCTCGCCTCTTTACAGCATGGTATTAGAGCATTATCTTTTGCTGAATGGGCATATAAAGTGTTCAGGACTCCTGAGCTCATATGACCCGACCTAGCCTGATCTGATACTGAACGTCCGAAATAGCATGCCTATAGGAAATAGTAGCCTTATCTTTTGCTGTCTTATGCTTCTAGAAATCTTACCCTAAAAACTTGTCTTTCAGGAAGGGTAGTTTGTTTGGTGAAAGCTCAAACTATGATGACACCAACCCTGAGACTCCTGAGCAGGAGTTGGCAATGCTGAGGCAGCTACTCTCCACTACCTTGGTGGGGCAGATTACTGCAGCTGCTGCCCATGCCAACAAGCCTAAGGAGCCAACCTTGAATGACTTCATCAAGATGCAGCCTCCCTACTTCAAGGGGGAAATTGAGAACAACATGGTGGACAAGGCAGATGATTGGGTGGTAGCCCTGGAGTGCACATTTGATGGCATGGCGTGCGCCCCACATCTTAAAGTCCGCTTCGCCTCTTATGTCCAGGATGGCCCGGCACGAATCTGGTGGAATGGGATAACCCGCACACGAGACACAACAGCTATGACCTGGGATGAGTTTCTCTAGATATTCCGGGCAAAGTATATCTGCACAGCCTACCTGAAGAAGAAGGAGGCTGAGTTCTACAGTCTGTGGCAAGGGAATATGTCAGTCGATAAGTATGTACAACGTTTCCTGGTGCTGGAACGTTATGTTGTGGGTCTAGCTGAGGAGAGGAGCGCGACCATCTTCCTTGAGGGTTTCAACTACATCATAGGGCGTCACCTGGTGCCCCAACTCCCACTCACTTTCCAACAAATGTTAGACAAAGCTCTGGTTGTGGAGGCGTACCCTGGCTTCCACGTTTCTGGTTCGGACAACAACAACAACAAGTAGAAGAACCATGGTGGCCCACAAGGGCGTGATAGGTGCAACACCTGCTCCCGATTTCATCCTCCTGGGAGATGTCCATCTGGCAATGCACTGCCCCGTAGACATGATCAGCCTGCTCCTATCTGTCATGAGTGTGGCCAAGTCAGCCATATCAGGCCGAACTGTCCTAGGTTCAACCGAGGACAGACCCTCGCCCAGTAGCAACAACAACGACAAAATGCTCCCCCGAGGAACAACAACAACAACAACCACAACAACAATCACCAGAACAACAACAACAACCGCAACCCTAATCAGCAAGGTCGGCGTCCGCCTGTGGAGAGGCGCAATGGAAGGGTCTTTGCTCTTGATGCTGAAGAGCCTGATGATGGGAATAATGTGATTGAAGGTACTCTACACCTTAATATGTACCCTGTCAAAGCACTTTTTGATTCTAGCTCATCAAATACCTTTATATCTACTCAGTTTGATGCTATGCTAGAGATAGAGTATGAATTAGTGGACCATGTGCTAGATGTCAAAACCCCTAGTGGTAGAATATGCTCATCTTACCTCAAGCTTCCTACCATGGACCTGTGCATCATGGGGAAGATGTTTCCTTCTGACTTCATCTTGCTCGATATGTCTGTCTTTGACATTATCCTGGGTATGGATTGGATAAAGAAGTACAAAGCACTCCTTTTCTATGAGGATTCGAGGGTTAGCTTGTTGCATCCTATTGAAGGTAGGATGTGTGTCAAGGGCAGGAAACGAGAAGAACGGCAATTCGTCATCTCAGCCATCAAAGCCGAAAAGCTTATCTCACAAGGGTGTAGGGCATTTCTCACCTCTATAGTTCTTGATGCTACACCCCCTGCACTCGACCATATAGATGTGGTGAAGGACTTCCCTGGTGTCTTTCCAGAAGAACTACCCAGGTTGCCTCCTACTCGCGAAGTGGAATTCTCCATCGAGCTTGCACCTGGGACTTCGCCTATCTCGAAGCCGCCTTACCGTTTAGCACCTGCTGAACTTGCTGAGTTAAAGAAGCAGCTTCAAGAACTTCTGGATATGGGGTTCATTCGCCCTAGCATTTCTCCTTGGGGAGCCCCTATTCTGTTTTTGAATAAGAAGGATGGATCTATGTGAATGTGCATGGATTATCACATGCTTAACCAGGCTACGGTGAAGAATCTCTATCCTTTGCCTCGAATTGATGACCTCTTCGACCAACTCAAGTCTTCCACCGTCTTCTCAAAGATGGACTTACGGAGTGGATACTATCAAATGTGGGTGAAGGATGAAGACATCCCGAAGATAGCTTTCAGAACCAGATATGGGCATTATGAATTCCTGGTCATGCTGTTTGGTCTGACTAATGCCCCAGCTGCTTTCATGGACCTGATGAATCGAGTTTTTTGCCCCTACCTCGATCGGTTCGTCGTGGTTTTTATTGATGATGTCTTGATATATTCTGAGATAGAAGAGCAACATCGTGAGCACATGAGACTGGTGCTCAATACACTGCGAGAAAATCAACTTTATGCTAAATTCTCCAAGTGTGAGTTCTGGATTAGAGAAGTTATGTTTCTGGGTCACGTCATTTCTAGAGGACACATTGTTGTTGACCCTGCAAAGGTGGAGTCTGTGACCAAGTGGAAGGCTCCAAAGAATCCGTTTGAAATTCGTAGTTTCCTCGGTCTGGCAGGTTACTACAGGAAGTTTATCAAAAACTTCTCCGAGCTCGCTCTTCCTATGACAAAGTTGACACGAAAGGACGTCAAGTTTGTTTGGTCTCCGGAGTGTGAGGACAGTTTCCAAAAGCTGAAGCAATGCCTGACATCTGCTCCTATGCTTGCTCTACCTGTTGAAGGCAAACCCTACGTCATTTACACCGATGCCTCCAAGCAAGGACAGGGATGCGTTATGATGCAAGAAGGCAAGGTGATTGCCTACGCCTCCCGACAGTTGAAGCCGAATGAAGAAAACTGGCCTACACATGATTTAGAGCTTGCAGCCATTGTTCATGCTCTAAAGATCTGGCGACATTACATCTATGGGGTTCAGTTTGAGGTCTTCTCAGATCATAAAAGCTTAAAGTACCTCCTGACACAAAAAGACTTGAACCTGAGATAGCGTAGATGGATGGAGTATCTCAAGGAGTATGACTTTACCATCACTTACCATCCTGGTAAATCCAATGTAGTTGTTGATGCCTTGAGTCGGAAGAAGTCTCGGACATGTGCTGCTATAACTTGTTCCATTTGGAAGAACATGGAGTATGTTTCTGGATGGCGACCACAACCGACAAGGATCATAGATGATGAAGTGGATGATAAGCTATGTGTTCACATGGCTAGCCTGTCGATCACTCCGAGCTGGATTTCTGATATTATCACTACCCAGTTGGAGTGTCCTGAACTAGAAGGAATGAAAGCCTTAACCTTGAAACCGCAATCCGATTTCTCTGTTGGAGTTGATGGTGCACTCTGTTTTCGACAAACATTGTGGGTTCCTGATGTTGACGAACTACGACAGAAGATTCTCTGTGAAGCTCATGGGTCCAAGTACACAATTCACCCTGGCACGACTAAGATGTACAAGGACTTGCAGTGCAGTTTCTAGTGGAAGAACATGAAGATAGATATAGCTTTGTTTGTGTCAAAGTGTCTGACCTGTCAACAAGTTAAGATAGAACATCAACGACCTGGTGGTCTCCTCCATCCACTTGAAATTCCAGAATGGAAATGGGAGAAGATCACAATGGACTTTGTCACTGGTTTCCCCAAGACCAGGAAAGGCTATGATGCTGTGTGGATTGTCATTGATCGCCTCACGAAGTCTGCTCACTTTCTGCCTTTCAAGTCCAACTACAAAGTGGAGGATATGGCACAAATATATCTGGAGTGGATAGTTCGTCTGCATGGGGTACCGGAAGTGATAGTTTCTGACCGTGATCCCAAGTTCACCTCTCGCCTATGGAGTCAGATACAAGAAGAAATGGGGACTGACCTACGGTTCACACTGCTTATCATCCCCAGACTGATGGCCAATCTGAAAGAACTGTACAGATCTTAGAAGACCTGCTTCGTGCTTGTGTGATGGACTGGGGAGGTTCATGTGATAGATATCTACCTCTGGCTGAGTTTGCATACAATAACAACTATCAAGCCAGCATAGGAATGCCTCCGTATGAAGCTTTGTACGGAAGACCATGTCGTTCCCCGTTGCATTGGGATGATGTGGGTGAGCATTCCTTGGTGAAGACTGACAATATGCAGTTGATGTTAGAGAAGGTTCAGCTGATTAAGAAACATATGAAAGCTGCTCAAGACTGACAGAAGATGTATGCTGACAAGCATAGGTCTGATGTGAGTTTCCTAGTTGGCGACCATGTGTTTTTGAAGGTCAAGCCAATACACTCTATTACCCGATCCAAAGTCAAAGGCAAGCTTAGTCCACGATATGTGGGACCTTTTGAGATCTTGGCAAAGATTGGGGACTGTGCATATCGTCTGGCTCTTCTTCCTGCTTATGATAAGATACACAATGTCTTTCATGTGTCCATGTTGAGAAAGTATGTGAAGGACCCTTCTCATGCACTCACAATAGAACTATTGGAGATTCATGAAAACCTAACCTATGAGGAACTACCTGTAAAAATACTTGACACTCGAGTGAAACAGTTGAAGAATAGAGAGATTGAGTTAGTGAAGGTGTTGTGGAAGTATCATGGGTTAGAAGAAACCACTTGGGAGCTGAGAGAAGAAATGCTCTGATCTCACCCTTCTCTTTTTGTATGAGATTTCGGGGACGAAATCCTTTCTAACGGGTGGAGTGATGTAACATCCCGAATTCAATAAAATTAGCATATTGCACCACACTTTTTATGTTAATTCCTTTCTCTTCCTTTTTGTGTCCTTAATATTTAATATTTGAGAAATTGATGATTGAAGTACATTTTATGCCAATTTGAGGGTTAGATGCACAAAATACCACAAATTTAATTATGTATGGGGTAATTATGCAATTTACCATTAAACCACGAATTTGTTATCCAATGGATAATGTTGGACCTCAATAATTAATTATAATGGATAGGAAGTGACTTAATTAGCAATAGTAATTAAATGGTTTATTAAAATCAATTTTCATACCTCACTCTTATTATGGGCTAATTAATTTTACAAATACATGGTATTAGTGAGTGGTGAACTCTTGGACTCCAAATCTCGAATTTAGGAACCAAGGGTTGCTTATAAAAGCAACACATAATTTATTTCTCTAGCATTATAATAAAATATGCTTTAATGATCAAAATAATTATTTGGATCCCACAGGTTGGGTAAAACGCAAATATAAGTTTATAGTATGAATCTAGACATCATTATCAACCTAGGGTTAAAATTTGGGGTCATTTGGAGTTCATTTGACCTTCCAAATACATTTAACAAGTTTTCATATAAAGTGTGACATTATTACAGTAATATGTGATGTAACCTGCGCATTTAAGCCTAAGTTCAGCTGTCACGCACATCAGGCCCATCGTGGGCCACGATCCAACGGTCCAAGGTAGATGCAAATCAGATCCAAGGGTCGACTCTTCATCTCCTACCTTCGGCTAACAGTAGGAGCAACGAGCAGCCGCAGCTCGCTTCGTCTCCACCATTCTCCCTCGTTTCTCCGTCATTTCTAGAATTATCTTCGCCCACGTGATCGCAGTGAGCTCCCAAATCATTTGAGCTCTCACTCGACCAGTGAAACGTAGCGTAGCCGGAACGGAAGGAGCCGCCGGCCGTGGCTTCTCACGGCCCCATCCCACACGGCTCCACAGGCTCGCTCACCTATAACATACTACCTTCACGCCTTCGTCGGACCCTTAGCAACTCGCCCAAACCATCGATTTTGCCAAAGGAAGAACGTGTGGCCGATGATGTGGAGTTTTTGCAGCTGATCTTGCGGAGCTCCTCCCAGTTGCTAGGCGGTTCGTGCATCAAAATTGATCGGTTAGGTGAGTTCTTAGTTCGATTACCTTCGTTTCGAGTACCTGAACACCTGATTTGGTTAAATATCGCAAATTCGCCTAAATGGGCCAGCTTGCACCCTGCCGCTAGGCTAGGCACGGACTGGGGTTGAAGATGATGGCCAAATGACCATTTTGCCCTCGCGCGCCCCTCCTCTCTGGTTCTTTAGCTGAGGGCAGATCCGTCAACTTCAAATTAGATTTTTACCTATTTAGCAAGTAGCTAGCAATCTTGTTTAATTCATAGTAAATCACTCGGTTGTCAGAAAATTACAAACAAATACTTGTTGGAAAGCTAAAAACCTTTAGCATCCAAATCTTTAAGTTTTGTACCCTGATTGCCATCGTAAACCTGATAATTAATTCAAACCTTAATTTAAATGTATAAAGTGATGTAAAATGATAATAATAGTGTTTTAACTCCGTTTTTGAAAATAAAATATGTTTTCTCTAGTAGAAAATTATTAGGGATCATTTGGACCTATTTCTAGAACCAAAATCCAAAGCCTTTACCCATGGTTTATAAATATGGATATTTTACACTTAAAGTGCCTTTAATTAGCCTAATGCATGTATTAACCGTTGAACCTAGGTTAAAGTGAGTTTGGATTTGACATATTAGTGGTTAAGGAATAATCTAGAAAGCAAGATCAGGTATGTGCATTCTAACACCTCAGTTGGGATTTCTTTCATGCTTAACCTAGTTTTCTCATATGAGGCATACTTTTAATAATATTATCCAACTTCTACTTGGACATGAAAATTTGTAACTATGAAGCATAGTCTTGCTATATTGTTATTCCTTGATGAATATGGGTCATGGGACCCCACTTGCCTTGCTTTTCCTTGTTGATGTGATTGAGATCTTGATGTATACATGTTGCCCTTAAACTATTCATTTGAGTATCCAATATGAGATCTTGTTGCATGAACATCTTTTTTTTTGTTATCTCTTGGAAATGTTTGGGTCATTGGGCCCCACTTGAATAAATGTTATTTGCATTCTCTACCATTGTGAATTGTAAGCATGGTAATGATAGTTTCACTAGTTAACTAATATAGAGTACATGAGTACAAGTCACCCACAGGGCACTGGGGTTTTAGTCCCCCTGCCATAGGCACTGCGGTTTTAGTCCCCCTGCCACTTTATATATATTTTTGAGGTTTGGGATGTTATTTCCCCTCTCCTCCTGGTTGAGGTTGGTAGGCACCTCACCCTATGTTAGTTTATCTTAGTCATAATGAATCATGCTTGTTCTATATTTGACTTATATGCTTGGCAGAAATCCTATTTGCTTTATATGCCACATACTCTTGAACAATCTTAGTGTAGAAAATCTTTATGTTTCCATTCCTTATACACTTCTTGTACATTATCATGTTGTGACACATACCTTGTTTTATCTTTCTCTTGTTGGGTGCTTCCCAACCACCCAGAACCAGGACAAGGGCTAGATCAAGCACAAGGAAACCCAGGGCAGGACTGAAGTTGTTGTCATGGCAAGGTTGTTGTTGCTAAGACCTTGCTCAAAAATATATGTTATGAACTCTAGAAATAAGAGCTTTGTTATAGCCTAGATTCTTATCTACTTCTTCTTTTGGAACAATCTATGTAATAGTTTAGTTTTCTCATCTTACTTTCTCCTGCTGCTACTATTGACATTTGGTTGTATTTGGTCCATGCATATTTAAATGGATTTATTATGCATACATCCTTCCATCACAATGTTTTTAATAATTTGAGGGATGTATTGTATTTTCCGTTAAATTTAAGTAAGGGGGTGATCTCGCCTCTTTACAGAGCAACCTAAGACGCTGACAAAAGTTTGTAGTTTTTTGGGTTTAGCAGGATATTACCGAAGGTTTATAAAGGACTTCAGTGTGATCACATTACCGTTGACAAAGTTGACCAGGAAGGATGTACCATTTGTTTGGAATGATTGTTGTCAGCAAGATTTCCAAGGTTTGAAGGAGAAGCTGACTAGTGCTCTAGTATTGGTGCTGCCAGAGCCTGGGAAGGGCTATGATGTTTTCTACGATGCTTCCAAGAAAGGCTTAGGATGTGTGCTGATGCAGGAAAAACATGTGGTTTCTTTTGCTTCGCAACATCTTCAGAAACATGAGGAAAATTATCTGAGACATGATGTAACAAAGTGGTTTTTGGCATAATTTCGAGGATGAAATTTCTCTTAAGGTGTGTAGGATGTGATGAAGTGGACTTTTGGAATCCCTAAATGTCCAATGACATAAGTGAATTCATACATGTTGAGTTATCTTGAAAGTTACAAGTGTTTTGATAAGATTTGGATGGTGATTGATGTTCATATCACGACTAAGATCCCTAATTTTTTGCCTTATTGAGGTATTTGATTTATGTGTCAAATATTTAGTTGTTGGAATCAAACTTTAGTGGAAGGTAGTTGTAATTATGATGAAGCAATGTCTCTAATTTCATGTTCAAATGAGGTTCCTAGAAAAAGTTATTAGGTTTGAATTATATCAAATAATGTATATTTTGATGTATCCATGAATGAGGAAATAACCTCTAGCCAAGTTTGCTTTAGCCGTTGTATCACACATCTATTGTTGTGGTAAGCCATGGATAAAAAAGATGGTAGTTAACCCTATTCGTTGCTTATGAATGTGATGGTGATAATCCTATCACCTACTTTCAAAGGTATTGGAGACCATGGGGACCGAAGACACGCTCATGCATCCCCTCCTTGAGGTGGATCGTGGGCTGAAAATAGAACGTGGGTGAGCAGTTCATCTCAGATCAGTGCAAAAGGTAGTTAGGTGTGATTGTTCAATTCTCCACGATGAGCCCTTATCTGAAGGGCGTGGTAGTGTGAAATGAGAAATGGATCTCTCTCTCCACTGCATTTCGCAACAGGTAGTCATAAGAGGGGGAGAAGGAACAGAACCGGTGCCCAGTAGCTAGAAGAAGTGTAGTAAAAATATATATGGAGGCACTAGAAGAGACTAAGAAGGAAGAGAGAGCCTCAAATTCCTTACTGTCGCCACCGCACCCCACAATGGCGATCACCTCGAGGTGCAAGGAGGAGAGATGCCTGCACTGCTCATCACTGAAGTTCTGGCTCAAGGCGGAAGATTTTGAGGAGGTAGAATAGGGAGCCACTCGAGGCTTTATAGGCAGCTAAGGAGAGATCAGTCATCGATGCCTCGCCAAAGCTAGACCAGGTGGTGGCAACTCATGTAGACTCACATTGGTTGCTAACAAAGAGAGGAAGAGGAGAGCGTGAACACCCGTCAGACCTAGACCCAACGGTGGTAGGATGTGGTGGAGCCACCTCGACCTAGAGGGATCCGATGCGATGGAGGTGGGTTATTGGAGACAAGGAGGAACTGGGAGGAGCTAGAGGGCGCACAGACCAGGCACTTTCGCTCACCGGAGATGAAGCCAGATGCGGCGGTGCCATGTCTAGGGCTGTGATACTGCTGATATGAAGCTGTTGGAGATGGCTTGGTGGCTTCGAGACTAAAGAGAGAGGTGTTGGATTGATGGCGCACCATGAATGATCTCCCGCCACCGTTGCGACCCAACAACAACGTTCACATAAGAACACGAGTGTCGGGCGGAGAACTGAGCCCCGCCGGAGCCTCACGCAGAACTGGAAGATAGCGTGACTCACGGATGCAAGAAGAGGAGAAGAAGTGAACCCAATTTAGGCAGAGAGACCAACCATTTCACGGACAAAGCAGAACCTTGCCGACCATGTGGCATTACCCGATTGGCCTTTCAAGGTAAATATCTCAGAAAATGCTCAGATTTTAGAAAATTCATAGTAATTAGCTCAAATACCAAAAAAATACAAGTGAAGTACTAAAATTCTCAGAAAAATGCAAAGAACAATATATAAGCATAATATCATCCTTTTAATGCTTTAATATCAGTGATATCATGTAAGATGTATTATGCATGTTTCATGGATAATAAATATCAAACGATGTCATAAAATTATGATAAAATGTCAATAAACCCATATTCATGCTTATGACCCATATGATATCAGATATGATGATTCTTGATGCCAAATATCATGTAATTTGATCAATATTGTTAATTAGGGCTAATAACCATAAATAATATGTAATAAATACATACATGCTCAATAAATGATGAAATTCACATAAGACACTCATATCAGTAACCAAAAGATAATATGTAAATATGATATTGGTTTTATACACGAAATATATGTTATATGGAGTTGACCTTTAATACATGTTTTAAAATCCTAATTTAGGATAAGGTAGATATAAACTAGGGTTAATATGTGCACTAAAAGGATATGGAACCTAATGTTCAGATAGTGAATCATAATCTAGAAAATGACATCAGTAAGATAAATGTAAGACAAGAATATAAGTAATGATGCACATAACCTAATGATTAAGTCAAAACCTAATGCACACGACTAGGGTTGATATGATGAGAACCTGATGATAGTATATGATCTTTCCTTGATTAGGTTTAACAAAGATTTAGATGACATCAAAAATATGTGATGATTAGGTTTCTCTTGATCAAGGTACACCATTACCTCTTACTTGGCTTATTATACATTATGCTTGTGTTATATGGTAGTATAGACTTGGCATATGATATTGATTGAAATGATTGCCTTGTATGATATGTTGCTCGAATTTCCATATGTATTTCTATGAACACATCAAACATAATATATATGTTCCATTATATGAAAGCACCAACTCTATGGCAATGTGCTTGGAAGTGACCGAACTCTTTGGTAGTGCTGACGTTGTACATATGGAAGCACTAAATCTTTGGTAGTGTACTTGGACCCAACTTTTTGTTAGTGGTCACATTGTACATATGATACAACTCTTTGGTAGTGATCATAAAGGCCTTAATGCATTCAACTCTCAGGTAGAAACTGCATGGATGGTATAAGGGAAATTATGCTTAAAATATGTGTTCTCTTTTGTTAATGAACAACTTTGTGCAAGTATATGATTTTCTTATATTCTTCTATTACTGCCAAGTATTATTTTGATCTTATTGCCAAGATATGATGAGAGGTATATAATAAGACACATAGGCATATTCAGTACAATATTCTTGAATATTGTGCTGACGTCTACCACATGTAATATTTTGTTTAGGTTGTGGTTATGCTCTTGAAGATCCAGGATAGTAGATTTGTGTGGCGAGCTGATGTACAGGTGGATCTATTGTCGTAAGATCCTATTGTTTAGTGGTAGCACATGTATATGTATAAGTTTTATGTTCAATATGTAATATCAAATGTTGTAACAATTCATGTTGTTATTATATGTTGAATGGTGAACATGTATTGTGGTTTTATTATTATTCATGTGCATGTGCTACTGATTGTTTCCTTTTGACTTCCTATGATTTTTTTCTTCTTAGACTAGTGTGGGGCATTTAAATTGGGATTCTCGCTGAGGTGAGGTTTCAATTTAGACGTCATACATCACATTAAGTTTTAGAAAATTCGGGGATGTCACAGGTTGTATGAGAGCATGAACAATAGCAAAGCCTGACATTTGCTCATTATGCAACTCAAAACCAAAGAACCTTAAACATAAAAATATTTAGGGTTAGATTAGTTGTCTTTTAGAGACTAGATCTGACCTAGTCTCTAGGTTAGCACCTAGATGTCTGAGAACTAGGTCTGGACTGGTGCTTGTTGTATAGCAAGTCCTTAGATGTCATTCTTTCCTTGTAGTGCAGCGGTATGGGACATTGTACTATTTGGAAATGATGTACATCAAGGGAAGAGAAACCTTAGACATATGGGGCTAATTGTCTAGAGTAGCTACATTAGTCTACACCATGTTCTCACACTTTTCACTATTTTTCATGACATTGTACTCTCTATTATGTGTGGGACACTCATTTTCTAGATTTGGTTTTTGATTCCAATCGGATCGAACCTTGATAGTTTCCTCTGACGCATGTTTTATTGGAGAAAAACTATATAATATTTTATTATATATATGTATTACAAAACAATGTGTCCCCACACATGTACGAGTAGGAGGTGGTGATGCAACCTAAGTGAAAGTGAATGACATTAGTCTAGAAGAGAGGGTAGTTCTAGATAAAATGTCTAGAGCTTTGTTCGAGTATATGATAGATGGAATAAATGATATAATTTTTGATGGTATATGTTTGTCTTTAAGGATTAAAGTTCAATTTTGAGGATTTGAGATGAGTTTTGATGATGCAGGTAATTAGGCTTTTATGGGATAAGATAAGTCAAGACAAGGTTGTGAATCAGCATGAACTTCAAGCTCTTTTACAAAGGAGGACCTCTAGTGTTAGGACCAGTTTTAGGGTTAACTCTAGAGAGAGTGAGACCCATTGGGAGAAGGTTAGAGAACCTAAACTCCAAGATATGAGAATTCTGAGAAATATTTGTTTTGATATGTCCTAAACTAGACTACTCCTGAGTGAACGAGTTGAATCACTTTGTGCATGATTCCTATAGCCTTTTTGAACCCTGGATGTCCTTGGGAGGACCGAACCCTAGAGATAGAGAGAGGTTGGTTACATGTACATTTGTGAACACGGATATGAGTACCTACCATTTGGGTGAGGGAGAGAGAGTCCCGAGACCCTGGAGGAGGTAACTATGTTAGTTTATGTGAAGCCTCAAGCTCAGGTTGATGGTACCTTGTAGGAATCTAGTTGTTGTGTATATAAGAAAGTTTTGGGGTAAGCATGTCTCATGGGTAGAGACCTAAGAAGAGTATGTCATAACATGTTTTGGTTTGTGCTTATGTGGCTAGATCTAGTAAAGCAATCAACTAGTGCCAATGAGGTATACCTAATAACCCTATATCAGAGAGGAAACATAAAGTATATGCATATGAGATACTCATAGAAATGAGTGAACTCAAAGGGATTGAGCATCGCACCACCCTCAAGATAATGGTTGAGAGAACCTCAGTTGGACTAGATAAAGTTTTGATACATGTTTGTCAAGCCACATGCATAAGTTTGTTAAGCACAACCATGATATAATATATGTAAGGATGTGATCTAATCTCATGACGATATATATAGACATGATATGATGGAAACCTAGAGATGTTTTAATAGATATCAATATACAGATGGTTAGCCATTTACATGAATAATGTTGATAATGTGAAATTGTTAATTAATCTTGTGACGAATTCACTAGTAAATCATTCAATGTATTATGAGTAATGAAATAAGATCACATGAATGAAACATGTTACATGAGGTGTTAACCTTAGTGCTTAATAAAGATGGAAAATACAGTTTGACAATTAGCACAACATAACAATTATAACACCTTGATATGATCTAGATGGATAACACGGGTTAATTATAGTTAACTCCCTCCTAAAATGCATATGTTAATGATGAACATGTTCTAACAATTAGCTCAATAAAATATTGATGATGCCTTGATATAATCAGTTAACTTTAGTTAACTTCTATGGAACATGTTAGTATGATGTTGAATAATAATGCATGAGTCAAGATAATGGAGCAACCCAAATATATGAGACATGTAAAGACATAACCTAAGCTTCTAAACCCTTGTTTGAGCCTTCTATGAATTGAGGTTTCACCCTAGATGCTTTCAAAACCTCCTAAGAGTGGTTTGGATATGAGTATGGAGCTTATGCTTTTAGATTTGTTGCACATAGAGTATTGCCCTACATATGGAAGAATATCCTTAGTTTTTCCTTGGAGTATGAGTATGGTTTACTTTCAAGGACAAATGTTCTATTAAGATGTATATGATGTGACAAAATGGTTTTTGGCTTAATTTCGAGGATGAAATTTCTTTTAAGGTGTGTAGGATGTGATGAAGTGGACTTTTGGAATCACTAAATGTCCAATGACATAAGTGAATTCATACATGTTGAGTTATCTTGAAGTTACAAGTGTTTTGATAAGATTTGGATGGTGATTGATGTTGATATCATGACTACGATCCCAAATTTTATGCCTGCTTGAGGTATTTGATTGATGTGTTAAATATTTAGTTGTTGGCATCAAACTTTAGTGGAAGGTAGTTGTAATTATGATGAAGCAATATATCAAATTTCATGATCAAACGAGGTTACTAGAAAAAGTGATTAGGTTTGAATAATATCAAATAATGTATATTTTGATGTATCCATGAATGAGGAAATAACCTCTAGCCAAGTTTGCTTTAGTCGTTGTAACACACATCTATTGTTGTGGTAAGACACAGATCAAAAAGACGGTACTTGACCCTATTCCTTGCTTATGAACGTTATGGTAATAATCCTATCACCTACATTCAAAGGTATTGGATACCGTGGGGAATGAAGCCACAGTCATGCATCCCCTCCTTGAGGTGGATCGTGGGCTGACAACAGAATGTGGGTGAGCAGTTCACCTCAGACCAGTGCAAAAAGTATTTAGGTGCAATTGTTCAATCCTCCACGATGACCCCTTATCTGAAGGGTGCGGTAGTGTGAAATGAGAAATGGATCTCTCTCTCCGCTACATTTCACAACATGTAGTCGTAAGAGGGGGAGAAGGAATAGAATCGGTGCCCAGTAGCTAGAAGAAGTGTCGTACAGATATATATGATGGCACTAGATGAGACTAAGAAGGAAGAGAGGGCCTCAAATTCCTCACTACCACTGCCACACCCCACAATGGCGACCTCCTCGAGCCGCAAGGAAGAGAGATGCCTCCGTTGCTCATCACTGAAGTTCTGGATCAAGGCGGTGGATTTTCAGGAGGCAGAATAGGGAGCCACTCAAGGCTTCACAGGTGACTAAGGAGAGATCATCTATTGATGCCTCACCAAAGCTAGACCAGGCGGTGGCGGTGCACGAAGACTCACGTTGGTTGGTAACACAGAGAGGAAGAGGAGAGTGCGAACCAGCGTCAGACCCAGACCCAACGGCGGCCGGATGTGGTGGAGCCACCTCGACCTAGAGGGCTCCCTTGCGATGGCGGTGGGTTATTAGAGACAAGGAGGAACCGCAAAGAGCTAGAGGGCGCACAGACCAGGCACTTCCGCTCACCGGAGATGAAGCCAGATGCGGTAGTGGCCTATCTAGGGTTGTGGTACTACTGATGTGAAGCTGTTGGAGATGGCTTGGTGGCGTCGAGACTAGAGAGAGAGGTTTTGGACCTATGGTGCGCCATGAACGATCTCTCACCACCGTTGTGACCCGAAAACATCGTTCACAGAAGAACGTGAGTGTCGGGCGGAGAATCGAGCCCCTCCGGAGATTTGCGTAGAACTGGAAGATAGCGTCACTCGTAGATGCGAGAAGAGGAGAAGAAGTGAACCCAGTTTAGGAGGACATACCAACCAGTTCAAGGACAAAGAAAAACCTTGCCCACAACGTTCCATTACCCGATTGGCCTTTCAAGGTAAATATCTCAGCAAATGCTCAGATTTTAGATAATTCATAGTAATTAGCTCAAATACTAGAAGAATACAAGTGTAAGTACCAAAATTCTCAGAAAAATATGTAGAACAATATAGAAGCATAATATCATCCTTTTAATGCTATAATATTAGTGATATCATGTAAGATGTATTATGCTTGTTTCATGGATAATAAATATCAAACAATGTCATGAAATTATGATAAAATGTCAATAAACCCATATTCATGCTTATGATCCATATGATATCCGATATTATGATGATTGATGCCCAAAATCATGTAATTTGATCAATATGGCTAATTAGGGCTAATAACCCTAAATAATATGTAATAAATACATACATGATCAATAAATGATGAAATTCACATAACACACTCATATCAGTAACTGAAAGATAATATGTAAATATGATATCGATTTTATGCGCGAAATATATGTTATATGGAGTTGACCTTTAATACATGTTTTAAAATCATAATTTAGGATAAGGTAGATATAAACTAGGGTTAATATGTGCACTAAAAGGATATGGAACCTAATGTTCAGATAGTGAATCATAATCTGGGAAATGACATCAGTAAGATAAATCTAAGACAAGACTATAAGTAATGATACCAATATCCTAATGATTAAGTCAAACCCCAATGAACATGACTAGGGTTGATATGTTGAGTACCTAATGATAGTATATGATCTTGTCTTGATCAGGTTTAACAAATATTTAGATGACATCAAGAATATGTGATGATTAGGTTTCTCTTGATCAAGGTATGCCATTACCTCTTACTTGGCTTATTATACATTATGCTTGTGTTATATGGTAGTAAAGACTTGGCATATGGTATTGATTGAAATGATTGTCTTGTATGATATGTTGCTTGAATTTCCATACGTATTTCTATGAACACATCAAACATAATATATCTATTCCATTATGTGAAAGCACCAACTCTATGGCAGTGTGCTTGGAAGTGACTTAACTCTTTGGTAGTGGTCACGTTGTACATATGGAAGCACCAAATCTTTGGTAGTGTGCTTGGACCCAACTCTTTGGTAGTGGTCACATTGTACATATGATCCAACTCTTTGGTATTGATCATAAAGGTCTTAATGCATTCAACTCTCAGGTAGTAAATGCATGGATGATATAATGGAAATTATGCTTACAATATGTGTTCTCTTTTGTTAATGAACATCGTTGTGCAAGTGTATGCTTTTCTTATTTTCTTCTGTTACTGCCAAGTATTAGTTTTATCTTATTGCCAAGATATGATGAGAGGTATATAAAAGACACGTAGGCGTACTCAGTACAATATTCTTGAATATTGTGCTAATGTGTACCACATGTAATCTTTTGTTTAGGTTGTGGTTATGCTCTTGAAGATCCAGGATAGTAGAGTTGTGTGGCGAGCTGATGTATAGGTGGACCTGTTGTTTTAATATCCTATTGTTTTGTGGTAGTACATGTATATGTATAAGTTTGCTATTCAATATGTAATATCAAATGTTGTAACAACTCATGTTGTAATTATATGTTGAATGGTGAACATGTGTTGTGGTTTTATTATTGTTCATGTGCATGTGCTACTGATTGTTTCCTTCTGAATTCCTTTGATTTTCTTCTTCTTAGCCTAGTGTGGGGAGTTTCAATTGGGATTCTCGCTGAGGTGAGGTTTCAATTTAGACGTCATACATCAGATTAAGTTTTAGAAAATCTGAGGACATCACACATGATTTGGAGCTGGAAGTAGTGGTCCATGCGTTAAAGATCTGGAGACATTATCTTTATGGGGAAGTGTGTCAGATCCTTACCGATCATAAGAACTTGAAGTACATATTTTCACAGAGTGAGATGAACATGAGACAATGTCGTTGGATGGAGATGATCAATGATTACGATTGCACCATTGAGTATCCTGGTAAGGCAAACGTGATAGATGATGTGATTAGCAGAAAGTCTTCTTCTTCATGCTCTATGAAGAAGGTACAATTGAGTTCCTTGATATGCCATAGGCGGGATATGCTTGTCTCTTTGTGGTAGATGAATGTACAGTTAGAAGTTTCCTTGTTGGCAGGACTGTTGGCACAGATGCTAGTAAAACCCACATTGAGGCAGCAGATCAAGGATGCACAACAAACAAATGCTTCAGTGCAGTCAATCAGATCAGAGTTTGGCAGCGAGAAGTGTGATGGGTTCCATCAGTCCAAGGATGGACTGGTTTGTTATCATGATAGGATGGTGGTCCCTGATGTTGATAATCTAAGAAACCTAGTGCTCGATGAAGCACACACATCAATGTATGCTATGCATCTAGGCATTACTAAGATGTACCATAACCTAAAGGAGTTGTATTGGTGGCCTGGTTTAAAGAAGGATGTAGCTGAATTTGTGTTTAGGTGTGCGGTATGCCAGCAAGTTAAGGCTGAGCATCATAAGTTGACATGAACGTTACAACCCATGCTAATACCATAGTGGAAATGGGGTCATATAACCATGGATTTCATAGTTGGTCTGCCAAGGACAACTAGGAATCATGATTCCATTTGGGTGATAGTGGATAGATTGACAAAGTCTTCTCATTTCATACCAGTGAAGACAACATATATAGTATATAAGCTTGCTCAGATATATGTGGATGAGATAGTGCGTTTGCACAATGTACCACGATAGTTTTCGACAGAGGTCCTCAGTTCACGAGTCATTTTTGGGAAGAACTGCACAATGTATTAGGAACACAGTTGAGGTTGAGTATTGTTTTCCACCCGCAGATAGATGGGCTGTCTTAAAGGACTATTCAGACTTTAGAGGATCTTCTCTGAGCTTGTGTTTTTCAGTTCTTAGGTAGTTGGGTTGTACATCTCAGTTTGATAAAGTTCGCCTACCATAATAGTTATCAACGGAGCATCGACATGGCTCCTTATGAGGATCTATACAAAAGGAAGTGCAGATCTCCTCTATGTTGGTATGAGTCTGGTGAGTATTATCTTTTGGGTCCTAAGTTAGTGCAGCAAACAACAAAGAAGATCAGAGTGATACAACAAAAGTTGAAAGTAGTACAGGACAGACGAAAGTCATACACAGTTAATCGCTGATTACCTTTAGAGTTCCAGGTGGGAGACAAAGTGTATCTCAAGGTCTCACCTTGGAAAGGCGTCCTGAGGTTTGGCCAGAAAGGCAAACTGGCACCCAGGTATATGGGGCCATACCTGGTAATAGCACATGTTGGCAACATAGCTTATAAGTTAGGGCTGCCGCCAGAGTTGCACATGTTACATCTGGTGTTCCATATTAGCATGCTGAACAAAAGCCATCCAGACATAGGGACAATGATACATCTAGTTGAGGTTGAGCTCGATGAATATGTGACCTACGAGGAAGGTCCAGTGATGATCCCTGACAGAAGAGTAAAGAAGTTAAAAAGGAAAGACCTGGTTCTTGTGAAAGTTCTTTGGCATCATCGTGGCATTGAGGAAGCCACGTGGAAGCTCGAGGAAGAGATGAGGAGGAAGTATCCCCTACTTTTCTCTTTGGATTTCGAGGGAGAAATACTTTTGTAGGGGTTTATGGCTTGTAATGACCCTGGACTCTGTTTTGGGCTTATCCTATTTGCTTTGCCTAGCCCTTGTGTTTAGTTGCTTTCTAATCACCTCAAGTGGTGATTAGGGTTTTATTTGTGCTTTGTTGAGAGTTCGAGGTGCTACTTGCAAATAACCTAAGTTTAGGGTTGATGAGCAAGTTTTTCACCTTGAGAGATGTTTCTCTCTCTCCTTGCATCCTCTAGAGTGGAGAGGATGGGTTGAGCTCATTGCTTGAGTAGCCTTGGGCCTTGTTTTGCCTTGTTTAGGCTTTGTCTTGCCTTGATGGGCCTTGTATCGGGAAAGGGAGTGTTTGGGTGCTTGTATCAACCTAGTGTGTGTTGGCCATGGCTTGTGTCGGGCATGAGTGTATCGCCCAAGAGTTTGTATCGGCCTATGACCATCTTTGACTCTTAGCATCGTCTGTGTCACCCCCTTGTGGACACTTGGTGCTTGATGCTTGCATGTGGCAAATGCGTTGGACATGTGGATGTGGCGAGATGAGAAGGTTGCATTGCCCATGGACAAGTTTCCCTAAGTGGGACGACACCTTGCCTTGGTTCCCCTTTCATCCTCTTATATATATACCTTCCCTTTCACTCGCTTAGTATCCCTTTAGTTCTTTGTTGCCTCCCTCTTCCTTGGTGCATGATACACCTTCCCTTGGTGTGCTTGGTGGCTGATCCTTTTGAAGGAGTTCTCTTCTTCTTCCTCTAGCTTGGTGGTTGAACCATAGGTGGTGTGCCTTGGAGCTAGGAGCTTTAGAGGTTGAGGAGCTTGCTTAAGGCTGGTTATGTAACTTCTAATTCTAACTATACTACCTTCTTTTATGTCACATGTACATATATGATCATGATCGGCCATGCATGTTGTTAGATATGTTTCTTGCTCTAGCATGTACCTTTAATCTTGTGGATATAGTGATCATGTGGTTGATTATGTTGTTGTTTCTTGTGTACCTTTGGACCTCGTTAGCCGAACCCATAGATTAGGGTTTCCTTTGGGACAATACCCCTTTCTCTCCTTGGTTTTGAGAAGTGATTTTGAGCTGTAGTGGTGTAGGCAAAACCCCTCTATTCCTTAGTCATTGAGAGGTGATTCTATACTCTAGTTTCTTGGGCAACACCCACCTCTCACCATGGATTGGAGAGGTGAGCCTTTGGATGAGTGATGACCTAAGTTGGAGATGATCCATCATGTTTCCCGATTTGTGATGGAGGTTGTGCAAAACCCCTCTCACTTGGTTGTTGAGAGGTGAGACAACTATCTTGATCAATTAGGGTTTGTTGCTAAAGAATTTTGAGGTTGAAGATGACCATCTTGGTGAGGTTCTTGTGCACTTGCACGATACACCCTTTTTTGGGTTTTAGCTTGGCCGATATGTTGATTTGAGCCATGTTAGGCTTTGTGCTCGATATGACCCCCTTTCACCTTGTTAGTATCCTTGGACGATATGATTTGGTCGAGATGATCCCTTGCTTTGGATGTCCCCTTGGTCGACATGGTGGCTGGTAAGTTATCTCTGTTATGGGTGACATGTTTTGGTCTTGAGTTTCCCGACATGGAGTTTGCATGATGAAACCCTAATAGGTTCCTTAGTGGTGGCAGATATAAGGTGCATGACCTAGTTGGATGATAGGCCTTCTTGGGGTGCCTTAGTTTTGTGTGTTATAGGTGGATGACACCCTAGCCTCTTTCTTGAACGATATGAGTAAGATGGTTAAACCTTGTGTCGGGCTTGGGGTTTGTGTTTGCAAGACACACCCTAAGTTGAGTTAGCCGATATGATGCCTTAGTGGCCACCTTGCCCATGGACGACATGATGCTTTGGGCGATAGAGTGCCTGGGCCGACATGAGGGTCCCTTGGATGACATGGTTTGATGGTTGAGTGATAGGGTGTCTTGGGCACCATGCTCCTGGTTGATATGATCCTTGTTGAGAGGGTTGGACGTTAGAAACCCTAACCCTACTAAACAATAGGGTTCTTGGTCAATAGGATAAATTGTGATACCCTAGCTAGTTGTGCATGATACACACCTCTACTATAAGTTGCATGACACAACTCAGAGCTAGTTTCTCTCTAGTGCACGATATGGTGAAGTGTTGATGGCCCATATGGTGACATAAGTGCTTTAGGGTTTGAAAACCCTAGTCGATAGGCTATTATGAGGGATAAGATCTTGCCCGCTATTCTTTTGGTGAGGGTGGCACTACCCACCACACTTATAGTGAGGGAATTTGGAATCTTTGGTGGAGGTTATGTTTAACCCAGAAATCCTAATAAATGGATTAATCACCTTAAACCCGCATCTATGTTAGTAATGGGATATGATGGTAGGCTGTGAACCAGGGTATGTTGGGAATCTAAGATGCATCTACATTAGGTGATAAGATACATGGTTATGTTCACAAGAATAGGGCATAGTGTATGCTCATGGTTAGATAACAATAATATGATTGATACAACTTATGCTTCATATAATCATGGATGTCGTTCCAAACATGATAGCATGATCATCATAAAGATCTATGTTCAAGTGATTTAAGTTATCTCTCTTGATATGTATACTAACCATGCAAGTATATTAAATGGATTCATAGCCAGGTAAGAGCTATGAGGTATATGTGCTATGAATAAAACTAAATGATAATAATCCTTGTTCATGAGATAACGTGCATCACCAATATGATGAGATAGGTCTGAGGACCTGATAAAGGTTGAGTGCCTAGTTGAGGTGTTATCCTATGATGATGAGATAAGGGATTGCTATCCCAAGATGTTGATGCAGGATGTTGATGGCTTGAGAGGAAGTAGCAATCTGTGATGAGGGATTGAAATCCCATGATAGTGACAATATTAATGTAACTCGATGTTGTATAACTTGGTTGCCTCAACAAATCACTTAAAATTTACTAATTAATTATAATAGAACATATCATGTAGTTTGCCCTGGACATAGATCCATCATTGTCAGAATTTGGTGATGGTGAAACAGGTTTATCCTGCGGGATTACCTGGAGCGCATATTGTTGAATATGTGGGGTTTTCTCCTAGCCAAAAATAGGAGGATTAGAGTGTAACTAAAGTTGTAGACTCCGTATGGTATAGAGGTTGGTGAATAGGCCCATGACTCAATGAGTTAGAACATGAATGTGTTCATGGCTCAATAGCACGGTGATCACGCCCGTAGACTAAAAGTATACTAGCACCTATGTCAAGGTGAGCTAGAGATATGGGTAGCTTGTAGAGCTAACCCTAAGGATGAGGCCATATAAGCATGAGACTGCGGTCCTACATTGGTTTTCATGCACTGACCACGAGGAGGTGAGGTCATGGAGTCTGGCTCTCCCATTGACCTTGTATGGCACTAGTTTTGGGCTTCACAGCTGAAGGTTGGATTTGAGCAGGGACAACTCACTTCCTCAGGGCATAATAAAAAGTAATCCAGCTGAATAGTATACACTACTTAGAGCAAAACACGGGACATTGGTTGAGGCCTTGCTTATGTAGATGATCTAGTTATCTCTTACAGTTACTTATACGATCTTGATATCTTGTGAGAAGTTATTATATAGCTTATCTTGTCAATCATGTTCCATAAAGAAATATTTGGATATAGGTCTCATGGATATCTTGGTAAGGTTGATGGTAATAATAATCTTGCTCAGTATGCTGCTCTTATTATATGTCTTTACTAGCTATCTGCTTTGTCTGCTTTAAACCTTATGAGGTTTTATAGTTTCGGTGGGGAGTTATGTTGCTCGCTGGAACTGTGTGTCTCACCCAACTAGTTTACAACCTTTTTAGGTGATCATTCTAGATGTGGTGGTGGTCGTGAGGTTGTGGCCGAGCAGCTAGGACAAGAGCAAGAGAAGGCAAGATATGGACATGCTGCTGTTTTGGTGGTTTTGTAGTAGAGTCCTAGAGTCATCCTTGTACTCTCAGGTCCTCAGAGGTGTTTTGATGATGTTTCATGATGACCAGCTATTGTAATTGTGTATATCCTGACGTGGCCTATAATATATGTATAAACATGTGATGAACTCTGGTGCTGACATGCCAGCTGGTTCCTATAAGCTGTGGACGTATATCCATGCTGGTGCATATTTATATAACATGTTTCCTTGCAGGATGAGGATATGGATGTAATAGTTCTCTTTTATATGCTTTCCGCAAATGATTTTAATTATAACCCGTGTTTTCAGTAATATGTGGTTTATGGTGTTTCTGCACGCTTTCACGTGGCACTTCATTGTCTGTGTGATAGCGGGATGTGTCGTTACAGTAAAGTAATGGAAAACTATTGAGAGTAGGAACCATGAGTTTGAGATCAAGAGAGGAATATGAAGAGGAGTAGTAAGTGATGTCCGGATGTGGAGGGAAGGAAAGAGAGATCATGATGAGACAACCACTTAGACTGTAGAGTCCAAGAAGGAAGAGGAACTTAGTGAGGAGGATAAAGGATAAGCCATAGTTCTTCCTATGAATTTTAGTCAAATCGAGATTGTGAAATATATTAGAGATGAACTGTATTACAACAAACATATGAAAAAACAAGAATAACTGTAATTAACACTAAAGTAGATTTCTACCGGATTTGATTAAAACTAGATATCTTCAGTAAATCAAAGTTGTAGACTATGATTTTTTACTTAGATATAACTTTTGGGATTACCTTCTATGGGTTCCAAAGAAATAACATTTTAGTTTTTTATCTTAATGTTTATTAATATATCAACATTATTTATCAAAACTAGGATTTAGATCCATATTGACATTATTTTGTCATTAGTTGGGTAACATTGTCTTATACTACATGAAATGCAATATTTTACTAAATTAACTTATTATGTCCATTAATTCATCATTTACCAGCATAAACACATTCATAATCCTCACTTACATCAAACATCCAACTATTAGTCATTCAAGCACATTATAATATTGATCTATGCTTATTTGTTCGCTTTTGGTTACTAATGAATCACATTTTAGTCATTACATGCATATTAATGGACAACCTACATGCATTACATATCAAATAAGCTCTACCTATATATTATGTCATCTTTAGGTTATTGTTTACATTTTAGTGTACTAGAATATGTTATTTCACTAGAAAATCACATTTTAGTATTATATCATATGAGGTATTGAGTGTGTTGGGATGAGGCTAAGTGGGTTACTGGTTGCGTTTTCAGGTAACATGACTACTATTCATATCATACACACTACCAACATGTAAAAAGTCAAAGGTTTGGTTTCATAAGTCTAACTGAACATTCTTATAAGTATTTTTTTGATTTAGATGATTGTCAAAGTCATTTGTATTCATAATTAGGATTTACATCTAATTGACTCATCTAATGTGCATTATACACTCATTAGGGTACACACATTTGTATTAGGTTTTGTATTTTACCTTCTTTTTCCAATTCTAAACATCCAAGCATGCTAACTTCTTATTCATGAAATTAGGGTTTCTGGATTTCGGTTAAGTAGGTCATGGTATGTTACAATTTCCATGTCTTGATCAACTACTAGGTCTCAGAACTTGTTTATTACAACCTAAGTGGGGTCTAAATCAGATAGCCCATTATGGTTTCCACTTGCTAAATCAGATAGATGAAATCCTTTAATAATTTTTCAATTAACAATGATAGTATGTATTCCATATTGGAACAACTTTTGCACTAGTTAAGACACTACTATTGTTCTAGTCTGGACCAATAATGATAATAAAATATATAAAGAAGGAAAAAAATGAGGAAACAAGAAAGCATAAAGCTACACAACTTCCACTATTTTCTACCTCACATATTTTCTCATAGCGGTAATAGTCATAGAGAGAATTGGCATTGTGACGTATGAGGAGTCTCCTCCTCTTTAATCATTTTGTATCTCCGGATAATTTATCTTCATTTTTGGGTCATGGATTCAAAACGAGCATATATATCATTGATCTTCGTTACTCTAGCTAACTACATGACACTTGCCCTATGATTTTGACCTACTTCTTTCAATGCTGAAGTTTTCTATTTGTGGTTTCTAATGTCGTGTCATTATGTTTGCTTTCACCATTTCCTATATTTATTTATACATGTTATGTACTATGGATGCACTAATTACATGAAATATGTTTGACAAGTACAACTACATGTTATATGTAATTACATAATAATTGGTATAAGAGAGCAAGGTGGATAGTATTATCAAAAGATGAAAAAATGACAAAAAATAATTTTCAATTTTGGAAACAAATAAAAGACATATGATGTGAAATAAGACTAATGATAAATGACTTTTCTTATGATAACTAGAACAAACTAGAAAATATTATTGAAGAAAATATGGAAAAGTTACATGTTTCATTATCTAACTCCTTCTCATATAAGACCAATTTTAGATATGTGTGATAAACCATAAAAATGGTTTGAATGTATATCTACAACAAATAATTCATTCTTAATAAAAAGTTTGTGAATTCTGAAATACATGGATGGTTTTAACATGACTGAGTACATGGATGAGTTTTAGACCATTGTGAATCAAGTAGGGTTAATGAAATGGTATTAGATGATGAGGCCTAGGAACTACTTTTTCAAAATAGAATAGCTGATATTTGGGAGTCTCTTATTGTGAAACTAAACAGGTATGGGAAGTAATGTTCTCACTTGGTTATAGTTTGATGAATTGGGATATTTAATAATAGCCCATCGGTGTTAGCATCTTAGTGATACATTTCACAAAGAGAAAGACATTTGACAGGGTAAAGTCCATCATAGATCTTAATGTTGAAATAAGTCCCTTGATTATGGGAATTTGTAATGCTTAGGCCCACTTTCCTAGGATCTAGTATATTTTCAAGAATGAAGAATATTCGCACAGACCACCACTATCCTTAACTACGTGCTTTTTCCTCACTCATGTGCAAGCCAAGATAAACATACCGACTGGTCACCCTTCCTAGTACTACTCTGGGCTAAGCATGCTTAACCACAAAGTTCTTTACTAATGGACTCCTTGAAAAGGGTGTGCACATTGGTTATATGGGTAGTCCAATCATTCCTTTGAATAACATTTTATCATAGGCCTCAAATACTAAGATGTCAAAATCTACTCTACTTAGAATGTTGACGTCCCCGCCAAAGCTCAATTATATGGCCTCATAATCTTTCCCCATTTTAGTGCAGACCCAAATAGCTCGTGTACATCTGACTCTCGATCATGCATACCGATGCAAGACACTACTAGCGTAAGGGTGGCTCCATCAACTCAGATAGCCCTTTCCAACATGCCTGGATCGCATGGCTCAAAGACTGACATGCCATAGGCCCATATCGGCCCCACCTATTATAGGTAAATTTTCTCTAATACATTTGTAATTCTCGATCCCACTTCCCAAGGATCTAGTTTAGTTTTAGGAATGATGAATGTCCTCACAGACCACCACTAGCCTTAATTTCATGTTTTGTCTTCACTCACATGCAAGCTAGCATAAACTTCCAGACTGGTCATCCATCCTAGTATTACTCTGGGATGATCATGCTTAACTGTGGAGTTCTTTAGTGATATGCTCCCTAAAAAGGAGGTACACCTTGGTGATATGGGTAGACCAGTAAGTCCTTTTAAGATCATTTTATCTGAGGTCTCAAATCCTAGGACGTTGTAGAAGTCCCATGGTATACAAAGTCAAAGTGAATGGTACATGTCCTTTTTGGAAAGTTGAGCCATTTAATAATTAATTGCAATGTCTAGAAAAGAAAATATGGAAGTTGGTGAAAAAAATGATATAAGTAAAACATCAACACAAGCACAACAAGTTATGAATAATGATGATAACATGATTTTGACAATCCCAAAATAGAATCCATAAGCTTGTAGGATAATTTTGAGTGGATTATCGAGACAAAACTTCTTATCATCTAACAATCAACAAGAAATTGTTCACCAAATATAAGACATGAATTGTTTAAGATGAGTAAGATCAAATATAGATACTCAAAGATTGTCAAAGTTGCAAACATATGCATTGATACCGATTCTAGGTGCACTATCTCTCTAATCGATGCATGATTCTCTCAGTTTGGCATTCAATATTTCATATATAGATAAGAATCACTACTTTTAAAATATGGTAAAATTTGACGCAATATTAGAACGTGATATATGTCCTCTAATGAGTCATATTAATTTATAATGCATTCTATGAGATTGATTAAGATTTGTATGAAAAGGAATACATGTGGTTGGGTCCATAAGGAATATCTATATCATAGATGAGTGGACACACAAGAAAGAAGGGAAGACATATTCATCCAATCCTAACTAATATTATAAATTCCTTTAAATACTATTTATTTATATTTTCTTTAATGTGTCGCACATAGTTCAAATAACTTTTAATTAATTTGTGCTTTACTTATGTTGTTGTGATCTTAATTGAATGATACATGGATTATCTCCCATCTAACACAAGGTCCTCTTCCATATTGAAACAATACTTGATGAAGTATCAAAAAAATCTAAATGTTGCTATAATCATCCTCGCCATGTTATTTTTTCACTATTGTCTTCCTAATGTATTTAAAAAAACAACCACTCTTTACTCCAATCTACATCCATATAACAATGCTTTATTATGTATTCAAATCCATGTTCTCTATCTAATCCTCATCATTATGCTTTTTTGACAATGATTTCCTCATTTATTTCAACATATAACCATCATTTTATCTAATATTTTATCATAGTATAATAAAACACCTATTTTATATTTAACTTCTTGTAGAAAGAATACTCACTTTCCCTATCAGTATAAAGATGAATTTCACACCAATACATAACCGTTCCCTGAGTATGACCCCCTCCTTTGCTACTATTTTTCCTACCAATTCAACTTGAGGCTCTTTGTGTTGTTTCCATGAGGTTGGAGTTGATCTCAACTACAACAAAACTAGTTCATGTAGCTTGTGTAATATGAAATAGATTATTATGAACATGAACTTCTCTACGACTTGCATTTTCTATTCTGCTAGTTTATAGTGTGCAAGATTTAGTGATACTCACCAACATACAATACTATTATCCATGGAAGTCATGCATAGAAGTTTGTATAACCTCAAAGCCTTTTTGAACCCTAGTTTGAAGTAATTCAACATAGTGTTCCAGTCTTTATTTTGAGGTATTTGTTCTATGTTTTTGTTTCTAGGATGGTTATGGGGGTTATATGTTACTTTTAGAATATATCATGTTTCTTTGATGAAAATTTTCTATCCTTGTTTTTCCCTAATCTTGGTTATGAGAATGTAATACTCAAGCTTTTCTTTCTTTTCTTCTTCTTAAGTACTAATAATGGCATATATGGAAGTGAAGTTGTGGTGTTTGATACCTAGGATATCTCGTCAAATGAACTGAGAATATTTACCATAAATAATGACCTCTAGATCTCAAATGGGCCTCTTTTCTTTTGAAGTTCCCTTAAAGTTGAAAGTGTGCACACTAATCTCTTAATACATGGTATGAGACTAGTGAAGCCTGGTAATTTTCTATTTACATTAAACATATAAAAATCTATCAGTGAAGATATATCAAAGGATGATATTGAGAGGGTTAACATGGAAACTTACACACCACTAATTTCTTCTCCAATTATCATAATGCTAATAATATCATAGTTTCACAATATCACAACACAACATTTGGTGTTTTAATGAAATAAACTACTTTGAATGACAAGTTTTCCAATGATTCTCAAGTCATGAAAATAGATGTGATAGAGGAATTGGGTATTATTAGTATTACATAGGTCTACAAGACAGAGAAGACCGTCTATTTTCTATAAATATGTGGTTTATGCTCTTGAACATGAATATGCATTTTATATAGATGCCAATCCATTATAATTATAATATCCAAGGAATGTAGCAATTATAAAAAATAGTTTACTAAAATGAAAGAATAATTGTAATTGATTGATGAGAAAAATAAGTCTACTGAAATTCTAGGTACCATAAGTTTCAAAACAAGTTGTTTGTAAACAAGTCTTTAGTGCCAAATGAGATGCAAATGTCAACATTGAAAAACATAAAGCTAGACATGTGACAAAATCTCACACTCAAAAGCATACATTGACTATGAGAACGTTTCTTGTTGTCTGAAAGAAAAAAACTCAAGCATTATTATTTGTTTTATGTCTCAATATTGTTTACAACTTCACCAAATGGATGCAAAATACCCCCTTTCTATAAGGTGTCCTAGAAGAAGTTGTTCATTCGATCAACCTAAAGGGTTCTTTATCACAGAAAAACAATATATAAATTATATTTGTCAAGATACAAACTAACTAGTTATTTAACAATTTTATCTAGAAGTTAACAATAATATTATTGTGCATAATTTTCATGAAAGACCATTAATCAATGTACCTACATGATGAATAGTGAAGGTAAGCTCATTATTAGTCTTAAAAATGTTGATGATATCTTTGTTTATAAGAGTCATGATTTTTTTATATGAAGCAAAGTGATATCTCTTTATGAATTATAAATTTTATAATATGGATGAGGCATCTTGTAATGTAGGAGTTGAAATATTCTATGAAAATTACAAGTGTTTCTGTGATTTTCTCGCAATGGTTATACAAATAAGGTTCTAGAGAAACTTTAATTGGAATAATTTTGAAAACATATAGTTCAATTTTCAATGAGGGAAGGCCTCATGAGATGCAATTTTCTAGGTTTTTTTTAACATCAATCAATAAAAAATATTCCCTACTAATACATGGTTGAAAATCAGATATATGACTAAAATTTACATAAATTTCTATCAGCTTTGTTGTTTGAATGTTAAATTGATGTAAAAGAAATTAAAGATAGACTTCTTGAAGGATATCAACAGAAAATCATGATGTTCTTAGAAGGAATTGAGAATTATATACTCTCATATGGAAAAGCATATTGATATGGATTTACTAGGTATTATGTTCATATTTTGTTAATGTGTTTATTCAACAAAGAGTACTTTGGATACACTATCATGCAAGAGAGAGAAATCGTTCCATTTACAAGTGTAAATCAAACCATTGTGGCAAGTTCCACCATGATGGTCAAATTTGTGGTCATATTTATGACACTATCAATGTATTGTGTCTATATAATTTATCTTACAATTAAATATTATTGGAAGTATATCCAAGCCATAGAGAATTATCGTGAAATGTCACGGGGTTTAAAAGATGTGATTCATATGAATTTGAAGTATGTATCTATCAAAGAAGTGAAATAGCATAAGATGCTTGCACATGTATATTAATAATTATATGATGGTAGCTAATATATTAATTAAGTAATTTTTGCCAAAAATATACGTTGGACATGTTAAATGAAGGTAATTATAGACTAGTCTATTTTAGCATATTGATGTGGGGTGCATTATATGAGTACTTGACTTTCGCATGTTGTAATGAAACTTATCAATTTGACAATTTTTAAGTTTAACTTGTATGTATATTGCACATAGTATACACACACACACACACTATGTGGTGTTCATTCAATGCCTATGTCGATAGATATCCGCTCAACATTTGGTTACTTTTTTCGAAATTTCTTATTTTACACATGCATATGTTACTTTTCCTTGCAAACTGTTACTTTTCATGCATAAATAGTTACATTTGTAGCAGCTGTAATAATATACAATTACATATTTATTCTAGAATTTTTACTGTGTACTCTGTCCAATTTTACTTTTTGAGTCGAATAGCTACTTTTCAGTCAAAGTAATTACTTTTTTTTCAATGAGCTACTTTTTTGACCAAATAGTTAGATTTTGGACGACACAGGTAGTGAATTCCAAGTTATTTAGATGGGTATTAAAGATAAGCCCTTATGTATGGGATTAAGAGAGAAAGATTTCTCCCCCCTCTCCCATGCCCGTGGCAGAGGCCGAATGCCCGGATGTGTGGTAAATCAAGTCAACAACTGAGATTCGAACTCGGGTCCCTTCATGAGGAGACACATTGTTTGACCACTTGAGCCACTCCTTGTAGGCATAAGCCCTTATATATGTATCGGAATCAGGTAAATATATTTCGACACCCCCCCCCCCCCTAAAAATATAGGGGTGTGAAGATTACATGTAGGCCCAATGACATACACCCAAAGCAAAGCTGCAACTCACTCAACTAGCTACTACGTAATCTATGTCTAACACATTTACATATCTTTACAGCAATGCTTATAGCATTTGTGGACTTTCCTTGGTGTTTTCGTGCATTCCTCTCTTCCCAGATGTGATAGCATAAACCAAAAAACAAGAGGATCTTCTTTTCATGGCCAAAACACCTAGAAATCATCCATTTCAAATCAGTAGAGAGTTGAATTTGAAATATTAAATCATTGCAAAGATATTCCCAAATCTCTTTTGTGAAGTTACATCCACCCACAAGATGGCTGTGACTTTCTTCTTTTTCGCCGCATAGCAAGCAAACGGTAGGTACATCGTAATTCCAGCTCTTTATTCTATCTAGGGTAGCAAGGATATTGTGTAGAAATTTATAGACACATATGCACCAGTTCGGTACAAACCTACCATTCCAGATTTGGCTTCCCAGAGGATCTTTTGCACCCCTAGCATGGGTCACCTCCCATGAGCAAATCTTCTTGTCATTAAGATTCCATCCTCCAGCGCCATTAGGTATAAAAAAGTGTTTGATATGTGGCCAAGTATCCCTCATGATGTTGATGCTCCATGAATATCCTTCCCTTGTCTTTGGTATAATCCATCATTGTTGGATATCTATTTCTCATCCATTTCCCCCAAGTAGATGTGCCTTTTTGGAACTCAATGAGTCTTCTCATAGTGCTCCATCTAGCTATTTCTCTGAGACTCTTCAAGTTCAGTCCTCCTTCATCATCAGGAAGCACCAACCTAGAATACTTCATAGGATGATATTCACCTCCCCACAAAAAATAAGCATCTTCATTTCAATTCTATCTAAAACGGACCCAGGGATTTCACCTTGTTGTACCCAGAATATAAGTAGTCCTTCTATGGAAGCTTTAACCAAAGTCCTACGCCCAACCATGGATGTCTTCTGTGTTGGCCATCTATTGATCATCTTCTCCACTTTATCAATGCATTCGGTAAAGTCTTTGACGTGGATGTTTCCGCCGGCGAGAGAAAATCCAAAATATTTTGTAGGAAACTCACCCCTTCCCACTCCCATAGCCTGAGTGAGTCTTTCCTCCATATGGTAGCAATTTTTTGGACAAGAAAATATGGGTTTTTCTTTCATTGATACACAACCTTGTTTGCTTCCCAAACATCCCCAGAAGACTATTGAGATTTTCCAGATATAGTTGTTTGGCTTAAATAAAAACCAAGACATCATCTGCAAATATCAAATGTGTCATTACCTTCATTCCGTGGACAATGTAAGGCTTTGTTTCCTTTCGTTCTTTAGCTTGTTGCATCCAACTTGTAAAATATTCCATGACAATCACAAATAGGAGAGGAGATAAGGGGTCACCTTCGCACAAGCCATTACCCCCTCTAAAGAGACTTGCAGATGTGCCATTGACCAGGATGGAGTGTCTAGTGGTCCCAATGCATTGCTTCATCCAACCTATCCATTGTTCATTGAATCCCACAGGTCGCATGATCCACCATAGCTTCTCCCATCTCACACTATCATAAGCTTTGGATACATCTAGTTTTAGGCAGGCCTTCCTACTACCTCTCATGACATTATAGTTTAGAAGTAATTCTCAAGCCAGAAGAGCACAATCACTGATGCTTCTACCTGTAACATAGGTGCCTTGATTTGTAGAAATTGGATAGGGAAGGACCATCTTCAACCGGGCACAATTTTTTTTGCAATGATTTTGTATTGTACCAAGCAACAAGCAATAGGACAAAAATCAACAAGGGAGGAGGTGACATTCTTCTTCAGAATAACAACAAGGAAAGAATGATTAACCTATCTCACCATGTTTCCACCATCCAAGAACTAGTTTACATAAGCAAGCAAATCATATTTGATGATTTCCCAAGTCTTCTTATAGAAGAAAGCATTGACACCGTCAGACCCCAATGATTTATGATCCACACTACTTCTTTGACCTCCTGTTTGTTGGTTCTTCTAGTGAGAATGTGGTTGTGGGTGCTTGTGAGTTTATACTTCGACTCAATCTCTTCCTCTTCATCAATATCATCAGAGAAGTTTTTGTTATACAGAGACGTATAGAAGTTTATGGCCTATTCCTCTAGGTCCTCCTGCTTATTAACCACCTTCCCTTTAGCATTAATAAGTTCAGAAATAATATTACCGACCTCTCTTCTTCTAACCACAGTGTGATAGAGCTTAGTGTTCCAGTCTCCATCCACTTCTCCTTACTTCTTTGCCAGTAGAATTTCTCCCCAGCCTCTTTTAGATCTTCAAGTATCATTTTTAGCTCCCTATCTTTCTCTATCAGAATTGGATTTAGTGGATCAGCCAACAGTCTTTCTCTGACATCTTTGTATTCCTTCCTTGTATCCTTCAACATATTTGGGATATTGACCTCCTCCTTTGCCCATTTCTTCAGTGATGTTTTGGTATTCATCAGTTTCCTAGAAAACACATACATAGGATTTCCAGTCACCTGCAAGATCCAACTTTGCTTAACGACATCCTCAAAGCCTTTCCAGTCCGTCCATGAGTTTAGAAACCTGAATGGCCGCCTCTTCTATTTTTTATCCGTAATCTGAAATGAGATAGGTGCATGGTCACTAATATGAGAACCATCTGCCTTTACCTGGTCACTAATATCAGCACTTATATATGTATGTATGTACGTATGTATGTATGTACATATGTACGTATGTATGGGATTAAGATAGAAAGATTTCTCCCCCCCTCTCCCACGCCCGTGGCGGAGGCCGAACACCCGGGAGCGTGGTAAATCAAGGTGTATATACATATATATAGATATATACATATATATATACATATATATATTTATATATGTATATATATATATATATAGAGAGAGAGAGAGAGTCAGGCTATAATACACTCGAGTGTATCCAGAGCGGAATACACTCAAGTAGTTTTTCATGATGCAATATTTTTTTTTAAATCTAATCTATTGATCTTCTTAAACATGTCGTGAACAACTCATATGCAAAATTTGACACATTTGGATATGTATATCCCTTGGATGAGTGACTCACACTCATCCAAATGGGCTCAAAATTTGTATGTAACCTAGTTATAGTATGTCAGTGAAGATCAATGGTTTACATTTTGCAAAAAATAGTCTTGATATGCAAACACACTTGAGTGTATTCATATATCCATACACTCGACCGTATTCTAGCCTGACTCTATATATATATATATGTATATATATATATATATATATATATATATATATATATAGAGTCAGGCTAGAATACACTCGAGTGTATAGATCACGTCGTACACCTCAATGGTGTTTACCTATCTAGACCATGTTTTTCCAAAATCTAATCCATTGATCTTCATGGCTACAATAACGATAGGTCACATACAAAATTTGAACTCATTTGGATGAGTGTAAATCACTCATCCAAGGACAAAAAAATTGACTTACAAAACTAATTTGAAATATATAATTTTTGCCTCCTTTAGATGCATGACCTATAAGTGTCCAAATGAGCTAAAATTTATTATATAGTATGTTCTTATGATAATTAAGAAGATCAACAGTTTAGATTTTTCAAAAAAATATTGCATCTTCAAAAATGACTGAGGTGTACGATGCCTCCGGTACACTCGAGTGTACACTAGCCTGACTCTATATATATATATATATATATATATATATATATATATATATATATATATATATATATATATATATATATATATATATATATATATATATATATATATATATATATATATATATATATATATATATATATATACATATATATATATACATATATATATATATAAATGGGCACATCTTTAATATATATCTCTCTCTCTCTATATATATATATATATATATATACATATATATATATATATATATATATATATATATATATATATATATATATATATATATATATATATATATATAGAGAGAGAGAGAGAGAGAGAGAGAGAGTCAGGCTAGAATACACTCGAGTGTATCCGGAGCGGAATACACTCAAGTGGTTTTTCATGATGCAATATTTTTTTTGAAAATCTAATCCGTTGATCTTATTAAACACCTTGTGAACAACTCATATATAAAATTTGAGCACATTTGGATATTTATAGGTCATGTTATAAAGACCACAAAAATTATGCATTTCAAATTAGTTTCGTGCGTCGATTTTGTTGCCCTCGGATGAGTGACTTATACTCATCCAAATGGGCTCAAAATTTATATATAGCCTAGTTATAGTATGACAACAAAGATCAACGGTTTACATTTTATAAAAAAGTAGTCTTGATATGCAAACACACTTGAGTGTATTCGTGCGATCCGTACACTCGAGTGTATTCTAGCCTGACTCTCTCTCTCTCTCTCTCTATATATATATATATATATATAAATATATATATATATATATATATATATATATATATATATATACCGGCAAGGAAATAGACTAGTTAGCTAATTATGCTGGTCCCCAATGAAGGGACCCAGGTTCAAAACCACACGGAGAAGCATCTCTTAATTTATCACCCTTACAGGCGTCTGGCCTCTACCAAGGGTTATGGGAGAGGAGGGGAGAAATCCTTCTCTCTTAATCCCATATATATATATATATATATATATATATATATATATATATATATATATATATATATATATATATATATATATGTATATAGAGTCAGGCTAGAATACACTCGAGTGTACAGATCATGTCGTACACCCCAATGGTGTTTTCCTATCTAGACCATGTTTTTCCAAAATATAATCCATTGATCTTCATGGTTACAACAATATTAGGTCAAATACAAAATTTGAACTCATTTGGATGAGTGTAAGTCACTCATACAAGGACAACAAAATTGACGTACAAAACTAATTTGAAATACATGATTTTTGCCTCCTTTAGATGCACGACCTATAAGTGTCCAAATGAGCTAAAATTTATTAAATAGTATGTTCTTATGATAATTAAGAAGATCAATAGTTTAGAATTTTTAAAAAGTTACTGCATCTTCAAAAATGACTGAGGTGTACGGTGCCTCCGGTACACTCGAGTGTACACTAGCATGACTCCATATATATATGTATATATGTATATATATATATATATATATATATATATATATATATATATATATATATATATATATATATATACATATAGATACATATATATATACATACATACACACACAAACACACACACACACACACACACACACACATATATATATACACACATACATATATACATACACCACCCCCTCCCCTCACAAAGGGATTCGGGTTCGAATCCCAGTTGCCACCTTGGTTTACCACCCTCCTGGACGTTCGGCCTCGGTCACGGGCGTGGGAGAGGGGGAGAGAATGCCTCTCTTTATCCCATACATTCACCACCCCCTGCGTTTCTAGGGTTTCTCTGGTGATCTACCGAGTGATCTCGAGAAGGATCGGTGACAATGGACTCCCCTCACCGGGGCCCCTCAACCTCCACCCCCTCCACCCAACCAGCTCGCACCCCCACCACCACCCTAGTCTAATGCTTAGGGATCCACATCTGTGGAGAAGACAAGCGCATCAGACGGTGCACCAAAACACCTATGGACGCACATCGTGATGAGGACGATGGCGTAAGAGAAGGAAAGTGCTGATTTGGTATTTCCTAATGCCTCAAAAATCGATGGCAGGGTCGTTGTTATGCTTGAAGAAGAAGAATACAAATGGATGAAGGATATTTGGAAATTCTCTGTCACCATCTACGTCATGGGAAAGCAGCCCTTCTGTCCTCATCTTGCTGCATGGATCAGGAGAACTTGGCATCCTAAGGGAAAGTTCGATCTAGTGTCCAAAGCCAATGGATTCTTCATCATCCATTTCTCCAACGATATAGATAAAAAAGCATGTCTTCTCAGTGGCCCTCACTGGTTCAATAATCAAATGGTCATCATGAAAGACTACAAGTATGGGGATCCTCTTGTCAAGGAGCAGCTATCCTTGATTCCAGCCTGGATCAAAATCCCATCCAATGGAAAATCCTAGACCAAGAAGGCTACAAGCACTGTGGCGGCGGGTGTTGGTTCAGTTCTCCATATCGAGACCGGAGCCATGGAAGGTCCCAACACGGATAAAGCTCGAGTTCTTGTAGAACTTCTGGCTGAGGAAGATCAAATGGAGTGTGGCGTGTTATAAGGCTATTATTGGGAAGCACCTTACTAAGGACAAACTAGTAAGGTGGGGGATTCCTATTAATCCTAAATGCGCCTTCTGTGATGAGGAGGAGACAAGCCAGCATCTGTTCTTTGATTTCTCCAAGGCTAAGCATATCTGGGCGCTTATCTAGATGAAGAATGGTTGGGGCCAGCTGGTCTCAGCCAACTTAAACGACATTATGGAACAGATGAGGAGCAAAGCTAGGAACATGCATGAGGAAAGATTTTTTGGTCTTTGTTGTACTAACATATGCTTTAACATTTGGAAAGTACGCAACTTAGTGGGTCATGGGCGGGAAATTACTAGCGATATTTTCCACTTTGTTAAAATAGATTTGGACATGGCTGTCAAAACCAAGAGAGGCTTGTGTGAGGGACTAAATCCCACAACTAGGTTATAATGGGGTTTTTTGTAGAGTATTCCCCGTATACACTCACCTTTTGTAAGATGTATAGTGTAGCTTAGCTACCAACTTTTTTGGCAATATATTTACCAATTTCCAAAAAAAAAAAGATCAACTAGACACAGTTTGGTTAAGTGTCCTAGGTAAAGGAGAGCAACCATTCAAGATCCATTATGATCACATCCCAGTGAAATGCACCTCCTGTTGTGTTTTTGGTCATGATAATGAAGATTGCCCTATGAAACCCAAAAATACAACACCAGTTGGTCATGATGTTGAAGATGAATTTCAAATCCCAAAGAAGGTGTGGTGACCAACAATAGCAGATAAGCAAGTAATTGATAAGGTCACTGAACTTGAAGAAGGGGAAGTCTCCATCCCGGAGTCATCTACATCTACGTACAACCAGTTTGACTCCTTGGATTCTGATAAAGAAGAAGAATACCTACTAGAAATAGTGAAAGAGAAGTCCCCTTCTCCACCTCCTACATCTCAAAAAAAAGGAAATGAAAAAGAAAAAGTGCCTTTACGGCGCACAAGGAGCTCCAAAAACTAGTTATTATGTCCATTCTGGTCTGGAATGTAAAGGGAGTCAATAAACCTTCTAAAAGGAAGGAAGTTAGAGATTGGATCACCAATAGTATGTTTCTATTTTTGTAATTATCGAAACCAAAATAAAGAAATGCAATGAAAACTGCATTAGTTCCATCTTCCCTAAAGGTTGGCTCTATATCTCTAATCATGACAAGGTTGAACTAGGCAGAATTTGCTTGGGTTGGAACCCAAACGTCTGGAACATTGATGTCCACTTGAAGATGGAGCAACTGATCACAGTGTCTTGCAAAAACAATGGTGGACTTCTGATCTGGTTTACAACCGTGTATACTTATAATCTTCATAACCAACGTAAGGACCTCTGGAATGATATTGAACTACTTTCCAACTCCATCAATGACCCATGACTTCTCATGGGAGACTTTAACAATGTTAGACTCCAAGATGAAAAGAGAGGTTGTCGCCTGGCTCACGATGTTGCTATCAAATCTTTCAACCACATGATCAATATGGATGATCTTTGCAAACTTCCCATGAATGGGGATATCAACTACACATGGAACAATGAGGGTAAACCAGGCAAAAGAATTGCCAGCAAGATCGATAGAGCCTTAGTCAACAATCAATGGCTTCAAATCTTACCTACTATACAGATTAAAGTCATGGGAACCAACATAAGCGATCACGCTCCATTGATTATGCGAATTCTAGATAAGAAGAAGAAGGCCAGACCTTTTAGATTAAAAAACTTTTGGTCATCCTGGAACAGATATGCAGATATCATCCAAAAAGCCTGGAACAAAAAAGTAGAGGGGAACCCCATATTCGTGTTCACCAAAAAGCTCATGAAAGCCAAACTCTTGTTGAAGAACTGGTCCAAACAACATGTTAACATCCCTGAATTGCTAGCTAGTTGCAAGAAAGACCTCATTTCAAATAGGAACATACTCCTCATTGATCCACTCCACATCCATCTTGTTGAAGAAGAATTGGATCTGATATCCCAACTTGATGACCTGAAGAAGGTCTAGGAAAATTATGCCTGGCCACACAACATGCAAGCCTGGATTGCGGATGGTGACTGCAATACCATGCTCTACCACAATGCCATCAGAAAGTGTGAAGCCCAGAACACCATTGTTGAGCTCATCAATGAAGAAGGTGTCGTTGTCAATACACAAGAAGAGCTAGAATTACAAGAAAATGATTTCTATAAAGCCCTTTTCAACAAACATGGAGGTCAATACACAAGAAGAGCTAGAAAATAACATCATTCAGAATGAAGATCTTAATTGGAGGTACAAATTTACTAGCTCACATAACAACATTCTTTGTAGAGAAGTCAACATGGAGGAACTCATGGACGCTATCTATAGCATCGGGGTTAACAAGTCCCCAGGTCCCGATGGATTCAATGCACACTACTATAGAGAAGCCTGGAAAACCATCAACACTGATCTCCTAAACAATATCAATTGGATAATGAAAGGAGGTAGCTTGTTCAGGCAAGTCAACCATGCCTTCCTCATGCTTATTCCAAAGAATAAATCTACTGCAACCCTAGCCGACTTTAGACCCATTGTGTGCTGCAATGTCCAATACAAAATTCTTGCTGAACATCTTAAAATGGTTCTTCCATTCCTTATCTCTGAAGCCCAAGGAACATTCATCACTGGTAGAAGCATTTCAGACTGTGCACTTCTTGTAGGTGAGTTCATGTTGGACTTTAATATCAAACATGGTCATAAGAAGATTTGTATGAAACTCGATGTTTCTAAAGCATTCGACAGCGTAAGATGGGATAAGCTTTGGCAAATTATGAGAGATATGGGCTTCTCCAACAAATGGATCTCGCTCATTCAAAATTGTGTTACCACTGTCAGCTATTATGTACTTGTCAATGGCACACCTAATGGCATCTTCCAAGCCTCTAATGGCTTGAGACAAGGAGATCCATTGTCCGCACTTCTATTCACTATAATCATGGAATATTTTACCCAACTGATGAAAAAGGTGGAGGATAACAAGGAGCTAGCTACTTACACTATGAAAGGTACAAAGATCATGAGCCACCTTGTATTTGCTGATGATGTACTGGTCTTTCTGGAGGCTAAACCTAAGTATTTAGCTAATCTTAATGCTCTTCTTTTAAGATTTGGGACACAAACTGGGATTCACATCAATGAGGCCAAATCTCATGTCTTCATTTCTTCTAATTGTGAAAACATCAAACAAGAGATAGAGGAGTCATTAAAAATGACCATAAGCTCGCTTCCCATGAAATATCTTGGGTTTCCCCTCATTGGCGGCAAGCTCTAGGTGAAGGATTTCACGGATCGTACTGACAGACTTAAGAATATGATCAATCGTTGGCCACAGAATAAAACATCAATGGCCAGACAGATCATGTTAAACAAAAGCACTTTGGAAGGCCTACTCATATACTGGGTTCAGCAAGGTGAAATCCCCTTGACTATGCTCGACCATATGGAGATGACCCTATATAACTTTATTTGGGCTAGAGGTACTCATGCTATGAAGTACTCTAGACTTACAATCCACAAAGATTAAGGTGGCATCAGTCTGAAGACTCCCACTATGATTGCTAATTGGGGTACTATTAGACGCATTATCAACTACCATCAAGGGAAATCGACCTGGGCACAATGGATGAAAATCTGATATCCAAAGGGTCTGGACTTTAAGCCCCTCGCCAGAGAGGGCTATTCCCGAGTCATCAACAAGATGACCTCTGTATGGAAGCTTATCAAACATGCCTTTAGTATCAACGATACAGGCAACTGGTCTCTAGACAACAATATCAACCTCTGGCAACTGGCCATGCTAAGAGGAAACACTTCACCTCCACCTGTTCACTTGACAAAGCACATATGGAATGACCTTGAGTTTCCTAAGTGGAGTCTAAGTATTTATTGAACCGACTTTGAATCTTATCCTACTCCACATAAGATTGATAAATGGTACCCGAACACTTATTCAACTCAGTGTCTGATGTGCAGTGATGGCATTGAATCCCATGAACATCTCTTTCAACTCTGCAACTTTATCACATCACTTTGGAGACTGATCTATGATGAAGCTAAGCTAGGCTACACTCAGCTTCTTTCTGCAAAGGAGATGATTTCTACCCTAGGCCCAAGTATAAACCTCCAGAAAAGAAAGCTTCTAACTGCCTTGTCTACAGTCTACTTCTATACTTGGTGAGAAATGAACTCAAGGAAGCACATGTCCAAGCTTTACAAAGTAGAATATATTGGAAAGAAGATTTGTAAAGTCTTAAATTATAGACTCAATGTATAGATAGTTATTTTCTATTTTTTTGTTTTGTTTAGTAGAGAGCAGGGACTACTATGTAAATTGTCTCAACTTTGTTGGGGTTTTGGAATAAAATTTACCAAATTTCGATACATGCATATATATGGCCCATATTTAATAACCACGTGGGTAGCTACCATACCCTCTTTTGGTTACTTCGTTTGGAGTTTCTTTCTTTATAGATGTAGAATGTTAATTTACCTTACAAAATGTCACTTTTCATGTAGAAATAGTTACATTTGTAACAACTATAATAGATATACAATTACATATATCTTTGTTGTGTATTCAGCCTGGTTTTACATTTTTAGTTGTATAAATACTTTTTTATGAACACAATTACTATTTTGTCCAGAGTGTTGTTTTCTGGCCATGTAGTAGTTACTTTTTTGGGATGGACAAATAGATAAAATCCAGGCTACCTATCGGCCAGCGAATGAACATATATATATATATATATATATATATATATATATATATATATATATATATATATATATATATAGTCAGGCTAGAATACACTCGAGTGTATTCGGAGCGGAATACACTCAAATAGTTTTTCATGATGTAATATTTTTTTTGAAAATCTAATCCGTCGATCTTATTAAACATCTCGTGAACAACTCATATGCAAAATTTGAGCACATTTGGATATGTATAGCTCATGTTATGAAGACCGCAAAAATTATACATTTCAAATTAGTTTCACGCGTCGATTTTGTTGCCCTTGGATGACTGACTTCCACTCATACAAATGGGCTCAAAATTTGTATGTAGCCTAGTTATAGTATGACAGTGAAGATCAATAGTTTACATTTTGCAAAAAATAGTCTTGATATGCAAACACACTTGAGTGTATTCTAGCCTGACTCTCTCTCTCTCTCTCTCTCTCTCTCTCTATATATATATATATATATATATATATATATATATATATATATATGTGTGTGTGTGTGTGTGTGTGTGTGTGTGTGTGTGTGTAAGTATATATATATATATATATATTTATATATATATAGGACATTCTTTCAATACCCGCATCGCATGGGTGGCCTATATATATATATATATATATATATATATATATATATATATATATATATATATATATATATATATATATATATATATATATATATATATATAGGACATTCTTTCAATACCCGCATCGCATGGGTTGCCTAATTTTTCGCTACCCACACATCCAAAAGTGTAACTATATCGTACACAAAAGTAACTCTAAGATCAAAGGCATAAGTATATTGATAAAAGAGTAACTATATAACTAAAAAAGTAACTGCACAGAAAATATACAGTCTGTAAATATATGGGTGTATTTTTTTATTTTTGTGGGGCAAATGATATTATTTTTGGATGAAATTCTTTGGGGAGCAAGATAAAATACTCCTCTACAATGGTAAATTTATTTTTTTTAAAAAGTGACAGGAAGGGTGTGCGGGTAGCTACCCGTGCAGGTATTAAAGATGAACCCATGTATATATATATATATATATATATATAGAGAGAGAGAGAGAGAGAGAGAGAGAGAGTCAGGCTACAATACACTGGAATGTACAGGTCACTCCATACACCCCAATGGTGTTTTCCTATCTAGACCATGTTTTTACAAAATCTAATCCATTGATCTTCATGGTTACAATAATAATAGGTCACATACAAAATTTGTAGTAACTAAAGTAGGAGCGGGTAGCTACCAACATAGGCATTGAATGAGCTCACATTAATGGATAATAGAATTAATGACAGAAGAGATGCTACATTAGGAATATTACAAGAAAATCTCAATCATCAAAAATTAATCTTTAATATTTATCCAAAGATATTATCTCTTTGGAGAAAAATGATAGACAAACGACAAGAAGCAATTTTCAAACTGCAACAACAAGCTTAATTCCTAAGGATTATATCTCTTCGGAGATCAATTCCCGCCTAACAACGGAAAATACTATCTCTTAGGAGAAAAATCCCCGCAATACAGTGGACAATATAAAATTGATGCCCAAAAAAAATTTAAAATTCCGGATGTCTCAGATTGAGCAGGAACATGACTTGCAATTGAGCCTTAAAGAATTCTTGACAAAATGTGAAATAGAATACATATCTCTACTCGAGATTGTGTATAATCTTAAAACAATAGATACTTGTGTTCCAGGTCATATGGGAATTTATCCCACAATTAACTTTGATAAAGAAGCAGATCCTAGAATTATTAGAGACTGCTTTAGAATTGGAGCAGCAAATCTAATATACTTAAGTCCTGATCTTAGAGAAATTCAAGGGCTTCCCCAATAAATTATCAAAGAAATCAGAGAATTTAGAAGTAACAACCTACTAGTAAAGCCTACTAGTGAGATTTACGTCAAAATCTTCTCAGCATTTGAAGACTGGGAAAAGTTAAAAAAGTTTAATCCAATTCACTACATCCAAATTGGAGTATCATCTCCAAAATACGTCAAAGAAATAGAAGAAAGTTTCTGAAAATAATTTGAAGGAAATAAAATTTACAAATAATTCGTTGAAGTCATAAGAGCTCTAGGACTAAGAGTTCTCTGTCAAGTAATGGAAAAATTAATTAATGATAATCGAAGCTGGTTGCATAAAGTTTTGGACAATATGTTGAACTGGAACACTTAGAGCACATACATACTCTATTAGGGCTCTCTCCAATTTTGAGTGATTCCCCTTCCAACACCTAGAGGGTTTATATAGATACCCTCGCTTACATCTTTGGCCTTTGAAAAAAGCCTACATCACTTTTTCTCTTTACATTGCAATCGTACACCTATCCGGTTGAGGATGCTTTACTTTGTTAATGCTTTCCTTCATTCAACATTTGTTCGATTGTCGATGCTTTGCTTTGTCAATGCATTCTTTCATCATGGATGACGTTTATAGTGTATAATTTCTCATAATCGTCATTTCTGACGTCTTGGGGTTTTTTGGTAGCCGTCTTCCTTTAGCGACTACTGTTGTTGTTGACGTCTTTACCAATTTTGTCTTTGCACGCCAGGCATATTTTTCCTTCATGCTTTCTGAGCTAGAAGAATACTTGTTGGCATCTGCAACTCGATCTTATTTGTCCAGTTTCTATCTTCTTTAAGAATCTTTCTATATTAATCTTTGTTATAATCTTCTATGATTCCTGGAAAGCTTAGATGACAAAATCGTATTACTGTGTCAATATCATAACTGTGTGATGTTATCGATAAATATGTGGCTTTCTCCCATCTTGTTATAGGTCATCTATATTTCTAACACAATTTAGGTTTAAATAAATTCTATTTGACCTAATATATTCTTGATTTATATAATCTACTGGGGTTTCTATAGCATTATTATTTGGTCTTCTGTCTGATGTCGAATTTATTCCGTCATATCTATTTCTTTCGGTAGGTTTCTTTAAAAAACTAGGCCTCTGACCAGTATCTAGCTCTGGTTGTTCTGGCATTTCATTTCTACTACCTTTTCTGCTAGGGACAGTTGTGGGAATAGGCATAGTTACTTGACTTCCAAAAGTCTTTCCTTCTATAGGTTTTAGATTTATGGTTCATACTTTAGTGAGAATCAATTAGCCTTCTGGGATCTTAGCCAAGAATGCGCTACAATAGAATTAATATACTCCACTAAAATAATCAGAGTAAAACCTATGAGATACAAACCTATTGATATAGAAGAATTTAGAGTCCAATTGCAGGAATTAGAAACATCAAAATTAATACAAAAATCAAAAAGCCCTCAATCTTGTCCAGCATTTATTGTTAGAAACCATGTAGAAATTAAAAGACAAAAAGTAAAAATGGTAATTAATTATAAACAACTAAATCAATATACTAAATTGGATGGATACTTCCTTCCGCACAAAGAAACCTTAATAAATATGAGAAGAGAAAAAACATTTATTCAAAATTTGACTGTAAATTAGGATTTTATCAAATAAGACTCGATGAAAAAAGTATACCTTTAACGACATTCAGTACCCCACAGGGACATTATGAATGGAAAGTAATGCCTTTTAGATTAAAAAATGCTTCACAAATATACCAAAGGAGAATGGATAAGGTATGTGAGCCTTATAATTCTTTTTTCCTAGTATATTTAGATGATATTCTCATAGCTAGCAAAAATTAAGAAGAACATTATAAACTCCGAAAAATATTTTCTCTTCTTTGTCACACGGGTGGAATAGTACTCTCTAAAAAGAAAACAAAAATTGGTAAATCTAAAATAGAATTTTTAGGACTAAAATTAGACTCAAGTGGAATCAAATTGCAAGAACATATTGTAGAAGAAATTGTTATGTTCCCAGACAATCTTGAAGATAAAAAACAACTTCAAAGATTTTTAGGTTGTCTAAATTATGCCGAACAATTTATGGAAAACATAGCAAAATTTCGAAATCCTCTACAAAAATTACTAAAGAAAAATACAATCTTCCTTATGACAGAAGAACTTATAAATCATGTTAGATTCATAAAAGAAAAGTGTAAAAATCTACGAAGACTAGATCTCCTTTTAGAAGGAGTTATTTAATAATATAAATGGATGCCTCTGAAGAATTCTAGGAAGCAGTCCTAAAGAAACAAGATGAGAAAAAAGAAAAAAATATGAACATATATACCTCTGGAACATTAATAGAAATAGAAAAAAGGTGTCACTCAAATGAAAAAGAATTGTTAGCACTAAAAAGGGAATTAAAAAATTCTCGTACATTTTATTACCAAAAAAATTTCTAGCACGAGTTGATAATACTCAAGTAAAAGCTTTCATTAAGAACAACTTACCATCTACTCCAAAATATAAAAGACTAAGAAGATGGAAAATGTTTTTTGCAGAATATATTTTTAATATAGGAGTTATTAAAGTCAAGACCAACTTTCTTGTAGATTTCCTATTAAGAGAATATAATGGAGCAAGTTGAAAAGAAACTTCCAGAACTAGAAACTCGATTGCAACATAATTGTAATATACTACAAGACCATTATGTTGAATTAATTTAAATGATCCAAAAATAGGATAAAATTATTGACAATATAGAACAAAGCAAGAAAGATATTATAGATATTATTGCAGATCTGAACTGCTTCAGAAAATAAATACAACAAAAAGGATCATAATCAATATGGATGGATAAAGCGATAGGTAAACGCCCAATAGACATATCCCTCCAAATATATGATTCAATCAGTTTTCAAAAAACTAATGACTGTACTAGCCAAACGACAAGAAAAAGTAGTTTTAAAACTGCAAAAACTAGCCTCACGACTGAAAGTATTATCTCTTCGGAGAAAAATTATAGCCAAACGGCCAGAAGTAGTTTTCAAAATGCAAGAACTAGCTTAATTTCTAAAGATAATATCTCTTCGGAGAACAGTTCCCGCTTAATAGAGGAAAATATTATCTCCTCAGAGAAAGATCCCTACAATACAACAAATAATATAAAATTGATGCCCAAAAAAAATATTTAAATTCAGGGTATCTCAGATTGAGCATGATCATGACCTTCAATTGCGCCTCACAAAATTCTCAACAAAATGCGAAAATGAATACATATCTCTACTCTAGGTTGTTTACAATCTCAAAACAATAAAGAATTGTGTTCTAGATCACATAGGGATTTACCCTAGAATTAACTTCGATAAAGGAGTAGATACCAGAATTATCAGAGATTGTGTCAGAATTGGAGCCACAAATCTAATATACCTAAGTCCTGATCTTTGAGAAATTCAAGGGTTCCCCTAAGAAATTATCAAAGCAATAAGAGAATTTAGAAGTAACAGCCCACTAGTGAAGCCTACTAGTGAGATTTACGTCAAAATCTTCTCAGCATCTAAAGACTGGGAAAAATTAAAAAAGTTCAATCCAGTTCACTGCATCCAAATTGGAGTATCATCTCCAGACTACATCGAAATAGAAGGAAGTTCAAAAAAAAGTTGAAGGAAATAAAATCGACAAAGAATTCGTTGAAGTCATAAGATCTCTAGGACTAAGAGTTCTCTGCCAAGTAATGGAAAAATTAATGAATGATAATTGTTGTTGGTTACATAAAGCTTCAGACAATATAATCATTCTTTCTATAATAAGAAGATCCAATATATCAACAAAGATTAATCTAGAAAGATTCCTAAGGAAGATAGAAACTAGACAAATAAGATCGAGTTGCAGATGCTAGTAAGTATTCTTCCAGCTCAGAAAGCATGAAGAAAGAATATGTCTGGCGTGCCAAGACAAAATGGATAAAGACAAAAACAACAGTAGTAGTCGCTAAAGACGACTACAAAAAAACTCCAAAACATCAACAATGGTGACCAAGAGAAATTATACACTGGATCGTCATCAATGATAAAAGAAAGCATTGACAAAGCAGAGTATCCTCAATCGGACAAGTTTTCATTGAAGGAAAGCATCAAAAAAGAAAACATTCTCAACCGGATAGGTGTGTGATTGTAATCTAAAGAAACATAGTAGAAATGTAAGCATCCTTGTAAATGAGAGTGCCTATATAAACTCTCGAGGAGTTGTAAGGGACTCACTCGAAGTCGGAGAGAGCCCTGATTGAGTATATAAATGTTCTAAGTGTTCTTGTTCTAAAAATAGATAGCATCATCTCTATTTCATTCCAATTCCAATTCTTTTCAAGAAATGTGTCGTGTGCACTAATTCTCTTGTGTAAGAAACCAGCTTTAGCGAATGATAGTAATCCTTGTACAATAATAGAATAGTAAAATCTGTATGTTACATGTTACACCCCATTCCAATATATCTTCACCTATCGAGAGTCATCTCTCCCTTAGATTATCTTAGAGGCTATCGTCCAGAAAAGTCTGAATAAGAAAAGGAATGTGCAAGGACGTAGGGACATGCAAGCTATAGGATAATGACAAGAAGTTTGAGATCTGGAACATCTAGTTTCAAGGATTGTTTCTCTTAGAAATCGTTAAGAGAAGATTGACTAGGACTGAAGATTAAAAGGAGCAAGGTCGGCAACACAGATATACAAACTTCATCTTGCTCTCAATAGTACTCAGAGTGTTATTATCTATCTGCTAAAAGCTAGTTTCGTATGCATCAAAAGACATACTAAGCATGAAAATACTAATGTTTTTTGTAAAATAAGTAATAAACTTAGACAAAATGATAAAGTTGAGTTTTAATTTCGACTGTAAGTTGGCATTTTATCAAATAAAACTAGATGAAAAAAGTATACCATTGATAGTATTCACTACCCCACAAGGACATTATGAATGGAAAGTTATGCCGTTCGGATTAAAAAATGCTCCACAATATACCAAAGGAGAATGGATAAGGTCTTTGAGTCCTACAATTCTTTTTTCCTAGTATATGTAGATGATATTCTCATAGCTAGCAAAAATGAAGCAGAACATTATAAACACCCGTAATTATTTTTTCTTCTTTGTCAAATGGCAGGTATAGTACTCTGTAAAAAGAAAATAGAAATTTGTAAATCTAAAATAGAATTTTTAGGAATAAAATTACACTTAAGTGGAATCGAATTGCAAGAACATATTGTAGAAAAAATTGTTATGTTTCTAAACAAGCTTTAAGATAAAAAACAACTTCAAAGATTTTTTGGTTGTCTAAATTATGCATAACAATTTATAGAAAACTTAGCAAAATTATGAAACCCTCTACAAAAATTATTATAGAAAAATACAATCTTCCTTATGACAAAATACTTATAATTCATGTTAGATTCATAAAAGAAAAGTGTAAAAATCTACCAAGACTAGATCTCCTTTTAGAAGGGGATGAGTTAATAATAGAAATGGATGCCTCTGAAAATTTTTGGGGAGCAGTCCTAAAGAAATAACATGAGAAAAAAGAAAAAATATGTAGATATACCTCTGCAACATTAACAGAAATAGAAAAAAGATATCACTCGAATGAAAAAGAATTGTTAGCACTAAAAAATGGAATGAAAAAAATTCTCCTACTTCTTTTTACCTAATTTGTTTTTGCACAAGTAAAAGATTTCATTAAGAACAACTTACCATCTACTCGAAAATATAAAAGACTAAGAAGATGGCTGATGTGTGCTATTTTAGCACATCTTTTCTGCAAATTATTAAGCTTGTCACATAGAAATACTCCATTCATCTCTTGAAATTGCACAAATTGATATTTTCTCATTTTTATCACAAATTTGACAATCATGTGCATTTTATTACATTTTCAGGACCTGAGTCGATCGACTGGTATTATCAACCGATCGTCTCACCTCATCGACTTGATCGTCTGACAAATTGAAACGCTCAATTCCCCTTCAGGCGTCGACCATTACTCTCATCAGATGACTGGCCGCGATCGCCCAATTCCTAAACCAAACACTGGCTGATGCCCTATTGATGAGAAGAAACGACACCGAGCAGTTTTGACTACGCTGTCACCCTAATTAGGGTTGGCAGTCGATCGATTTGTTGTCGCACTCCAGCATCTTCCAACCGATCAGTTTGTTCCTGAACCGGTCGGTTGGCAGCACACAGATAGCCAAAATCCCAGCCGCCAATGTCAAAAACCCCTCAACCTGATTGTAAAAGTGCCTCCTTCCCCTCCTATAAAAGGAGGGGCACTTCCTCCTCCTTAAGGAATCTCGGGTTTTCTTGTATTTGTGCTCTGAAGCAATTTTCCTTGTATTCTTCTTCTATATCTGGAATAAAGTAGATTTTCTTTCAAGCATTATTCTTTCATACATTGTTCTTGTCTCTTCATTCCTCTTTAGTCTTATTCTTCTTTTCTCCGTTCTTTAATTATGGAGCAAGGAACTAAGAACTAAGCCATTTTATTGTCTCTAGCATAAGGATTAACCTCCTGATTTTGGGCTAGACTATGGCTTTAGTACTTTCTTCCTTCGTCTCCCCCTTCTCCATGGGTGAGTAGTTTTCTATCAAGGCAAGGTGAATAACCCCTTATCCATGGCTTTATCAACTTTTCCTAAAAAATGATTCTAGATGGCTTTTGGGTTTGATAACTAATTGATCTATCAAAGTAATTAATTGATTTAATCAAAAGTTAATCCGGATGGATATGACCGTGGATGTTCGGATTTAGAACAACAAACCCAATTGCATAGGAGTTTTGAAACAACCGTGGATCTTCTTCTTTTAGGATGATGAACTAAGAAGCATGAGCACCATGATCAATGGGATCATGTGGAGTCTATCTTTAGTGGATTTTTATTAATTCACTAGCCTTCATCGAATCCGTCATTTTTAAGGATTAGTTTATTTTTCCTAGACTAAGGTTGTGAAAACCCCTAACGCCTCGATTTCCATCTCTTGATTTAATCACCGCATACTTTTTCTTTCTTTAATTCCTAGTCTTTTCATTCATATAGTTTTTCTTGGGCTAACAATAATATTAAAATTTCCTTGTGCATTTTTATTCTTGTTAAGTGCATTTTCATTCTTGCATTTCATTCCTTAGTAAAAATCACCAACCCCAAAACTCGACTTTTACTTTTCGTTCCAAATCTAAAAAATACAAAAAAATAATAAAATAGTTCTGCAAAATAATTGAGATAAAAGAAACAATCTTCAAAAGTTATCATGTGGGATCGACCCTTCTATACTAGTCGTAATCAGAAGTAGAAAAAGGATTAAACTCTAGGATAAACATCTTAGTGATTGTAAGTGCTAAGCGACACATTAACAATTTGGCGTCGTTGTCGGGGACAACAGATTTGTTTCTTTCGAACCCCAAAATTTTTGAAAAAACTTTTTTTTCCTTTTTTTATGCCTTCCGAGTAAGTGTACTCTTTCTGCCGAGTTTCCATTCCGGAAGTACGTTTTTTCTACACACGAATTAACTGCTTTAATTGTGCATGTGATGCCCGAACGTCGATTTTCAACCATTTGATCCAGAAATAGAAAGGACTTTTCATCGTCTAAACCATCAAAGTCTAGTGAGAACGAATGAAGACGAAGTCTCCTGTAGGATCGACCAAGCTCTCGCAGCTCAAAGAGAGCTCATCCAAGCCGAACAAGCAGAAAGAGAAGTCACTTTGCGAACAACCTTTAGGGCCGAACAAGAAACCATAGAAGCTGATAGGAGGGAAGCTGAAAGGCAAAAACAATTAAAAGACTTCTCTATTCCCAAAACTGCTTATGTGCAACATCCGGTCATACCCCCTGACATTATTGCTCCACAATTCGAAATCTAAACACAATGGATCACCATGATGCAAGCCAACCCCTTCTCAGGCAACAATGGGGAAAGTTGCCAAGATCATCTTCAAAGGTTCATTGACCTTTGCTCTTTGAACAAACTTCTGGGTGTCTCTGAAGATGCCATCTGCCTTAGGTTGTTTAAGTATTCCCTCTCCAGCCAAGCTAGTAGCTAGTATAACACCATGGAGAGCGAAGAACATGTCACAACTTGGGAAGTTCTACAAAGCAAGTTCCTTGAGAAATTTTACCCCCCCCCCCGTCTCTCACCTATGAACTTAGGGGTCAAATAACTCATTTTTCTATGTCCCCGAAAGAGTCTTTAGGTGAAGCCTGGAAAAGGTTCAAAGATTTACTTAGGAAGTGCCCCCACCATGATATCTCTCAAGCCCAACTCATAGAGATTTTCTACTGTGGTGTTGATGATGATACCAAATTCTTTCTCGATTCCTCATCTGGAAGAAATTTCATGCATCAAAGTTTGACTAGTGCATGGGAGGTAGTCAAACGGGCTTCTGAAACAAGGGCTAGAAGAGGGATTGGCGGAATCCTTAAGGTAGCCAAGGAATAAGTTAATCATGATATCCAAAGCATAGCGGAAAGCCTTAAATTAGTTGCCTTAAAAAAAGATCGGTTAGAGTCATCCTTGGTCGCCCTTAGGGAGTCACCCCAACAACTAAACGCCATGGATTCCCTTTGTGGTATTTTCCAAGGATACGACCATACCACCCTCCACTGTCAATATCTCTACAACATGCCCATGCAACCTGAAGTAGGACAACAAGCAGAAGACCCCAATTCGATTCATACAACCCCAGGCCAAAGTTCTACAATCCCAACCAACCTAGAAACCACCCTGGTTTTAAATATGGGAACCCTTCAGGTGCCGAGAACTCTAACCAACTTCAACAAAGGCCTCCCTACCCTCAAGGTAACAATTGACCACCACTTGGATTCCCATACAATAATCAAAGAAAATTTGGAAATCAAGGAAATTACCAAAATGGACAACTCTACCAACAATTCACAAACTTAAACCTTCCACCCCAAAATCTAAACCAACCTCAAACTCCCCAGCCATCTCAAAATGCCCTCCTCCTCCTCCCCCAAGTCTTCCTAGCCTGGAAAACATAGAACAAACCCTCGTGGCCATACAAGCCCATCAAAAGGCAATTGGCGCACAATTGGCCCACCTATTTGCCCAACAAAAACCTCCCGCTGGTTCCTTACCTGGGCAGCCCGAAAATAATCCCAAGCACCCCGAATAGCTTAAAATTGTCACCACTCGTTCAGGAAAAGCATACTCCACTCCTTCCCCTGACGCTACACCCCCATACCACTAGAAGTTGAGGATGATGATTTGGTTGTTGAACCTGAAGCTACACCTAAACCATCCATCCTTGAAACCCCTCAAGTGGAAGACGAAGAACCAATCTACATACCCCTACCCCCCTACCAAGCCCATCTCAAACAAACAAGACTTGATGCTCGCTTCATGAAATTTAGGGATGCTATGAAAAAAATACATGTCGACATTCCTTTCCTCGATGCTTTGGCAGACATGCCTGCCTGGTCTAAGTACATGAAACCTCTCTTGACTAGGAAGTATGTTACTAAGGAATACGAAACTGTTAAACTTGCTAGGACCACTTCAGACATTATCCTAAGTAAGATGCCAAAAAAATAGAAGGATCCAAGTTCTTTTGGAATAGGATGCTACTTGGGTGGCAATTCTTGTAGAAAAGGCCTAGCCGATTTAGGAGCCAGTATATCTATCATGCCTTATAGCCTTTGCAAAAGACTAGGATTCAATGACATGTTACCCACAGCCATGACTATCCAACTGGAAGACTCATCCACAACCAAACCCACGGGAATCATCGAAGACATTCCAGTTAAAGTTGGAAAATATGCATATGTCCCATGTGATTTTGTGATCATGGACATCAAGGAAGATTTACACTACCCTCTCATTTTTTGACGTCCCTTCTTAGCCACTGCCTGTGCCTTAATTGATGTTGAGGCTGGTACCATTTTGTTAAGGCTAGGGAAGCAAACCCTAGAGTTTAGGGTGTTTGAAAGCATGTGGGGACCTAGTCTTGAGGAAGAAGTCTACCTCCTTGATTGCATTGATGAATTTAACCAACTAAGGCAAGAATGGGAATTAGTTCATGACCCCCTACGCACTGCTCTCACCATCCCCACTGAATGTAATTTTCATAATGAACCATCAAATCAACTCAAGATTCATTTGGACAACTTTGAGGAAATCCCATGTGCTGAGATTGAAGACCCTAAAATGATCTCCAGCATAGAAGAACGACCTGAACCACCAAAGGCCCTAGAAATGAAGACTCTCCCCATAGGCCTGAAATATGTCTTTCTGGATGAACAACAAATATGCCTTGTTATTATCAATTCTGACCTTACCATTGAACAGGAAAACATGCTTATAGGTGAACTTAGGAAAAGAAAAATAGCTTTAGGGTACAAAATGATAGATTTAATTGGGATAGATCAATCCATTTGCATCCAAAAAATCCCAATGATTGAAAATAATAAACCTTCCTGAGACCTGCAAAGGAAACTCAACCCAAACTTGAAGGAAGTTGTCCGTCTTGAAGTAATTAAACTTTTAACTGTAGGAATCATCTACCCCATCTTTGACTCTCCTTAGGTCAGCCCTGTCTAGGTCGTCCCCAAAAAGGGTGGGACCACAATCATTAGGAATGAGAAGAATGAGCTCATCCCCACCCGTACCGTCACAGGGTGGAGGATGTGCATTGACTATAGGAAACTTAACAAAGAAACTAGGATATACCACTTCCCTCTTCCCTTCCTCGATCAAGTTCTTGAACATTTAGCTCATCAACAATACTTTTGCCATTTAGATGGCTACTCGGGTTTTTATCAGATTCCCATTCATCCTAGAGAAGACTACTTTCATATGCTTTTTTGGTATATACGCTTTTAGACGAATGTTGATTGGCCTGTGCAATGCACCAGACACTTTTCAAAGATGTATGTCTGCCATTTTTTAGGGTTAACTGAAAATGTCATGGACAATTTCTCTGTCTATGGAGATAGTTTCAGTTCTTGCCTTGGGAACCTCTCCCTTGTTCTTGATAGATGCATCGAGTCACACTTAGTCCTTAATTAGGAGAAGTGTCACTTCATGGTCAAGAAGGGTATTGTTCTAGGACATAAGGTGGGCAACCAGGGCATTGAAGTTGACCAAGCTAAGATTGAGGTCATCACCAAGCTCCCCCCTCCTACCTCAGTCAAAGACATTTGAGCCTTCCTAGAACATGTTGGGTTCTATCGGCGTTTCATTCGTGATTTCTCTAAAATCACCAAACCCCTCACCCACCTCCTTCAAAAAGAAGTTCCTTTCAATTTTGATAAAGCTTGCATGGATAGCTTTTTATGCTTGAAGGATGCTCTCACCACCACTCCTATCATATGTGCTCCTGACTGGGACTTACCCTTTGAAATCATGTGCGATGCTAGTGATTTTGTTGTTGGTGCCATTTTAGGACAACGAATTGACAAAAAACACCATGTCATTTATTATGCATCCAAGACCTTAGATGAGGCTCAGCGAAATTACACCGTAACTGAAAAAGAAATGCTAGACATTGTCTATGCATTCGATAAATTTTGCTCATATCTTGTTGGTTCAAAGGTAATTGTTTACACTGATCATGCAGCCATTCCCTACCTCATGACCAAGAAAGATGCCAAGCCTAGACTCATAAGATGAATTTTGTTATTGCAAGAATTTGATTTAGAAATCCTAGACAAAAAATAATCTGAGAACGTCGTGGCCGACCACCTCAGTAGATTTAGCTATAGCCCCATTGATGAAAATACCACAAACGAATCCTTACCCGATGATCAATTGCTTAAGGTAGACTCCCAATTCCCTTAGTTTGCTAATTTTGTAAACTATTTAGCTGCAGGTGTATTGCACCCTGAGTATACGGGACAGTCTAAAGCTACATTTTTACATTATGTGAAAAATTATTATTGGGACGAACCTTATCTGTTTAGACTTTATGCAGATGGTTTATATCGTCGTTGTGTATCCCATGAAGAAAGCATCGCCATTTTAGAACAATGCCACTCTGGGCCCTATGGTGGTCACATGAGTTCCCAAAAAATGGCTAGAAAAGTTCTACAATGTGGATTCTTTTGGCCCACCATTTTCAAAGACTCTTATGATTATGTGCTCTCATGTGACCAATGTCAAAGGACGCGCAATATCTCCAAGTGTGACCAAATTCCTCTCACCTCTTGGCAGGAATTAGAGATTTTTGATGTCTGGGGAATCAACTATATGGGCCCATTTCCTTCTTCTTATGGGTTTGCTTACATTTTAGTCATGGTCGATTACTTGTCAAAGTGGGTTGAAGCCATACCCACTAAAACGTGTGACTCTAAACCTGTTAAGAAACTTTTTAAAGATTTCATTTTTCCTAGATTTGGAGTCCCTCGCACCGTCATTTCTAACGGGGGATCCCATTTTTTGGAGAAATATTTTGAGGCACTTTTGAAAAAATATGGGGTGTATCACAAAGTCGCCGCTCCTTACCATCCTCAGACCAGTGGGCAGGTAGAAGTATCCAACAGACAAATAAAATCAATTTTAGAAAAAACTGTTGGACGCACTAGTAAAAATTGGGCATTAAAAATCAATGATGCTTTGTTGGCATATCGTACTGCCTACAAAACACCCATTGGTACCACCCCTTTCAGATTGATCTACGGTAAGTCATGTCACTTACCAATATAACTAGATCACAAAGCAAGTTGGGCCATCAGAACTTTGAATTTTGACCTTTCCATGGCTGGAGAGAAGCGTTTTCTCCAAATAAATGAGCTTGATGAACTTAGGATGAGTGCCTATGAAAACGCAAGAATCTACAAAGGTCGAACCAAAATGTGGCGTGATGGTCATATTAAGCACCAAGATATTAGAGAAGGGGATCAAGTTTTAGTTTTTAGTTCAAGATTATGACTTTTTCCTGGAAAACTCAAGTTGAGGTGGTATGGCCCCTACATTGTAAAGTTTGCTTATCCACATGGTGCCTTTCTCCTATGGGATAAAGTTCTAGGTGAGTTTAAGGTCAATGGGCATTGTCTTAAAAGATATATCAGCACTGAAGATGTTGTTGCTTCAGACTCAACCAAATTTCCACCCTTGCATGATCTGAACCTCACTGACCCGTCAACTCCCCCAGATTCCAATTAATTTGATCTTTGTCGAGCCACGACGTAAAATAAGGCACTAGTTTGGAGGCAGCCAAATACTATCTTCCCTTCTCATTTGTTTTCTTGTTTTTGTTATTTTGTTCTGTTTTTCCTTCTTCCTGCTATCGAGCAGATCGGTTACCATTACCAGACGCTCGGTTCAAGACTGATTTGCGACGACTCGATAAGAACAATGACCAGTTGGATATCCAGACGCCCGACTCGACCGCCGACCATTCCACAAAACTTTAATACTACCTATGTCCTTTACTTTCTTGTATCTGGCGCCCAAGGTAGACTAGCCGATCGTCTGGCTGTCCAACCAATCAGCTCGTAGGTCCATTGTTCTATATAACGCACCAGATGCAAGACCACTCTCCCATCTCCTCGCTTACCCTAGCTTCCTCCCTCACTGTTCACTCGATCGCTCGAGCTTGCCACCTCTCCGATCGTAGTTCCACCTTCTCTTCAGACGATCGTCTTAATTCTCAGCCGGACCTCTAAGGTTTTCAGCCAGCGCTACGGCCGACTGGTCTCGCCTCAGTCGGTCATCTAGCCTTTCTGCAAGAGTTGTTGTCATGGATCTATTCGGCCACCCGCCTGGCTGGGATGCCGCCCGTCTTGATTGAAAGACGACAGACGAGGCCTGCATCGCCACCACCCCAGCTCCTCAACAAGATGACCGTCAACCAGATCCACTGAGTGCTCAGATCCAGACTCAGTCGACCGTTTGGTGTGTCCAGTCGCCTGTATTAGATAGCCAAAACGCCCATTTCATCTACCAGACGATCAGTTGGTTTTCTCCAGACGACCGTTTACATTCTCAACCGATCGACTTCTCTACAGTAGTGATGTTCAGTCGCTTTCGCAAGGGCAAAGGCAACGCCCCTGTATCCTCTTCTAGGGATCCTCCTCACTGTTCCAGTTCTCATCCCAAAATCCATTTCCAGACGCCCTCTCCTACTGGTGAGTCTTCTCCCGAGTTAGTCGAGTAGATGCTTCATGACATCGACGAGGCAGATGAGCTTCTCCATGAGATGGAGGGAACTCAGAAGGAAACTAATGATCCAGACTCGACCACCCCCCATTCACCCCGTATAGCACCTATTTCGGGTAGCTACAACCAATTCACTAGCGCTGAACATCGCCATCATTATGAGGATATATTTGCAATTGGTATTTCTTTTCCTTGTTGGGCATGCGACACAACCATTGATGCTTTGGGCATCCGCGACGCCATCAACAATATTCTCCACAAAAACCACATCCTTATCTTTCCCTACCATGTCACCTCTATCTACTGTGATCTTATCCTCGAGTTTTTGAGCTCTTTTCGTAGGTTACACTGTTCTTTCATAAACTCGAGCTGTAAATACTAGATTTTTGGGGAAAATATGGAATCATCTGCCAAGCAAATCACTTCTTTTATCCTCGATGACAGGGATGACTATTGGCTAGAACAATGTATGGCGCGGTCTCATGACTCCTACCCAGACCATTATGACAGAGATAAGTTTTGTGCAGAGATCACTGGGCTTCTTCCCCTTCTTCCTAGTGGGCCAAGGCCTCCTTCATAAACAACCCAGTAGTCCGTTACCTTCACCGTATTTTGACTTGCACCATTTTCAGTCGGGAAGGTACTCAGGGCACAATTACTCAGGTAGAACTTTATGCCCTTTGGTGTCTTTTACATGAATAACCTTTTAACTGGGGCATTGCTATCATTGAGCATTTTGGTACCCAAGCTAGCTGATCCACTTCCTCTTCTTTTCGCATTGGCCACTATGTTACCCACCTCGCCATCTTTTTGGGCTGCACCCACATCGCCTTTCCCGCGCTTGAGCTCAAAAATCACCTCATCAACACTCACTATTTGGAGAATAGTAGGTTTATCTGTTTGGGTACCGAGGGCATTTATTACCTTTTGTTCAAAGACACTCAGGTGGTCCTCCAGCTCTCGTTACTTTTGCGGTTTGCAGCAGCAAACTATGTCTATGAGTTGACTGATTTACCGGGCCATATCAAGAGATCCTACTTGGAGAATCAAGATCCAGCCACCATCCTCGAGCCACAGCCTCACAGGAGGAGCTTCTCTTTAGAGGCACACGACGATGACATTGGACCGCCACCGCCACCTTCCAGATGTCACACCAGGCGGCGACCAGACGACGACTCCGGTCCTTACGGCTTCTACGAGATCCAGACTCAGCTGGATGAGATTTAGCAAGAGCAGCTGAGACAAGGCCACCAACTCAATCACATGTACCTGATGCAGCATTCGCAGGAGTCTTGGCATGTGGACTGCGGTCACTATGCCCCTAATCGACCAACTTATGACGAGTACGGAGCATAACAAAGTTATCCAGGCCCTGATTCTCCTTATTGGGCAAACTACTACTCCTCCCACCAGCAGCACCCTCCACCGCAGTGACTCTTCCCTCCATCTCGCTCTTATAGTTTGCTCGGGTCGAGCAAATTTCTAAGTCCTGGGTGGGGGTGGGTGGTATGTGATCCACCCTTTATCTTCCCTTTTCAACATTTCCTTCTGCATTTTTATTTGTTTTGCTTTGTTTACTTTCAAACATAAGGCATTTATCTAGTCGGCCGAATGTCGTACGTTATCTTCAAAAATAAAATGCAATATCAAATTTATTTCAAAAAAAAAAACTTTGCAATATCAAGTTCCCTATGATCATGATAGCAATTTTTGGAAATGGTGGCAAGCCTTAGAGTATCAAATAGAATCAAATGCAGATTTTCTTAATTTTAGCATTAGATTAACTTATTCTTTTTACTCTCATATAATGTAGCTACATGTCTCTTCTATCTTATGCAGCGACAATTACTAAAAAAAAGTTTTTTTTTGAAAGGGAAAAATAAATCGCACGCTAAACCCTAAGTCAGGGGTGGCATGCCCTTCTTCCATACCCCACAAAGAGGCGTACCTTCAAAAGATGCCAAAAAAAGGCACACAAAAAATTATGGTCAATGTAATCACAAGTCCATGAAAAATTATATCCCAAGTCGAATAGAGGAGGGATTTTTCCGTCACACCTCAAATTCTCTATTTCCATGCAACAATCAACCCAATGAAAAAAAAAGAGTTTCGAAGCACAAGTTAGATCAAGACTGTCTTTACAAAGTATAAGTTTAAAAAAATTAAGTTATGAAAAATGTTTTCTTGAGAAACATAGTGCTTGCAATTTGTAGTTCTAGGAGATGGGTCGCTTGACCATGAAAAGGATAGAAGAATTCCTAATCTAGGGAGGATGAACTTGTTATTCCAAAATTTTTGAATCATTTTGATTTTTCAATTGCTTGAGGACAAGAAAAACTTTAAGTCTGCGGTATTTTGATGTGTGCTATTTAAGCACATCTTTTCTGTGAATTATTAAGCTTGCCACATAAAAATACTCCATTCATCTCTTGAAATTGCACAAGTTGATATTTTCTCATTTTTATCACAAATATGACAATCATGTGCATTTTATTGCAGTTTCAGGACTTGAGCCGATCGACTGGTATTATCAACCGATCGTCTCACCTCATCGACCTGATCGTCTGACAAATTGAAACGCTCGATTCCCCTTTAGGCGTCGATCATTACTCTCATCAGACGACTGGCTTAGATCACCTGATTCCTAAACCAAACACTCGGCCGATGCCCTATTGATGAGAAGAAATGACACCGAGCAGTTTCAACTGTGTCGCCACCCTAATTAGGGTTGGCAGCTGATCGATTGGCTGCCACACTGTAGCATCTTCCAACCGATCAGTTTGTTCCTGAACCGGTCGGTTGGTGGCACACAGATAGCTAAAATCCCAGCCGCCAACCTCAAAAACCCCTCAACCTAATTGTAAAAGTGCCTCCTTCCCCTCCTATAAAAGGAGGGGCACTACCTCCTCCTCAAGGCATCTCGGGTTTTCTTGTATTAGTGCTCTGAAGCAATTTTCCTTGTATTCTTCTTCTAGATCTGGAATAAAGTAGATTTTATTTCAAGCATTGTTCTTTCATACTTTGTTCTTGTCTCTTCATTCAACTTTAGTATTAATCTTCTTTTCTCCGTTCTTTAATTCTGGAGCAAGGAACTAAGAACTAAGCCATTGTATTGTCTCTAGCATAAGGATTAACCTCCTGATTTTGGGCTAGACTATGCCTTCAGTACTTTCTTCGTCTGTCTCCCCCTTCTCCATGAGTGAGTAGTTTTCTATCGAGGCAAGGGGAATAACCCCTTAGCCATGGCTTTATCGAATTTTCCTAAAAAACGATTCTAGATAGCTTTTGGGTTTGATAACTAATTGATCTATCAAAGTAATTAATTGATTTGATCAAAAGTTAATCTGGATGGATATAACTGTGGAAGTTCGGATTTAGAACAACAAACCCAATTGTATAGGAGTTTTGAAATGACTGTGGATCTTCTTCTTTTAGGATGATGAACTAAGAAGCATGAGCACCATGATCAATGGGCTCATGTGGAGTCTATCTTTAGTGGATTTTTATTAATTCACTTGCCTTCATCGAATCCGTCATTTTTAAGGATTAGTTTATTTTGCCTAGACTAAGGTGGTGAAAACCCCTAAAGCCTCAATTTCCATCTCTTGATTTAATCACCGCATACTTTTGCTTTCTTTAATTCCTAGTCTTTTCATTCATATAGTTTTCTTGTGCTAACAATAATCTTAAAATTTCCTTGTGCATTTTTATTCTTGTTAAGTGCATTTTCATTGTTGCATTTCATTCCTTAGTGTTAATCACTAACCCCAAAACTCGACTTTTACTTTCCGTTCCATATCTAAAAAATACAAAAAAATAATAAAATAGTTCTTCAAAATAATTGAGATAAAAGAAACAATCTTAAAAAGTTGTCCTATGGGATCGACCCTTCTATACTAGCCTTAATCAGAAGAGAAAAAGGATTAAACTCTAGTATAAACATCTTAGTGATTGTAAGTGCTAAGTGACGCATTAACAATGGAAATTTTTTTTGTTGAATATGTATTTGATATAGAAGTTTTTAAAATTTCTTACAGATTTCCTGTCAAGAGAATATAATGGAGCAAGTTGAAAAGAAACTTGTAGAACTAGAAGCACGACTACAACGTAATTGTAATCTATTACAAGACAATTACGTAGAATTGTTTGAAATAATCTAAAAATAGGATTAAATTATTGACAATATAGAAGAAAGCAAGCAAGATATTGTATGCATTATTGCAAATCTGAATTTCTTTAGAAGAGAAATATAGCAAAAAGGATTAGAATAAATACGGATGGATAAAGCGACATGTAAATGCCCAATAGACATATCCCTCCAAATATTTGATTCATTCAATAGTCAAAAAACTACTGATTGTACTAGCCAAAAGGAAAGAAAAAGCAATTTTAAAACTGCAAAAACCAGCCTCACAGATGAAAGTATTATCTCTTCGGAGAAAAATGACAGCCAAACAAAATGTGAAAAAAAATACATATATCTACTCAAGATTGTTTACAATCTCAAAACAAAAAAGCTTTGTGTTCCATATCACACAAGGATTTACCCCAAAATTAAATTCAATACAAGAGCAAATCCCTGAATTATCAGAGATTGCTTCAGAATTGGAGCCGCAAATCTGATATACCTAAGTCCTGATCTTAGAGAATTTCAAGGTCTCCCCCAAGAAATTATCAAAGAAATTAGAGAATTCAGAAGTAACAGCCCACTAGTGAAGCTTACTAGTGAGATTTATGTCAAAAACTTCTTAGTCCGAAGATTGGGAAAAATTAAAAAAGTTCAATCCAGTTCACTGCATCCAAATTGGAGTATCATATCCAGACTATGTCAAAGAAATAGAAGGAAGTTTCTGAAAAGAATTTGAAGGAAATAAAGTCGACAAAGAATTCGTTGACGTTGAAAGAGCTCTAGGACTAAGAGTTCTCTGCCAAATAATGGAAAAATTAATTAATGATAATCGAAGCAGGTTACATAAAGCTTCGGACAATATAATCATTCTTTCTACAACAAGAAGTGCCAATATATCGACAAAGATTAATCTAGAAAGATTTCTAAAGAAGATAGAAACTAGACAAATAAGATAGAGTTGCAGATGCCAGCAAGTATTCTTCTAGCTCAGAAAGCCTGAAGGAAGAATATGCTTGGCGTGCCAAAGCAAAATGGATAAAGACAACAACAGAAGTAGTAGTCGCTAAAGACGGCTGCCAAAAAATTTCAAAACAACAATGACGACCAAGGGCAATTATACACCAGATATGTCATCAATGATAAAAGAAAGCATTGACAAAGAAGAGTAGCCTCAACCGGACAAGAATTTTTCGAAGGAAAGCATAAAAAGAAAACATTCTCAACTGGATAGGTGTGTGATTGCAATGTAAAGAGAAATAGTAGAAATATAAGCATCCTTGTAAATGAGAGTGCTTATATAAAATCTCGAGGAGTTGTAAGGGGACTCACTCAAAGTCAGAGAGATCCCTGATAGAGTATGTAAATGTTCTAATTGTTCTAGTTCTAAAAAGAGAGAGAATCATCTCTATTTCATTCCAATTCCAATTCTTTTCAAGAAATGTGTCATGTGCACTAATTCTCTTAGTGTAAGAAACTAGATTTAGTGAATGATAGTAATCCTTGCACTACTATAGAAGAGGAAAATCTATGTGTAACTTGTTACACCCCATTCCAATATATCTTCACCTGTCCAGAGTCATCTCTCCCTTAGATTATTCCGGAGGCTGTCATCCAGAAAAGTCTGATTAAGCAAAGGAATACGCAAGGACGTAGGGACATGTAGGCTATAGGATAATGATAAGAACGTCTAGGTCCAAGGATTGATTCTCTTAGAAATGTTTAAGATAAGATCGACTGGCACTAAAGATTAAAGGAAGCAAGATGGGCAAAACAGGTGTACAAACTTCATTTTGCTCTCTATAGTACTGAGAGTGTTATTATCTATCTGTTAAAAGCTAGTTTTTTATGCGTCAAAAGACATACTAAGCATGAAAATACTAAAAATTATTTGTAAAATAAGTAATAAACATAGACAAAATGATAAAACTGAGTTCTAAGTTCGATTGTAAGTCGGGATTTTATTAAATAAGACTAGATGAAAAAAGTATACCATTGACAACATTCAGTCACCCACAAGGACATTATGAATGGAAAGTTATGCCTTTCAGATTAAAAATGATCCACAAATGTACCAAAGGATAATGGATAAGGTCTTTGAGCCCTACAATTCTGTTGGCCTAGTATATGTAGATGATATTCTCATAGCTAGCAAAAATGAAGAAGACATTATAAACACCTGTAAATATTTTCTCTTCTTTGACAAATGGCAGGAATATTACTCTCTAAAAAGAAAATAGAAATTTGTAAATCTAAAAGAATTTTTAGGACTAAAATTAGAATCAAGTGGAATTGAATTGCAAGAACATTTTATAGAAAAAATTGTTATGTTTCTAGACAAGCTTGAAGATAAAAAACATCTTCAAAGATTTTTAGGGTGTCTAAATTATGCAGAACAATTTATAAAAAACTTAGCAAAATTATGAAACCCTCTACAAAAATTATTAAAGAAAAATGCAATCTTCCTTATGACGGACGAACTTATAAATCATGTTAGATTCATAAAATAAAAGTGTAAAAATCTACTAAGACTAGATCTCCTTTTAGAAGAAGATGATTTAATAATAGAAATGGATGACTTTGAAGAATTCTAGGGAGCAATCCTAAAGAAACAAGATGAGCAAATAGAAAAAATATGTAGATATATGTCTGGAACATTCACATAAATAGAAAAAAGATATCATTCAAATGAAAAAGAAATGTTAGCACTAAAAAAGGGAATTAAATTATTCTCCTACTTCTTATTACCTAAAAAAATTCTAGCACGAGTAGATAATACTCAATTAAAAGCTTTCATTAATAACAACTTACCATCTACTCCATAATATAATAGACTAAGCAGATGGCAAACATTTTTTACAGAATATGTATTTGGCATAGAAGTTATTAAAGGCAAGACTAACTTTCTTGCATATTTCCTATTAAGAGAATATAATGGAGCAAGTTGAAAAGAAACTTGCATAACTAGAAGCACGATTACAACATAATTATAATCTATTACAAGACAATTTTTGTAGAATTGATTGAGATAATCCAATAACAGTATAAAAATATTGACAATATAGAAGAAAGCAAGCAAGATATCGCAGGTATTATTGCAGATCTGAATTGCTTCAGAAGAGAAATACAACAAAAAGGATCATAATCAATATGAATGGATAAAGCAACAGGTAAACACCCAATAGACATATCCCTCCAAATATCTGATTCAATCAGTAGTAAAAAAACTACTGACAGTACTAGCTAAACAACAAGAGAAAGTAGTTTTAAAATTGCAAAAACCAGCCTCATGGCTGAAAGTATTATCTCTTCGGAGAAAAATGATAGCCAAACATCTAGAAGTAGTTTTCAAACTGCAAGAACAAGCATAATTGCTAGCGATAATATCTCTTCGAAGAATAGTTCCCGCTTAACAATGGAAAACACTGTCTCCTCGGAGAAAGATTCCCACAATACAGCGGACAATATAAAATTGATGCCCGAAAAAATATTTAAATTTAGGATATCTCAAATTAAACAGGATCATAACCTCCAATTGGGCCTCACAAAATTCTCAACAAAATAAAAAATGAATAGATACCTCTACTCGAGATTGTTTATAATCTCAAAACAATAAAGACTTGTGTTCTAGATCACACAGGGATTTACCCCAAAATAAACTTCAATAACAAAGTAGATCCCAGAATTATCAGAGATTGCTTCAGAATTGGAGCCGCAAATATGATATACCTAAGTCTGAATCATAAAGATTCAAGGGCTCCCCCAAGAAATTATCAAAGCAATCAAAGAATTCAGAAGTAACAACCCACTAGTGAAGCCTAATAGTGAGAGTTACGTCAAAAATCTTCTCAACATCTGAAGACTGAGAAAAATTAAAAAAGTTTAATCCAGTTCACTACATCCAAATTGGAGTATCATCTCCAGACTATGAAAAATAAATAGAAGGAAGTTTTTGAAAAGAATTTGAAGGAAATAAAATTGACAAAGAATTCGTTGAAGTTATAAGAGCTCTAGGACTAAGAGTTCTCTACCAAGTAAAGGAAAAATTAATTAATGATAATCAAAGTTGGTTACATAAAGCTTCAAACAATATAATCATTCTTTCTACAATAAGAAGAGCCAATGTATCGAAAAATATTAATCTAGAAAGATTCCTAAAGAAGATAGAAACTGGAAAAATAAGATCGAGTTACAGATGTCAGCAAGTATTTTGCCAGCTCAGAAAGAACGAAGTAAGAATATGCTCAGCCTACCAAGACAAAATAGATAAAGACAACAATAGCAGTAGTAGTCGCTAAAGACGGCTGCCAAAAAACTCCAAACCGTCAGCAATGACGACCAAGAGCAATTATACACCAGATATGTCATCAATGATAAAAGAAAGCATTGACAAAGCAGAGTGTCCTCAACCAGACAAGTGTTTGTCGAAAGAAAGCATCAAAAAAGAAAACATTCTCAACCGAACAATTGTACGATTGCAATGTAAAGAGAAATAGTAGTAATGTAATAGAGCCAAGTAATAATCAAAATAAATACAACACCAATAAGGGCAGTTCGAGTATGTTTTCAAAGCAGGATAACAAAATAAAAAAAATTTGTTGAAAGAAAATGGTATCAGAGCCATGTAACAATCTAAATAAATATGAGGATGTAGTTATATATGAACAAGAAAAGTTAAAATACTTAGTGTAAATTCCCGATCTTTACGATCAAATATTTACAAAATAATACCAAAAAACATAAACAATCTTTGCTACATTCATGCTTGTACATTAGAGTCCCAGAAGCTTACAAATCTGATTACAAGTTTAAAAAAATAGAATTCATTCTATGTAGTCTTCAATGGAGGACTACCCAATGCACGTCTCTTCAAACTCTTCCATCTACTACCTACTAATGAGTTCTCAAAGGGAATGAAACCACACATGGACCGCATTGAAGGGAAATAAAAGGGTCAAAAAAGCTGGTACTAAATCCAAATAATTGAAATATGTGCGAAGTAGGATTTAGATACATAATAAAAATTAGGAAAGGACAATTTGGTGGACTAAAGGCTATCAAGTACAAATTTCAATATCACTTTCTAGATAGAAGATCTTTCACAAGAATATCACTAAGCAAAATTCAATATTTCAAGCATGCAAAATGTATTCAAGCTATTCACAAAGTATAACATTTCCAAGATATTCAATTTGACAAGTTTCAACACCTTTCTATCATATCGTTTCTAGGGCTAAGTGCCTTTTGTTCTCACACTCTAGGAGAGAACGACACTAGTGCCTTATTAGTTATTCCAATTAACTGGGGGACAACTAATCCCTATCTACTACGTCGGGTTGTGGGGTACTTGGCCCACTCAGGTGAGCCAAATCTCTATAGGGACAAAGCCCAAGGGACCAAAGTCCACAAGGAGTCAAAAATCCAAATAGATCAAGTCTAGTGCCCAAATAATTATCAACAATAATTTATCAATTACAAAATGGGAGTGGTGAACTTTCAAGAACAAGTAGAGGTTTCAAAACTATATGGAATTCACTACAAATCAAGATATATGTGTGTGTCTATAAAAAGGGAAAATAGTTCAACAATTTAAATAGAAGATCCAGTACCTCAATTATTCAGGGCTCCAAGGATTGTATAAACACGAGTTGAATCCCAGAGAAAACATCTACAAAGTATGATACAATTTGGTTATCATTTAGCTTGGAATCAATCACTTATTCATTCTTTTCTATTTAGTGTTTGCTTTCCCAGTTAGGGTTATTATTTAATATTTTTCTCTATGGTTATTAATATTAGATTCCCAACTAGTTTATATATTTATATACCTATATATCCAATGTTACATACTTAGTTGTTTTATCATGTTGTCTCTATGTTAGATCTAAAATATCATTATGTTTCTCATATATATTACAACTACATTTAGTCACAAGGATCAAGTGTTTATTTACTAATATACCTTACTAGGGATATTTAGGGTTTAAATTTTTATACCATGTCATATGTAAATACATATTATCGTACATATGGGTATACTAATATTTACATATTATTAGATTTGAATATGTGAACTTAGGATTTCTAGTTAATAACAAGAATTATCTTAGCTTAATAGGTTTGATGCTAATCCTTGCTTAAATCATTATTTTTATATACATATACATATACATCTACATATTAAAGCTAATGTGATATATATATTGATAAAAGATTAGTTAGACTAGGTCATTATTGTGACCACGATTATGTTCTGATTCTAACTCTTTTTTAGATCAATGTTGTACGTAAGTTATTGGAACTTCAGAATTCCTAGTTAATAATCTACTAGTAGTAATGCATTATTATATTTATGCATGGGTTCATGTATATACTAATTCAATACAATGGGACGTATAGTAAGCATGGTTATTTCTTACTTCCAAGTTACCATTTGGTCTCATGTGTCCTATAGTTAATGGCCTAATAGGTGAGTATTGTGGTGTGATGCGGCAACATACCTACTGATTTTTGATCCTACACACTCTAAAAGTTCTGATGTATTAAGTCGTCAAAGGACGGGTAGAGGAAAAAGAATCTGGTACCTCGTCATAACCATAGAGGACTGGCTGGGGGACTTGCTCCCACACTTGACGTAAGAGGCTATGCTATGATCTGCCTCTCTTGACTTTGCTAAACTTAGTGCCAAAGACAATCAGTCATTTGGAATGTAATCATAGGATTCCTCTTAGCTCGGCTAGATTGAGCCCATGCAATGGTGGTGATCGTCCCTTGTGACTGCATCAGTTCAACACCAGTCAGCGGTGTAGCAAGTCGGAGGAAAATGAAAGTAGGGGGTAGGTGGTTCCTTGGGTTGAGGGCATGGTTGTAGCTAGCGAGTTGTAGTTCGTCCGTGGTGAAGAGTTTTACATAATAGAGGGTGGCTCTTTCAGATCTTGGCAAGGTGTAATGGTGCTCAAGGTCTACAACTGGTCGAAGGCTTCTAGATTCTGGCATTACTTCCTCACATCACCCTGAAGTCTGTCGTCTTTGTGATGGGGCGTTGGCAGTGGTGCGCCGGCTAGATCCTGACCGTTGTCATCGAAGTGCAGTGGTGGTGGAAGCACCGAGGAGTCATGGTGGCTGCGAGGATCGGCAGTGGCCATGACTGTCATTGACGTCATTGCGGGTTTGAGGGGGAGGAGTTGGCAATGAGGTGGTGATAGTGGGGCTTCTAGGCAATACGACGAGCACAGAGGGGCGTGCTATAGTCCTCGGCGGAGGGGACATTGGGGGTTCGAGGGAGTTCGGATGTCAGGAGGAGGAAGAATGTCTGTGCTAGGGTTGGGGAGGATGGGGTGCTCTGTTGATGGAGGTAAGGAGGAGGGGTATGTCTCTTGTCGACAACCTAGCAAGAGGGTTATATAGGTATGTTGTTGTTAGGGTTTACGTCTCCAGGGTTGAGGTAAGGCACGATGCATTAGTGTAGCAACCTTTTCTTCTACAAATCGTCAGCTTCGGCCATTTCTTTCAACATGATGTCCATCAAAGGCTCTAGGTGATTCTACCTACCTTCTGTTGAGAGGTCGGGGTTGAGAGAGAAAGGGAAACCGAAGGTAACGGGAGTAGGGGGGAGGAGAGGGACTAGAGCCAGAGGTTGTTGCCCTCCGATTCGGTGTTGCAGCGGTAACAGCCACATCCCAGATGTGTGGGCATGTGGTTATGGAAGAAGACCCTATTCTAAATGGCTCCCAATCAAGCTCCTTAATTTGGTTGCTAATAAATGCTAGTAAATTGCCTTATGCAATGGTGTTACTACCACTATTAATTTCTCCTAATTCGTTACTCTGTTTCCCATGCTATTTTGAATGGTGGTTTAATAGTAATTGGTCTAATTACTAAAATATTTATTTTTCTAGTTTACTAGTCTAAAATAGTAAAAGAAATAATTTACTCTACAAATAAATGTTAAAATTCTTATTACCATTTTATGTGATTCCAAAGCCAAGAAGTTCTAATGGAATTCAATTATTCACTTGTGGGTCCCAAGAGGTATGACTAGGCCAAATGAGGATAAATTGTATTCTAGAGCTTGAATTTCAAGATATTTCCAATGGACGATAAATGGGAGTGCAATCTAGAAAAAGGAAATTCGATTTTGAAGGATATAAAACATAGTTCAAAATTTGAATTTTGTCCTGAATTTCAGTATGTTACAACTCTACCACCCTTCAAAGGGATTTCATCCCTGAAATCAAATATTTCTTCCTGGTGATATTCCTACTATTGTTTGATCCACAAAATAATCCAGCACCATAATTTTTTTCTTGGTTAAGTGTCAAATTAAACAAAATGCAATCCCAATTTTTCGTTTCACTGTCATAGGTCCTATTTATGATGATCCAACAAATCTCTTACTATTTTATAGGGTCACTAAATCGGTTTAGGGATAGGGTCACTGAATCAGTTTAGGTTCAATTTCTACTTTGAAAATATACCCCTTAGTCTTCCAACATCTTATTCTAATATGAGAGTTGAAATATTCAATTTGTGAGTCTTGGCCTTCATTATCAAAAGTTTGAGTTAATTGGAACCGCCACGCTCTCTCTCTAGGAAGAGAGCTCTGGATTCTCTCTAGCTCACCCATCCTCTCTCCCCCCATCCCCGCTGCCCTCACGGTAGCTGGGTTTCCTCGGCGGTCTCCCTCCCCCTGGGCGCCTCTGTCGCTGCCCGTGGCCTGGAGCAGGGCGACGGCCCTGTGGTGCTCCGTCGATGTGGTTGTCGATGCTCTGGGGTTACGATGACGAGCAGTTCTGGTGAGGCGGAGACGGGCGAGGTGGTGCCTGGTGAGGCCGTTGGGGTGTCTCCTCCGATGGGTGCTCCCCGTGAAGTGCTGTGGGTGGATAGGGTGACGGATTTCCATGTCAATTTGTTGTGCCGACCTGTTGACATGCCAGAGGATCCAAAAGACCCTTTCTACAGAGACGACGACAACATGCCCTGGATGAAGTTAGCGGAACCGGTTATGAAGGCTATGGATGAGTTCCATCGGACTTTGATCGTGGTCCAAATCTTGGGCAAGAAGGTGATCATCCAGCAGATCTAATGGTGGATGCTACTTTCGTAGAAGCCTAAAGGAGAGCTACAGCTCTCGCCACTGAAAGAGGGTCTTTTTCTTGCTCGCTTCGCGTCGGAAGAGGACATGAAGAAGGTGACTGAAAAAGGGCCCTGGTTCTTCGATAGTAAACTAGTCCTAACCTCCAAGTGGACGCCTGACATGGATGTCAACAGGGCAAGGCTAGTTTCAGCCCCTGTCTGGGTGACGTTTCCAGACTTGGACAGACACTGGATCAGGCATGCCCTCACTATCATGGGGTATGCCATTGGAACACCGAAAGTGGTTGAGTTCGTGGCTGATGGGCGTTACTCCGGTGCCCCTCACCGGTGTAGTGAGATCAATGTTGATAAACCTCTGCCTCCTGTTGTTATGATTGAACTACCCGACGGGAAGGAGATGGAGGTCAGGGTGATTTATGATGCTCTACCAGACAGATGCCACACCTGTAAGGTGTTCGGGCATACGTCTGAAGGCTGCCAGATAACTAAGAAGACGAACCTGGTCGTGAATTCAGAGAGGGGCAGATCAAAGAGTGTTAGACCCAATAGAAGGAGAACAAAGGAACGGAGCAGACACGACAACACCCCACCGCAGGGTCTCACAGGTCAAGATGTTGGTCAAAGCATTCCTCAGGACAACCTGCTCTTAGCTGGACGGGAGAAGGTGGTTGTGGAGGTAATCAATGAAGCAACGACCGAAGAAGTTGTGGGAACTGTTGCTCCAACAGGCGCCGAGCTTGAAGGTGCCGATAGCACTTCTCCGCCTAAAGGAAAAGGAAAAGAAGTTGCGGAAAGCTCCAGGCGGGGTCCTGTTGATCCAGAGGACTCGGTGGCTGATGTAGTCTTAACTGCAACCAATCTATTCCAGGTTCTCGATGATCTTCCTGGTGAAGACGAGTTGATGCTGAGTACTGCTAGGCGCATTACCAGAAGTGGCTCCAGTGGCGATAAGGGGGAACGAGGGAGAGGAAGAGGGTGAGGTGGCACCTCCTCGGGTAGAGGGGGACCATCCAAGACCTCTAGATGAAGATCTTCACCTGGAATGTCAGGGGTGCCTCTCTTCCCTGTAAGCAGAGGATCCTTAGACAAATAATATAGGAGAAGGAGGCTGAGATTGCCATATGCCTGGAGACCAGGATAAGAAGGGAGACAAAGGAGAGAGTGGAGGGTCTATTTCCTAGAGGATGGAGGTTTTCTAATAATCTGGAGTAGATTGAAGGAGGTAAAATCGTTTTGGGGTGGAAACCAGGTTGTTGGGATGTGCAGGTAATCTTCAACTCTGACCAACTTATGCTGTTGAGTTGCATCAATCAGGGCGGTTTCCATTGTGTTATATCATTTGTATACGGTTCCAATTCTGAGAAAGATAGAAGAAGGATGTGGGAGTACCTAGTGAGCACAACACAGCATGACCTGCCTCATCTGGTGGTGGGTGACTTTAACAACACCAGGAAGGCCAAGGAGAAGATGGGAGGCCTTCCTATTCTGGATTCGATCCTTGGAAGGTTCAATGATGCTGTCAATAAAGCTAACCTCATTGAGCTGAATATGAAGGGTGGAATAACTACGTGGCATAATAAAAGAAATCTGGTGAGACATATTGCTAGTAACCTTGATAGGGGCCTTGTCAATGTGAAATGGCTTGAGGTGTTCCCAAATTCTTCGGTCTCGTTGGGAGCACATCCCAATAGTGACCACACCTGGATGGAGGTTGATCTCATCCATAAGATTGTTCCTAATATGCTATTCTGATTCCTTAATCATTGGTTGTTGTGGAATAAGTTTGAAGACACTGTGAAGAAGTCCTGGTCTAAGAATGTGGTTGGTAATCCTCTTTTTGTTGTAGTTGATAAACTGAAAGCTTTGAAACTTGCTTTGAAGGCGTGGTCTAAGGATATGATTAATCTTGATCATTTGGTCAAGGAAGCCAGAAATGATTTTGAAATTGCTGCTAGAAATTTGAGGGAGGTCCCACTTTCTGTGGTATACATGAAGAATGAGGAGGATGCCGACAAACGCCTCTTACAACTGGAAAAAGCACAAGAGGTTTATTATTGGCAGTGGAGTAGAACGAATTGGGTCAAAGATGGTGATACAAACACGAAAGTCTACCATGCGGCTGTGAAGAAAAATGAAATGAGAGATCACATACATAACCTCATTGATCCTATGGGGACTCTTGTTGATGAAGAAGACATGATGGCTAAGATGGCGGTGGACTTCTTCTCTGGGTTGTATAATCGTGAGAGCAGACATAATCAATCCCACTCCAAAATCCAAAGACGTGTCACTGAGGAGATGAATAGGAACCTCTTGAGACTAGCGGATGATGAGGAGATAAAGAAAGTAGTGTTCTGCATAGGTGCTTCTAAGGCACCTGGGCGCGATGGCTTCAATGCTAAATTCTTTCAATCTTGTTGGCCTATTGTTAGCCAAGATGTCTGCAGAGCTGTTCGTTGGTTCTTGGTGGGTGGTAGAATGGTGAGGCAAGCCAACCACGCCTTCATTAGGCTGATACCGAAGTCATCGTCTTCGACTGCCATTTCTGACTTTAGGACTATAGCATGTTGTTCGGTTATATACAAGGTGATTGCAAAGGTTTTGGCTAGCAGATTAAAAGTTATCCTCCCTGATTTGGTTTCCCCGAATCAGGTTGCCTTCATTAAAGGTCAGTCTATATCTGCCAACACACTTCTTGCGAGTGAGTTCCTGCTCGAGTTTGGTGTGAAGAATACTTCTAAGAAGGCTTGCATTAAGCTGGATATTGCCAAGGCTTATGATCATGTCAGCTGGGATGCTCTTTGGAGTACTTTGCAAGCGATGGGGTTTTCTGAGTGATGGATTGAGGTTATTAAACAGTGCGTGCAAACCACCTCCTTTTCTGTGCTTATCAATGGTGTTCCTTATGGTTTCTTCAAGGCGACTAATGGCCTCCGGCAAGCAGACCCTCTGTCCCCTCTTCTTTTCACACTGATTATGGAAAATCTGACTTGCTTAACTAAGTTAGCTGAACAGGAGGGGCGTGTCAAACCTTTTACGTTCAAAGGTACAAAAGTTTTATCTCATATGATCTTCGCGGATGATGTGCTTTTCTTCATTGCTGGTCACTGCAAATATCTGAGACATGTGAGAAGACTAATGAAGGCTTTTGGGAAGATGACGAATCTGTATATGAGTGAACTTAAATCTCATGTTTTTCTTTCTAGATCATGTGACACTAGAAGGGGTCGTCTGAGGGATGCGATTGTCCTGTCTGAAGGTTTTTTCCCAATGAAATATTTAGGCATCCCCTTGTCGGGTGGGAGAGGCAAAGGTGTGGATTATATGAGGTGTGTGGATGACATGAGAACCACAGTTGAGAAATGGAGTGGGCTTCACATATCCATGACTGGAAGGGCTGTCCGGATCCAATCGGTCCTTAAAGCTAAGTTCAATTTCTGGTGCAGACAAACTGAGCTACCTGGGTTCATCCTTGAGAAGTTCAAAGTGATTGCTACCAGCTTCTTGTGGGGTGGTGGTGCTCATGGTATTAGCTGGAAAACTATTGCTCAACCACGCAACGCTCGTGGTTTGGGCCTCACCTGTCCTATGGACAGTGCCTGGGGAGCGACTAATAGGAGAGTGTACAGATTCCTTAACTGTTTGGATTCTCCGTGGGTGATATGGATGACTGAAAGGTATGGGGCCTTGGGGAATGGCTCCTACCCAAATGATTCCAGGATTTAGAGGAAAATGGTTGATGCTCGGGAACAAATGAACAGCCATTTTGTGCTGCATGTCCAGAATGGCAGCTTACTTACACAATTCAGACATTGGAATCTTAACAGGCATATACCACATGTCCTATGGCATTCGATTGTGTGGACAAAGAATTTATGCCCAAAGTGGAGCTTTGGTGCGTATAGGGCTATCATGGGGTGCCTGCCTACTAAGGACAAGTTGATCGAGTGGGGGCTGAATTGCGACCCTTGCTGCTTGCTGTGCAAAGGGGCTGCTGAAACGCACAATCACATCTTCTTTGAATGCGACTATACGACCTACATCTGGAGGAGGGGGGCTGAAGTGTGGGTGGGGTGTCCATGCCCCTTTGGAGTTGAATGAGGCGATGCAGTGGATTTTGGAGAGGACCAGTAACAATACAAGGAATAGAAACTTGGGAGGGATCTTCTTTACCTCTCTTGTCTTTCACATTTGGGTGAAAGGAACAATAGGCTACATGGAAAGCGGCCTAGGGATAGTCTCAACCTTTTTGATGTAATTAGCAATAGTATTGGGTGGTTCTTCAAGGTGAACCTGAAGGGCATGGTGGGTGTTGATACCATGGTTCTCATGATGTGGGGTCTGTTGTAGACCTTGTATAGCATACGAGATTTTGTTGTTTCCCTTATACTCCCTTTTGTTCATAATAATATTTTACCTTATCCAAAAAAAAAGTTTGAGTTAAAACCCAAGCTTATTGGTCAATATATGGTTATCAATACTACATGAATTTTAATCTCACATATTTGTCACTAATGTTACAATGATGTTTATATTTAGTATATATATTTTTTACCTTTTGTTTCTTATGTGTGTGTATATAATATTGTATTTGTGACCTTTTATCTCTAATTAACAAAATTTCCAAGGTATTGACCATAGATTGATTAAAGAAAATATTGCTTTTTATCATTATTCATTTTTTTATATATTTTTATCACATATATTTGTGTGATGATCTATGGGTCATGAGTTTTGACATACTTCAATTTTTAGATTTCAAGGTAGGGTTTTATATATCTAAGATGTCTAGATTTTATTAATTATCTATTATATGTACATATATATATTAGAAGTTCACAAAAATTAATGATTTCATCATTTTTATCTTAATTCCACATAATATTCCCTATGTCTTATCCAATTGTTTTTTCCTCAATTTTCTACTTATATGGATTTATTGTTATTTTAATTTCCATTTCTATAGCTTTCCTAGTCATTTCTTTTAAGTAAACATATTTTTATTTTTATTTCTTCCTTTAAAGTTTTTTTTAGTGAGATTTTTTTCTATGTCTTAGCATATTATAATTTATTTTCTCTCCATTGGAGGTGATTATATATACTATTTTTTTTGTTAGTGCCTTTATTCAACATTAAGGTTTTCCCAAGTGATGAATTCACTTTGGCTAGGTCGGTATGTATAGTGAGGAAACCCCACCACCACCTAAGTGGATTGGGAGTAATTATTCCAGATCCATCACTATACATCCTTCCATTTACATAAGTGGATTATAATTTATTTTCTCTCCATTGAAGGTGATTATATATACTATATTTTTTTTCTTTTTGTGAAATTTTAATCATGTTTATGATTTAGGTTGAAATTTTCATATGCTCATATGATTTTAGGGTTATATTATATATCCATTATATATTTCTATTTTTTTTCATATTTGTGAGTGTTAGAAACTAAAGAGAAAACATTCGTATACATATATTAATTATTTTTATGTCTTAATAATCTAAATGTAAAATTACACACATGTATCTCAAACACTTCTTTCTCAACAATATCTTCATGCAAATATATGCCTATAGAAGTTTAAAATCTAGTAGTTTAACTAGGTATGTCTCATAAATTTCTAGTTTAGGGTACATGTCTCACATCCTAGGCTAGTATGTTTTCTACTTGAATCTCATGTATGTCCTACTACTCCATTTGTGTTCCTACTTAACCCTAATTTCCATGATACATGCATGAGTGCCGACTGTTTATGGCCCTGGTACCATGTTGTAAAGACCTGATCTTTACGATAAAATATTTATAAAATAATATCAAAAACCATAAAAAATCTATGTTACATTCATGATTGTACATTAGTGTCCCTGAAGCTTACAAATCTGATTATAAGTTTAAAAAAATAGAATTCATTCTATGTAGTCTTCAATGGAGGACTACCTAGTGAACGTCTCTTCAAACTCTTCCATCTACTACCTACCCATGGGTTCCCAAAGGGAACGAAACAACACATGTACCCCATTGAAGGGAAAAAAAGGGTCATCAAAGCCGGTACTAAATCCAAATAATTGAACTATGTGTGAAGTAGGATTTAGATGTATACTAAAAATTAGGAAAGGACTATTTGGTGGACTAAAGGCTATCAAGTAGAAATTTCAATATCACTTTCTAGATAGAAGATCTTTCACAAGAATATCACTAAGCAAGATTCAATATTTCAAGCATGCAAAATTTATTCAAGCTATTCACAAAGTAAATCAATTCCAACATATTCAATTTGACGAGTTTCAACACCTTTCTATCATATATTTTCTAGGGCTAAGTGCCTTGTGTTCTCACACTCTAGGAGAGAATGACACTAGTGCCTTATTAGCTATTCCAATTAACTGGGGGACAACTAATCCCTATCCACTGCACAGGGTTGTGGGGTACTTGGCCCACTCAAGTGAGCCAAAGCTCTATAGGGCCAAAGCCCAAGGGACCAAAGTCCACAGGGAGTCAAAACTCCAAATAGATCAAGTCTAGTGCCAAAATAATTATCAACAATAATTTATCAATTACAAAATAAGAGTAGTGAACTTTCAAGAACAAGTAGAGGTTTCAAAACTATATGGAATTCACCACAAATCAAGATATATGTGTGTGTCTATCAAAAGGGAAAATAGTTCAACAATTTAAATAGAAGATCCAGTACCTCAATTATTCAGGGCTCCAAGGATTGTATAAACATGAGTTGACTCCAAGAGAGAACATCTACAAAGTATGATACAATTTGGTTATCATTTGGCTTGGAATCAATCACTTATTCATTCTTTTCTATTCAGTGTTTCCTTTCCCAGTTAGGGTTATTATTTTATATTTTTCTCTATGGTTATCAATATTAGATTCCCAACTAGGTTATATATTTATATACTTATATATCCGATGTTACATACTTAGTTGTTTTATCGTGTTGTCTCTATGTTAGATCTAAAATATCATTATGTTTCTCATATATATTACAACTACATTTAGTCACTAGGATCAAGTGTTTATTTACTAATATACCTTACTAGGGATATTTAGGGTTTAAATTTTCATACCATGTCATATGTAAATACATATTATCGTACGTATGGGCATACCAATATTTACAATTATCAGATTGAATATGTGAATTTAGGATTTCTAGTTAATAACAAGAATTATCTTAGCTTAATAAGTTTGATGCTAATCCTTGATTAAATCATTATTTGTTATATACATATACATATACATCTACATATTAAAGCTAATGTGATATTTATATTGATAAAAGATTAGTTAGACTAGGTCATTATTATGACCACGATTATGTTCTTATTCTAACTCTTTTTTAGATCAATGTTGTACGTAAGTTATTGGAACTTCAAAATTCCTAGTTAATAATCTACTAGTAATAATATATTATTATATTTGTGTATGTGTTCATATATACTAATGCAATACAATGGGATGTATAGTAAGCATGGTTAATTCTTACTTTCAAGTTATCATTTGGTCTCATGCGGCCTATAGTTAATGGACTAATAGGCGAGTATTGTGGTGCGATGCGGCAACATACCTACTGATTTCTGATCCTACACACTCTAGAAGTTCTGATGTATTAAGTAGTCAAAGGATGGGTAGAGGAAAAGGAATCTGGTACCTCGGCATAACCATACAGGACTGGCTGGGGGACTTGCTGCCACGCTTGACGTAAGCGGCTGTGTTACGATCTGCCTCTCTTGATTTTGCTAAACTTAGTGCCAAATACAATCAATCTTGTGGGATGTAATCATCGGATTCCACTTGGCTCAGCCGGATTGAGCCTAGGCAGTGGTGGTGGCCTTCTCTTGCGGATGCAGTAGTTCAACACCGGTCGGCGGTGTAGCAAGTCAGAGGAAAACGAAAGCAGGGGGGTAGGTGGTTCCTTGGGTCGATGGCTTGGTTGTGACTGGCGAGTTGCAGGACGTCGGTGGTGCAGAGTTTCCATAATAGAGGGCGACTCTTTCAGATCTTGGCAAGGTGTAATGGTGGTCGAGGTCTGCAGTTGGTCGAAGGCACCTAGATTCCGGTATGACTGCCCGACATCGCCCTGAAGTCAGCCGTCCTCGCGATGGGGTGTTGGCAGCGGTGCGCCAGCCAGATCCTGACCGTCGTCATTGCAGTACAGTGGTGGTGGAAGCACCGAGGAGTCGTGGTCGCTGCGAGGATCGACAGTGGCTATGACTGTCATTGACGTCGTTGTAGGTCCGAGGGGGAGGGGTTGGCAATGAGGTGGCGACGGTGGGGCTTCCAGGTTGTGCGGCGAGCACGGAGGGGTGTGCTATAGTCCTTGCCGGAGGGGACATTGGGGGCTCGAGGGAGGTCGGGCGTCAGGAAGAGAAAGCATGTCCGTCCCAGAGTTGGGGAGGATGGGGTGCTCTGTCGATGGAGGTAAGGAGGAGAGGCCTGTCTCTCGTCGACAACCTAGCAAGAGGGTTATATAGGTATATTGTTGCTAGGGATTACGTCTTGAGGGTTGAGGCGAGGCACTATGCGTTTGGGTAGCAGTTGTTTCTTCTACAAATCATCAGCTTCGGCCATTTCTTTCAACTTGATGGCCATCAAAGGCTCTAGGCATTTCTGCCTACCTTCTGTTGAGAGGCTGGGGTTGAGAGAGAAAGTGAAACCCAAGGTAAGGGTAGGAGGGAGGAGAGGGACTGGAGCCAGAGGTTGTTGCCCTCCAGTTTGGTGTTGCAGCAGTAACAGCCGCATCCTAGAGGCGTGGGCATGCGGTTAGGGCAGAAGACCCTATTCTAAATGGGCCCCTATCAAGCCCCTTAATTAGGTTGCTAATAAATACTAGTAAATTGTCTATGCAATGGTGTTACTACCACTATTCATTTCTCCTGATTCATTACTCTGTTTCCAATCCAATTTTGAATGGTTGTTTAATAGAGATTGGTCTAATTACTAAAATATTTACTTTTCTAGTTTACTAGTCTAAAATAGTAAAAGAAATAATTTACTCTACAAATAAATGTTAAAATTCATAGTACCATTTTATGTGATTCCAAAGCCAAGAAATTCTAATGGAATCCAATTATTCACTTGTGGGTCCCAAGAGGGATGACTAGGCCAAATGAGGATAAATTGCATTCTTGAGCTTGAGTTTCAAGATATTTCCAATGGAAAACAAATGGGAGCGCAATCTAGAAAAAGGAAATTCGATTTGGAAGGATATAAATCGTAGTTCAAAATTTGAATTTGTCCCGAATTTTAGTATGTTACACTTAGATATTAATATATAGGAAGCTTTAGACTTGGAATTTGAAGTAAACATAGAAAGATACGTAAAAAAATTAGAAATACAGGTTCATGAAAATAATTCAAAAAACTTTCATAAGATTCAAGAAATTATAGTAAATTACATAAAATAATGGAATATCTATATGAAAAATAACATACCGAATGTAGATAAAAAATAAGTCTATTCCAAACAAATGAAAACGAGATAAGCTTATGCCCCCTTCAGATAGAAGAAACGGACGACTTGAAAATTGAACAATTAGAAAACAAATATTTAGAAGTTGATGCAGAAGAACTAGATAAATTCAGCTAAGAAATTATTAAATTAATGGAAAAAGTCAGAACTATAAATTTAAAACCTATAGAAGGAGAGGCTTCTGGAAGTCAAGTAATGATGTTATTCCTACAACTGTCCCTAGTGGACAAGGTAGTAGAAATGAAACGCCAGAACATCAAGGATCTAGATACTGGTCAGATCCTAGTTTTCAACGAAAACCCACTAACAGAAATAGATATGAAGAAATAAATTGGGCATCATATAGAAGACCAAAATATATTGCTCTAGAAACACCAGTAGATTATATGAATCAAGAATATATAGTGCAAATGGAATTTATTTAAACCTAAATTGTGTTAGAAATATAGATGAGGCAAAAACAAGATGGGCGAAAGCCACATATTTATCGATAAAATCAGAAAGTTATGATATTGACATAGCAATAAGATTTTGTCATTTAACCTTTCAAGGAATCATAGCAGATTGGTGGAAAGGATTAACTGACAATGACAAAGAAGCAATAAAAGGAACAACAACCAACTTAGCCCAAGTAGTAAATAATTACGAAAATGAATTACGTAGATAATTTTTAAGGAGAAACATGGAAAACAAATAGAGATATAGAAATGGAAAAAGAAAAACAAAGATTTATCTTTCTATTATTTAATCTAAAGTTTTGTGACATGTGACGTATAGATGACTATATATGTAAATTTCAGGAATATTTCTATAAAATATATGATAGAACTAACAAAGAAAATATAATGAATAAAAGTCTACTAAATTTATTTTATACAAAGGTACCTGACCCTTGGGGATTTAAAGCCATGTATACCCCCAATATATAGGATGGTGAGAAGATACATTAGGAGGAAGAATAGAATTTCTAAGAATGAAATTAGAAGAAGGGTGTGTCAAAGCCACACTAAGCAGAAAAAAAATCAGGTAGTAAAACAAGTACTTTGTTGTTCATAATTGACTCATCCAATAACCATAGGATGTTAGCCAATGAGTTATAATAGAAGACATAAATATAAGTATAAAAAGAGAAAAAGATTTGGTTTTAAACCAAAGACAAAGTAAAAATATTACAGAAGAAAGAAAACTATAATAAAAATTCCAAGAACCCAAAAGAATGTAAATGTTTTATATGTCAGGAAAAAAGGCACTATGCCATCAAATGCCCAAATAGAGGATCTAAGAAAATTAACCAAAAGCAATTCGAGGAAATAATAGAAGAATAACTTTCTGAAATAGAAAACATTCCAGAATTTGTTCAAATAATAGATGACTAATAATCAGATGGGTCAATCTATTATTTCTTAGAAACAAAATCAAACTAAAAAAGAAGAAATAATCAAAAAATACCAAGAAGAAGAAGGAAACTTCTTGCAAGAAGTTTTAATAGATAAAATATTATTTAATCGAATTAGAAATACTAAATTAAGATTAGAAAACTCAGATGGATTTAGGAAATCTCTCTTTGAAAAAATTACTCAAAGAAAACATATTTTCTACTACAGAATAACCAACAGAGAAATGCCTATGCAGAATGAATACACTAGAAATATAATAAATATACCCCTACATCAAAAAGAAGACTTAAAGAAAAATGGAAAAAATAAAAAATAGATCTAAAATAGGATGGATTCATATAGGAGCTATCTAAATGATGATCAAAACAACCTTTCGAGAAGGAATAGATACACATATAAATATTGTATTAATGGATAATAGAATTAATGACAGAAGAGACACTACATTAAGAATATTACAAGGAAATCTCAGTCATAAAAAATTAATTTTTAACATTTATCTAAATATAAGTGTAAAAATTAAAGATAATAATATAAATAGAACTTTAAGTTTGATACTCAAAGAACGGAATTTATGAAAAAAGAATACATTCCTTATTCAATAACCTATATAATAAGTTATGCTCTTAGCAAAACACATCACTCTTAAAAATTTGAAGACAAAGATATTATAATACTTCCTAACATATTCAATGACACAGGAAAAATTCCAAACTAGACATAATTTCAAAAATAGAGATACTAGAATATATAAATATATAAGTCTCTAAAAAATCCTTAGTAACAGATAATAAAATCCCAAGAAAATTACATTATGAGGGAAATTAGTTACAATTAACAAATTGAGATAGAATAGAAGAAGCTAGAGCAAGCACAAATATATATATAATGGTAGATTATGAATTATACTAAGAAATTTACAAAGATCATCATGTTTAAGAATTCTAGCAGATAATAGAAATACTAGAAATTATAAACTATATGGAAATTATTTAATGGACAAGAATGGAGTATGACTACAATATTAATAGATTCAGAATCAAAGGCTTCATTTATCCAACAGGGAATGATGCCTTATATAGAAAAAATACCTATAGGATCACCCTATGCATATAGGATCTTTGATGGACAAGAATATGAAATTACACAACAAGCTATTGTTCCAACTGAAATACAAAATATAAGAATTGACATAACACTTTATGCACAATCAGATAGTTGCAATGATGATATAAAAATTATATTAGGAATGAGTGCATTACAACAAATGGAACCATTTTATTACAAAGTGAAGGAGTATGTTTTACACATAATAATCAGGAGTATTTTTGGAAAAAAGAAAATGACTAGTATATATAGTGTCTACATTGTTACAGGAATTATATATGAAGAATATAAATTTGAATACTTTCATTCATTCCTAGATACTGGTGCGGGAACTTGTATTGCCCAAAGACAATGCTTTCCTGAAAATTATATTACAAAATTACCTACATTATTTGGAATGGATTTTATAAGAAAAAGACATGCATTAACTCATGGAGTCAACAAACCTAAAATCATCTTAGGAAATTACATAGTCACATGTCCACCATTCTATACCCCTGATTATGCACAACAAGACAAATTACTAGGAAATAATTTTACACAAAAATACAACTATATATACAACACCAACAATATATTCAATTACTAACACCCTGTGATCACTGGATTATAGTAAAAAGGGTCCCCAAAGATTACAAAAGAGACAAATTTATTTTCCACAACAAACATGGTGATTATAATAACAAACAACAACAACCAATCAAAGGAAATGTCATCGCACAATTATATGCAAAACATCGAAGCATTATTTGAAAAGAACTATAGTGAGAATACATTAGCCCTCTGGGATATTTTTCAAGAATGGTCTACAATAGAATTAATAGACACCACTAAAATAATCAGAGTAAAACCTATGAGATATAATCATGTGGATATAGAAGAATTTAGAGTCCAATTGCAAGAATTAGAAACATCACAATTAATACAAAAATAAAAAATCCCATATTCTAGTCCATCATTTATTGTTAGAAACCATGCAAAATTTAAAATAGGAAAGGCAAGAATTGTATTCTATTATAAACAAATAAATCAATATCCTAAATTTGATGGATACTTCCTTCCACACAAAGAAACATTAATCAATATGACAAGAGGGAAAACATTTATTCTAAGTTTGACTGTAAGTCAGGATTTCATCAAATAAGACTAGATGAAAAAAGTATACCATTTAAAGAATTATGTACCCCACAAGGACATTATGAATGAAAATTATGCCTTTCAGGTTAAAAAATGCTCCACAAATATACCAAAGGAGAATCGATACTGTCTTTGAGCCCTACAATTCTTTTTCCCTAGTATATGCAGATGATATTCTCATAGCTAGAAAAAATGAAGAAGAACATTATAAACACTTGTAAATATTTTCTCTTCTTTATCAAACGACAGGAATAGTACTCTCTAAAAAGAAAATAGAAATTTGTAAATCTAAAATAGAATTTGTAGGACTAAAATTTGACTCAACTGGAATCGAATTGCAAGAACATATTGTAGAAAAACAATTTATGTTTTCAGACAACCTTAAAGATAAAAAACAACTTCAAAGATTTTTAGGTTGTCTAAATTATGCAGAACAATTTATAGAAAACTTAGAAAAATTGCAAAACGCGCTAAAAACATTATTAAAGAAAAATACAATCTTCCTTATGACGGAAGAACTTATAAATAATGTTCAATTCATAAAAGAAAAGTGTAAAAATCTACCAAGACTAGATCTCCCTTTAGAAGGAGATGATTTAATAATAGAAATGGATACCTCTGAAGAATTCTGGGGAGTAGTCCTAAAGAAAAAAGATGAGCAAAGAGAAAAAATATGTAGATATACATCTGGAACATTCACAGAAATAGAAAAAAATATCACTCGAATGAAAAATAATTTTTAGCACTAAAAAAGGGAATTAAAAAGTTCTCCTACTTCTTATTACCTAAAAAAATTCTAGCACGAGTAGATAATACTCAAGTAAAAGCGTTCATTAAGAACAACTTACCATCTACTCCAGAATATAAAAGACTAAGCAGATGACAACGATTTTTTGTAGAATATGATTTTGATATAGAAGTTATTAAAGGCGAGACTAACTTTCTTACAGATTTCCTATCAAGAGAATATAATAGAGCAAGTTGAAATGAAACTTGCAGAACTAGAAGTACTATTATAAGACAATTACATAGAATTGATTGAAATAATCCAAAAATATGATAAAATTATTGACAATATAGAAGAAAGCAAGCAAGATATTGTAGATATTATTGCATATCTGAATTGCTTCAGAAAAGAAATACATAAAAAAGGATCAAAATCAATACAGATCGATAAAGCGACAGGTAAATGCCCAATAGACATATCCCGCTAAATATCTAATTCAATCAGTAGTAAAAAAACTACTGACAATACTAGCAAAACGACAAGAGAAAGTAGTTTTCAAACTACAAAAACTAGCCTCACGGCTGAAAGTATTATCTTTTTGGAAAAAAATGATAGCCAAACTGCCAGAAGCAGTTTTCAAATTGCAAGAACAAGCTTAATTACTAAAGATAATATCTCTTCGTAGAATTGTTCCCGCTCAATAGTAGAAAATACTATCTCCTTGGATAAAGATCCCCACAATACAATGGAAAATATAAAATTGATGCCTGAAAAAATATTTAAATTCAGAGTATCTCAGATTGAGCAGGATCATAACCTATAATTGGGCCTCACAGAATTTTCAACAAAATGGGAAAATGAATACAAATCTCTACTCGAGATTGTTTTCAATCTCAAAACAACAGAGACTTGCATTCCAGATCACACAAGGATTTACTACAGAATCAAACGTATATATATATATATATATATATATATATATATATATATATATATATATATATATATATATATATATATATATATATATATATATATATATATATTCCTTCGTATATATTTCTGTCAGTAGGTTTTCTCCTAAAACTAGGATTTGACTGATATCTAGTTCTTGATTGTTCTGGTATCTCATCTTGTCCTCTATGGATTGTTGTTGGCATGGTAACCTAACTTCTAGAACTTTCTTCCTGTAGTGGTTTCATGTTTACTGTTCTAACTTTTTCTGTTAATCTTACTATTTCTTGACTTAGACTGTCGAATTCTTCTGCTTCGGCTTCTTGACTTCTAGAACATTCTTTGCATAATATATTTTTGATATAGAAATTATTAAAGGAGAAACTAACGTTCTCACAGATTTTTTATTAAGAGAATACAATGGAGCAGTTTGATAAAAAACTTGCAGAATTAGAAGCTCGAATGCAATGAAATTGTAATTTGTTACAAGAAAATTATGTAGAATTAGTAGAGATGATCCAAAAGTAAGATAAAATTATTGATAACATAGAAGAGAGTAAACAAGACATTGCAGGAATAATTGTAGATTTAAACTGCTTCAGAAAGGAGATTCAACAAAAAGGATCAGAAACAACAAGGACTGATAAAATGACAGGTAAAAGGCCGATAGACATATCCCTTCAAATTTCTGATTATGTCAGAAAAAATACGGAAAATACAAGCCTGATGGCAAAAGAAAGCAGCTTTAAAACTGCTAAGACCAGCTTTACAACTGAAAATACTATCTCCTCGGAGAAAGAAAATAGCCAAGTGGCAAGAAGAAATTTTCAAGCTGCTATTTCTTCAGAAAATAGTTCCCGCCTAACAGCGGAGAATATGATCTCTTCGGAGAAAGAATCCCGTAATAAAGCGGAAAATATAAAACTGATGCCCGAAAGGATATTTAAATTCAGGGTATCTCAGAACGAGCAGGAGTATGACCTGCAATTGAGACTTGCAGAGTTTTTAACAAAAAATGAAAATGAATATAGAACTTTATTAGAGATTGTTTACAATCTCAAAATGACGGAAACATGTGTTCCAGATCATACGAGAATATATCCCAGGATTAACTTTGAAAATGGAGCTGATCCAAGAATCATCAGAGACTGTTTCAGAATCAGAGCAGGAAATTTAATATATTTAAGCTAAGACCTTGGAGAAATACAAGGACTGCCCCAAGATATTTCCAGAGCAGTTAGAGAATTTAAAAACAATAGTCCACTAGTAAAACCTACTAGTGACATTTATATCAAGATTTTCTCAGCATCGGAGGACTGGGAAAAATTAAAGAAATTCAGTCCAATACACTGCATTCAAATTGGGGTATCTTCCCCAGAATATGTCAAAGTAATTGACGCAGATTATAGAAAAGAATTTGAAGAGAAAAAAGTTAACAAGGAATTTGTTGAAACAAGAAGGGCATTAGGATTAAAAGTCCTTTGCCAAGTATTGGAAAAAATAATTAATGAAAACCAAAGTTGGCTTCATAAAGCTTCAGATAACACAATTATTCTATCCAATACGAAAAGAGCTAATACATCCACAAAAATCAATTTACAAAGGTTTCTAAAAAGAATATAAACCGGACAAATCAGATCAAGCAACAAATGTCAGTAGATATTTTGCCAACTTAGAAGACATGAAGGAAAAATATGCCCTGCATGTCAAGATAAGATGGAAAGAGATAGCTACAGTAGCACGAGCTGGTAAAAGCATTCTAGAAGAAAACACGCCATCAATGACGTAAGAAGACACTCGCAAGAAGAAAAGACGACAAAGAGCTCTCCACCGGACAGATGTGCATTGGAGAAAGATTTCAAAAAGTAGAACGCTTGCCACCGGACAGGTGTGCGGCAATCATGTAAAGAAAAAAGAAAGAAGCATCAATGTAATGAAGAGAGCGTCTATATAAGCTCTTAAAGACTAGTAGGGAGGGGCACTCATAGTGGGAGAGAGTCCCAAGAATAGCTATGTATGTACATTAAGTCTTACAATAAAAGAGTAGAGTCACGATTCCCTAAGACAATAATCCTTCTCTTTGTAAGGAGAATGGTTCCATTTGCTGTAATGCGCTCATTCCTAATATAATTATGTAATAATCAAGAATATTTTTGGAAAAAAGACAATGACTAGTATATATAGTGTCTACATAAGAGCAGGAAGAAAGCAGGGATAGTATTATCTAAAAAGAAAACAAATAACAGATAATAAAATCCCAAGGAGATTACGATATTTTATTAGGAGGAATTTTTGATTTTGTTATCATGCTTTGAAAACATACTCGAACTGCCCTTATGGGTGTTGTATGCTTTCTCAGCTTTATCATTTTGTCTACAATTATTACATTTTTTAGACTGGATTCTTAATATCTTCTCCTTTATACTATGAATTTTTCGCATAATTAAATTCATAGTGTAAGAAACTAGCATCCAGAAAGAAGACGATAACACTCTGAGTATCATAGATAGCAAGATAATCTGTATACATGTGTTGCCCACCTCGCTTCCTATTATCTTCAACACCAATCGATCTTCTCTTAACAATTTCTAAGAGAAGTACTCCTTAGACTTCGACGTTCCGGATCTCAGACTCCTCATCATCCTATAGCCTTCATGTCCTCGTGTCCTTATGCACTTCTTTGCTTGGTCGGACTTCTGGACGATGGCCTCTGTGATGGAATAAGGGAGAGATAACTCTCGACGTATGAAGATAGAAAGAACTAGGGGTGTAATGGGTTACGCACTATCTTTCCTATTCTATGATAGTACAAGGATTATGATCTTCAAGATGGAGCTTGCTTCCTACACTTATGGAATTAACACGCAAGAATCATCTCAAGAACTTGAAATGGAATCTAGAATAGAATTAGGGAATCGTCACTCAGCTCTTTTATTGCAAGGCTTAATGTACATACATAGCTATTCTTGGGACTCTCTCCCACTACGAGTGCCCCTCCGTACTAGTCTTCGAGAGCTTATATAGACACTCTCTTCATTACATTGATGCTTCTTTCATTTTTCTTTACATGGTTGTCGCACACCTGTCCGGTGGCAAGCGTTCTACTTTTTGAAATCTTTCTCCAATGCACATCTGTCCGGTGGAGAGCTCTTTGTCGTATTTTCTTCTTGCGAGTGTCTTCTTACGTCATTGATGATGTGTTTTCTTCTAGAATGCTTTAACCGACTCGTGCTTCTGTGGCTATCTCTTTCCATCTTATCTTGACATGCGGGGCATATTTTCCCTTCATGTCTTCTAAGTTGGCAAAATATCTGCTGACATCTGTTGCTTGATCTGATTTGTCCGGTTTCTATTCTTTTTAGAAACCTTTCCAAATTGATTTTTATGGATGTATTAGCTCTTTTCGTATTGGATAGAATAATTGTGTTATCTGAAGCTTTATGAAGCCAACTTCGGTTTTCATTAATTAATTTTTCCAATACATGGCAAAGGACTTTTAATCCTAATGCCCTTCTTGTTTCAACAATGTACTTGTTAACCTTGTTCTCTTCCAATTCTTTTCTGTAATCTGCATCAATTTCTTTGACGTATTCTGGGGAAGATACCCCAATTTGAATGCAGTGTATTGGACTGAATTTTTTTAATTTTTACCAGTCCTCCGATGCTGAGAAAATCTTGATATAATGTCACTAGTAGGTTTTACTAGTGGACTATTGTTTTTAAATTCTCTAACTGCTCTGGCAATATCTTGGGGTAGTCCTTGTATTTCCCCAAGGTCTTAGCTTAAATATATTAAATTTGCTGCTCCGATTCTGAAACAGTCTCTGATGATTCTTGGATCATCTCCTTTGTCGAAGTTAATCTTGGGATATATTCTCGTATGATCTGGAACACATGTTTCAGTCGTTTTGAGATTGTAAACAATCTCTAATAAAGTTTTGTATTCATTTTCATTTTTTGTTAAAAACTCTGCAAGACTCAATTGTAGGTCATACTCCTGCTCGTTCTAAGATACCCAAAATTTAAATATCCTTTCGGGCATCAGTTTTATATTTTTCGCTTTATTGCGGGATTCTTTCTCCGAAGAGATCATATTCTCCGTTGTTAGGGGGGAACTATTTTCTGAAGAAATAGCAGTTTGAAAACTGCTTCTTGCCACTTGGCTATTTTCTTTCTCTGAGGAGATAGTATTTTCAGCTGTAAAGCTGGTCTTAGCAGTTTGAAAGCTTCTTTCTTTTGCCATCAGGCTTATATTTTTTGTATTTTTTCTGACAGAATCAGAAATCTGAAGGGATATTTCTATCGGCCTTTTACCTGTCATTTTATCAGTCCTTGTTGTTTCTGATCCTTTTTGTTGAATCTCCCTTCTGAAGCAGTTTAAATCTGCAATTATTCCTACAATGTCTTGTTTACTCTCTTCTATGTTATCAATAATTTTATCTTGCTTTTGGATCATCTCTACTAATTCTACATAATTTTCTTGTAACAAATTACAATTTCGTTGCATTCGAGCTTCTAATTCTGCAAGTTTTTTGTCAACCTACTCCATTGTATTCTCTTGATAAAAAATATGCAAGAACGTTAGTTTCTCCTTTAATAATTTCTATATCAAAAATATATTCTGCAAAGAATGTTTGCCATCTACTTAGTCTTTTATATTCTGGCGTGGATGGTAAATTATTTTTAATAAAAGCTTTTACCTGAGTATTATCAACTCTTACTAGGAATTTTTTAGGTAATTAAAAATAGGAAAACTTTTTGATTCCCTTTTTTAATGCTAATAATTCCTTTTCGTTTGAGTGATATCTTTTTTTTGTATCTTTAAATGTTCTAGATGTATATCTACATATTTTTCCCTTTTGTTCATCTTTCTTTTTTAAAACTGCTCCCCAAAATTCTTCTGAGGCATCGACTTCTATTATTAAGTCATCGTTTTCTAAAGGAAGATCTAATCTTGGTAGATTTTTATATTTTTCTTTTATAAATCTAACATGATTTATGAGTTCCTCCGTCATAAGAAAAATAGTATTTTTCTTTAATAGTTTTTGTAAGGGATTCCTTAATTTTGCCAAATTTTCTATGAATTGTTCTGCGTAATATCACTCCGTTCGTGCAAAATGTTTTGATTCTGTTATCATGCTATGAAAACATACTCGAACTGCCCTTATGGGTGTTGTATGCTTTCTCAGCTTTATCATTTTGTCTATAATTATTACATTTTTAGACTGGATTCTTAATATCTTCTCGTTTATACTACAAATTTTTCACATAATTAAATTCATAGTGTAAGAAACTAGCATCCAGAAAGAAGACAATAACACTCTGAGTATCATAGATAGTAAGATAATCTGTATACCTGTGTTGCCCACCTCACATCCTCTTATCTTCAACGCCAGTCAATCTTCTCTTAATGATTTCTAAGAGAAGTACTCCTTAGACTTCGACATTCCGGATCTTAGACTCCTCATCATCCTATAGCCTTCATTTCCTTGTGTCCTTATGCACTTCTTTTCTTGGTCGGACTTCTGGACGATGGCCTCCGAGATGGAATAAGGGAGAGATAACTCTCAACCGATGAATATAGAAAGAACTGGGGGTGTAACGGGTTACACACTATCTTTCCTATTCTATAATAGTACAAGGATTATGATCTTCAAGCTGGAGCTTGCTTCCTACACTTATGGAATTAACACGCAAGAATCATCTCAAGAACTTGAAATAGAATCTAGAATAGAATTAGGGAATCGCGACTCTGCTCTTTTATTGTAAGACTTAATGTACATACATAGCTATTCTTGGGACTCTCTCCCACTACCAGTCTTTGAGATCTTATATAGACGCTCTCTTCGTTACATTGATGCTTCTTTCTTTTTTCTTTACATGGTTGCCGCATACATGTCCGGTGGCAAGCGTTCTACTTTTTTAAATCTTTGTCCAATGCACATCTGTCCGGTGGAGAGCTCTTTGTCGTCTTTTCTTCTTGCGAGTGTCTTCTTACGTCATTGATGACTTGTTTTCTTCTAGAATGCTTTTACCAGCTCGTGCTGCTGTGGCTATCTCTTTCCATCTTATCTTGACATGCAGGGCATATTTTCCCTTCATGTCTTCTAAGTTGGGAAAATATCTGCTGACATCTGTTGCTTGATCTGATTTGTCTGATTTCTATTCTTTTTAGAAACCTTTCTAAATTGATTTTTTTGGATGTATTAGCTCTTTTCGTATTGGATAGAATAATTGTGTTATCTGAAGCTTTATGAAGCCAACTTCGGTTTTCATTAATTATTTTTTCCAATACTTGGCAAAGGACTTTTAATCCTAATGCCCTTCTTGTTTCAACAATATCCTTGTTAACCTTGTTCTCTTCAAATTCTTTTCTGTAATCTGCGTCAATTTCTTTGACGTATTTTGGGGAAGATACCCCAATTTGAATGCAGTGTATTGGACTGAATTTCTGTAATTTTTCCCAGTCCTCCGATGTTGAGAAAATCTTGATATAAATGTCACTAGTAGGCTTTACTAGTGGACTATTGTTTTTGAATTCTCTAACTGCTCTGGCAATATCTTGGAGCAGTTCTTATATTTCCCCAAGGTCTTGGCTTAAATATATTAAATTTACTGCTCCGATTCTGAAACAGTCTCTGATGATTCTTGGATCAGCTCCTTTGTCGAAGTTTATCTTGGGATATATTCCCGTATGATCTGGAACACATGTTTCCGTCGTTTTGAGATTGTAAACAATATCTAATAAAGTTTTGTATTCATCTTCATTTTTTGTTAAAAACTCTACAAGACTCAATTGCAGGTCATACTCCTGCTCATTCTGAGATACCCAGAATTTAAATATCTTTTCGGACATCAGTTTTATATTTTCTACTTTATTGCGAGATTCTTTCTCCGAAGAGATCATATTCTCCACTCTTAGGCGTGAACTATTTTCTGAAGAAATAGCAGTTTGAAAACTACTTCTTGTCACTTGGCTATTTTCTTTCTCTGAGGAGATAGTATTTTTAGCTGTAAAGCTGGTCTTAGCAGTTTTAAAGCTGCTTTCTTTTGCCATCAGGCTTGTATTTTCCGTATTTTTTCTGACAGAGTCAGAAATCTGAAGGGATATGTCTATCGGCCTTTTACCTGTCATTTTATCAGTCCTTGTTGTTTCTGATCCTTTTTGTTGAATCTCCCTTCTGAAGCAGTTTAAATCTGCAATTATTCCTGCAATGTCTTGTTTACTCTCTTCTATGTTATCAATAATTTTATCTTGCTTTTGGATCATCTCTACTAATTCTACATATTTTTCTTGTAACAAATTACAATTTCTTTGCAGTCGAGCTTCTAATTCTGCAAGTTTTTTGTCAACCTGCTCCATTGTATTCTCTTGATAAAAAATCTGTGAGAACGTTAGTTTCTCCTTTAATAATTTCTATATCAAAAATATATTCTGCAAAGAATGTTTTCCATCTACTTAGTCTTTTATATTCTGGCATGGATGGTAAATTATTTTTAATAAAAGCTTTTACCTGAGTATTATCAACTCTTACTAGGTATTTTTTATGTAATAAAAAATAGGAAAACTTTTTGATTCCCTTTTTTAATGCTAATAATTCCTTTTCGTTTGAGTGATATCTTTTTTCTGTATCTGTAAATGTTCCAGATGTATATCTGCATATTTTTTCCTTTTGTTCGTCTTTCTTTTTTAAAACTGCTCCCCAAAATTCTTTTGAGGCATCTATTTCTATTATTAAGTCATCGTTTTCTAAAGGAAGATCTAATCTTGGTAGATTTTTACATTTTTCTTTTATAAATCTAACATGATTTATGAGTTCCTCCGTCATAAGAAAAATAGTATTTTTCTTTAATAGTTTTTGTAAGGGATTCCTTAATTTTGCCAAATTTTCTATGAATTGTTCTGCGTAATTTAAACATACTAAAAATCTTTGTAATTGTTTTTTATTTTCTATTTTATCCGGAAACATAACAATTTTTTCTACAATATGTTCTTGTTGTTCTATTCCGCTTGAGTCTAGCTTTAGTCCTAAGAATTCTATTTTGGATTTACAAATTTCTATTTTCTTTTTAGATAATACTATCCCTGCTTTTTGGCAAAGAAGGGAAAATATTTGTAAATGTTTATAATGTTCTTCCTCATTTTTATTGGCTATTAAAATGTCATCAACATATACTAAACAAAAAGAATTATATGGTTCAAATACTTTGTCCATTCTTCTTTGATATATCTGCGGAGCATTTTTTAATCCAAAAGGCATTACCATCCATTCATAATGTCCTTGTAGAGTACTAAATGTTGTTAATGGTATACTTTTTTCATCTAATCGTATTTGGTAAAATGCCGATTTACAGTCAAATTTTGAATAAATATTTTTTCCTCTTGTCATATTTATTAAAGTTTTCTTTATGTGGAAGAAAATATCCATCAAATTTGGTATATTGATTTAGTTGCTTATAATTTACTACCATTCTAGCTTTTCCTCTTTTTATTTTTGCATGGTTTCTTACCATGAATGCTGGACTAGAATGAGGGCTTTTTGATTTCTGTATTAATTGTGATGTTTCTAATTATTGTAATTGGGTATGGAATTCTTCAATATCAACAAGATTATATCTCATGGGTTTTACTCTGATTATTTTATTTTCATCAATTAGTTCGATTGTAGCCCATTCTTGACAGATATTCCAAAGGGATAATGGATTATCACTGTAATTCTTTTCAAATAATGCCTCAAAATCTTGTATATTGAGTTGTGCAATGACTCTCCCTGTTATTGGTTGTTTTTTATTTGTAATATAATCACCACGTTTGCTGTGAAAATTAAATTTGTTTCTTTTATATGCTTTTTGTACTCTTTTTACTGTAATCCAATGATCACAGGGTGTTAATAACTGAATATAATTTTGATGTTGTATATATAATTGAAATTTTTGTGTGAAGTTATTTCCTAATAATATATCTTCTTGCGCATATTCAGGAGTATAGAATGGTGGACATGTAATTATATAATTTCCTAAAATAATTTTAGGTTTTCTAACTCCATGAGTTAATTCATGTCTTTTTCCCATAAAATCTTTTCCATATAACGTAGGTAGTATTTTGATATATTTTTTAGGAAAACATTGTCTTCGCGCAATGCAAGTTCCTGCCCCTGTGTCTATGAATGCATGAAAATATTTTGTTTTATATTCCTCATATATAATTCCTACTACTATGTAGACACTATATATACTAGTCATTGTCTTTTTTCCAAAAATATTCTTGATTATTATATGTAAAATATAATCCTTCTCTTTGTAAGGAGAATGGTTCCATTTGCTGTAATGCATTCATTCCTAATATAATTTCTATGTCGTCATTCCTACTATCTGATTGTACATAAAGTGTTATGTCAATTTTTATATTTTGTATTTCAATTGGAACTATGGCTTGATGTGTAATTTTATATTCTTGTCCATCAAAATTTGTATATGCATAGGGTGATCCTATAGGTATTTTTTCTATATAAGGTATCATTCCTTGTTGGATAAATGAAGCTCCTACCCCTGAATCTATTAATATTGTAGTCATATTCCATTCTTGTCCATTAAAATATTTTCCATATAATTTATAATTTCTAGCATTTCTATTGTCTGCTAAAATTCTTAAACTTGACGTTCTTGGTAAATTTCTTAATATTTGTCTTAATCTTCCATTATATCTATCCATGCTTGCTCTAGCTTCTTCTATTCTATCTCCATTTGGTAATTGTAATTGATTTCCCTCATATCGTAATCTCCTTGGGATTTTATTATCTGTTACTAGGGGTTTTTCTGAAACATCTATGTTTATGTTTTCTGGTATTTATAATTCTGATATTATATCTGGCTTATTAATTTTTCCTATATCTTTAATTATATTAGGAAGCATTATAATATCATTCTCTTCAAATTTTTCAGAATGATGTGTATTACTAAGAGCATAACTAATTATATACATTATCGAGTAAGGAATGGATCTTTTTTTCATGAATTCTATTCTTTGAAAATCCTATATTAAACTTAAGGTTTTGTTTATATTGTTATATCTAATATTTACACTTATCTTTGGATAAATATTAAAGATTAGTTTCTGATGACTAAGATTTCCCAGTAATATTCCTAACGTAGCATCTCTTCTATCATTAATCCTATTATCCATTAATACAATATTTATAGGTGAATCTATTCCTTCTCTAAAAGTTGCTTTAATCATCATTTGAATAGCTCCTATGTGAATCCATCCTATTTTAGATCTATCTTTTATTTTTTCCATTTTTCTCATTAAGTCTTCCTTACGTAGTAAAGGTACATTTATTCTATTTCTAGTATATTCTATTTGCATAGGAATTTCTCTATTACTTATTCCATAATAGAAAATATGCTTTCTTTGAGTAATCCTTTCAAAGAGAGATGTATATATTTATATATATATATATATATGTGTGTATATATATATATATACATACATATACATATACGTATATATATACATATAAATATATTTGTATATATATATAGGTATATATATATATACTCATACGTATATATATGTATATATATATATATGCATATATATACATATACGATATATATACATATAAATATATATGTATATATATAGGTATATATATACACATACATATATATACATATATATATATATATATATATATAAATATATATATATCTATACATATACATATATATATATATCTCTATATATACACATATACATATACATATACATATATATATATATATCTATAGAGAGAGAGAGAGAGAGAGAGAGAGAGAGAGAGAGAGAGTCAGACTAGAATACACTCGAGTGTATAGATCTCGTTGTACACCCCAATGGTGTTTGCTTATCTAGATCATATTTTTTCAAAATAAAATACATTGACCTTCATGCTTACAATAATAATAGGTTACACACAAAATTTGATCTCATTTGGATGAGTGTAAGTCACTCATCCAAGGACAACAAAATCAACACGCATAACTAATTTCAAATTCATGATTTTTACCTCCTTTAGATGCACGACCTATAAGTGTCCAAATGAGATAAAATTTATTATATAGTATGTTCTTTAGATATTTAAGAAAATCAACAATTTAGATTTTTCAAAAAGTTATTGCATCTTTAAAAATGAATGAGGTGTATGGTGCCTGCCAAACCTTCGAGTGTACACTAGCCTGACATTCTCTCTCCCTATCTCTCTCTCTATATATATATATATATGTATATATATACATATATATATACGTATATACATATATATATGTATATATATGTATATATATACATATATATACGTATATATATATAATTATATATACATATATATACATATGTATATATATATATATATATATATATATATATATATATTCTACTACTTTGTCCTCTAGGGACAGTTGTAGGAATATGCATCGTTACTTGGCTTCCAGAAGCCTCTCCTTCTATAGATATCAAATTTATAGTTCTAACTTTTTTGTTAATTTAACAATTTCTTGGCTTAAGTTATCTAGTTCTTCTTCATCATCTTCTAAATATTTGTTTTCTATTTGTTCAATTTTAAAGTCTTCCATTTCTTAAATCCGAAGGGGGCATAAGCTTATCTTGTTTCCACTTGTTTGGAATATATTTATTTTTTATATACATTCAGTATTTTGTTTTTCATATATATATTCTATTATTTTCTGTAATTCTACTATCATTTCTTGAATCTTTTGAAAGTTTTTTTGAATTAATTTCATGAATCTGTACTTCTATTTTTTTGCACATATCATTCAATGTTTAGTTCAAATTCTAAGTCTAAAGATTCATATATATTATTATCTAAATATTTTAACTTGTCTTGTTCATATATAAATTCATCCTCATATGTATTTAGATTGTTACTTGGCTCTGATACCACTTTACATTGGCAATTTTTTTTGATTCTGTTATCATGGTTTGAAAACATACTTGAACTGCCCTTATGGATGTTGTATGCTTTCTCAACTTTATCATTATATTTATGTTTATTACTTGTTTAATCTAGAATTTTAGTAGCTTCATTCTTGATATGTCTTTTAACGCATAAGAAACTAGTTTTTAGAAGATAGATAATAATACTCTAAGTACTATAGAGAGCAAAATGAAGTCTATATACTTGTGTTGTCCACCTTGCTTCCGTTAATCTTCAGTGGCAGTCCATCTTCTCTTTAATGATTTCCAAGAGAAGCAATCCTTGAACCTAGATGTTCCAGATCTCAAACTCCTTATCATTATCCTATATCCTGATTGTCTCTACGTCCTTGCGCATTCCTTTGCTTAGTCAAAAATTTTTGGATAGTGCCCTTCGGGATAATCTAAGGGAGAGATGACTCTCGATAGGTGAAGTTATATTAGAATGGGGGTGTAACATGTTGCACATAGATTTTCCTCTTCTATAGTAGTGTAATGATTACTATCATTTATAAAGTTGATTTCTTACGCTAAGAGAACTAGTGTACAAGACACCTTTTTTGGAATTGGAAAGAAATGGAGATGATGCACTCTCTTTATTGAAGTAGAACACTTAGAACATTTACATACTCTTTAATGGCTCTCTCTCACTTCTCCGTCCCTCCCTTACAATTTTATGAGGGTTTATATAGACCCTCCTCTCCTTGGCATGATACTTTTCATGTTTACATTACCACTAGATACCTGTTCTGTTGAGATGCATTATTGATTACAACCAGATACTTATTCTGTTGCTAGTGATTTGCTTTATCAAAGCTTCTTGTTGTCATGGCTAACGAACACTTGTCCCATCGGGGACGCTTTGCTGTTATTGCTGACGTTTTGGCGATTGAAGCCTCCTAGAAGCTATCCTTTTTTAGTGACTAGTGTTGTTGTTGTTGTCTTTATGTATTGTGTTATGGCACGTAAGGCATATTCTTCCTTCGTGCTTTCAGAGCTAGCAGAATACTTGCTGGCATCTACAACTCGATCTTATTTGTCCTGTTTCTATATTCTTCAAGAATATTTCTAGATTAATCCTTGACGATACATTGGCTCTTCTTGTTGTAGAAAGAATGATTATATTGTCTGAAGCTTTATGCAACCAGCTTTGATTATCATTAATTAATTTTGCCATTACTTGACAGAGAACTCTTAGTCCTAGAGCTCTTCTGACTTCAACAAATTGTTTGTCAACTTTATTTCCTTCAAATTCTTTTTGGAAACTTCTTTCTATTTCTTTGATGTAATCTGGAGATGATACTCCAATTTGAATGCAGTGAACTGGATTGAACTTTTTTAATTTTTCTCAATCTTCAGATGCTCAAAATATTTTGACGTAATCTCACTAGTAGGCTTCACTAGTGGGCTATTAGTTATGAATTCTTTGATATTTGCTTTGATAATTTCTTGGGGAAGTCTTTGAATTTCTCCAAGATCAGGAATTAAGTATATTACATTTGCGGCTCCAATTTTAAAGCAATCTTTATTAATTCTAGGATTTGCTCCTTTATCAAAGTTAATTATGGGATAAATTCTCGTGTGATCTGGAACACACGTTTCTATTGTTTAACATTGTAAACTATCTTGAGTAGATATTTGTATTCTGTTTCACATATTGTTGAAAGTTCTGTAAGGCTAAATTATAGGTCATATTTTAGCTCAATCTGAGACACCCTGAATTTTAAAAAAAAATCGGGCATAAATTTTACATTGTCCGTTGTATTGCGGGTATCTTTCTCTAAAGAGATAGTATTTCCGATTTAGGCGGGAACTATTCTCTGAAGAGATATTATCTTTAGTAATTAAGCCTATTCTTGTAATTTGAAAACTACTTTTGTCTGTTTGGCTATCATTTTTCTCTGAAAAGATAATACTTTCAACCGTGAGGCTGGTTTTTGTAGTTTTAAAATTGTTTTCTCTTGCCGTTAGGCTAGTAGTGTTAGTAGTTTTTTTTACTACTGATTGAACCAGATATTTGGAGGGATATGTCGATTGGACATTGACCTATCACTTTATCCATCTGTACTGATTCTGATTCTTTTTGTTATATTTCTCTTCTAAAGCAATTCAGATCTTTAATAATACCTACAATATCTTGCTTGATTTCTTCTATATTGTCAATAATTTTATATTTTTTTGGATTATTTCAATCAGTTCTATGTAATTGTCTCGTAGTAGATTACAATTATGTTGTAATCGAGCTTCTAGTTCTACAAGTTTCTTTCCAACTTGCTCCATTATATTCTCTTGATAGTAAATGTACAAGAAAGTTAGTTTCACCTTTAATAACTTCTATATCAAAAGCATATTCTGCAAAAAATGTTTGACATCTGCTTAGTCTTTTATATTCTAGAGTAGATGGTCAGTTGTTCTTAATGAAAGCTTTTACATGAGTATTATCTACTCGTTCGAGAAATTTTTTAGGTAATAAAAAGTAAGAGAATTTTTAATTCTCTTTTTTAGTGCTAAAAATTCTTTTTCATTCGAGTGATATCTTTTTTCTATTTCTGTGAATGTTCCAGAGATATATATACATATTTTTTGTTTTTGCTCATCTTTTTTCTTTAGGACTACTCCACAAAATTCTTTAGAGGCATCCGTTTCTATTATTAAATCATCTCCTTCTAAAGGAAGATCTAGTCTTGGTAGATTTTTACAATTTTCTTTTATGAATCTAACATGATTTATAAGTTCTTCCGTCATAAGGAAGATTGTATTTTTCTTTAGCAATTTTTGTAGAGGGTTTTGTAATTTTGCTAAGTTTTCTATAAATTATTTTGCATAATTTTGACAACCTAAAAATCTTTGAAGTTGTTTTTTGATCTTCAAGCTTGTCTGGAAACATAAATTTTTTTCTACAACATGTTCTTGAAATTCCATTCCACATGAGTTTAATTTTAGTCCTAAAAATTCTATTTTAGATTTAGAAATTTCTATTTTCTTTTTATAGAGTACTATTCCTGCCATTTGCAGGTGTTTATAATGTTCTTCTTCATTTTTGATGGCTATGAGAATATCATCTACATATACCAGGAAAAAAAAATTGTAGCGCTCAAAGACCTTATCCATTCTCCTTTAGTATATTGGTGGATCATTTTTTAATTCGAAAGGCATACATTTCCATTCATAATGTCCTTTTGGGGTACTAAAAGTTGTTAATGGTATACTTTTTTCATCTAGTCTTAATTGATAAAATCCTGACTTGAAGTCGAACTTAGAAAAAAAGTTTTTCCCTATTGTCATATTGATTAATGTTTCTTTGTGTGGAAGGAAGTATCCATCAAATTTAGTATATGATTTAGTTGTTAATAATTGACTATGATTCTTGCCTTTCCTCTCTTAATTTCTGCATGGTTTCTGACAATAAATGATGGAATAGAATGAGGGCTCTTAGATTTTTGTATTAATTGTGATTTTTCTAATTCTTGCAATTGAACTCTAAATTCTTCTATGTCAATAGGAATGTATCTCATAGGTTTTACTCTAAATATTTTGCTGGTGTCTATTAATTCTATTGTAGCACATTCTTGGGTAACATCCCCGAGGGCTAATGGATTGTCATTGTGGTTCTTTTCAAATAATGCTTCGATGTTTTGCATATTTAGTTGTGCAATGATTTTTTCTATTATTGGTTGTTGTTTGCTTGTATTATAATCACCATGTTTGCTGCGAAAAATAATTTTGTCTCTTTTATAAGCTTTGTGGATTCGTTGAACCGCAATCCAGTGATCACAAGGTGTTAATAATTGAATATATTGTTGGTGTTGTATATATTGTTTAAATTTTTGTGTAAAGTTATTTCCTAGTAATATGTCTTGTTGTGCATATTAAGGAGTATAGAATGGTGGACATGTTATTATGTAATTTCCTTGGATGATTTTAGGTTTTTCAACTCCATGAGTTAAGGCATGTCTTTTTCCAATACAATCCATTCCATATAATATAGGTAATGTTGTAATATAGCTTTCTAGAAAGCATTGTCTTCGAGCAATGCAAGTTCCTGCTCCAGTATCTAAAAATGCATGGAAGTATTCTATTTTTTATTCCTCATATATAATTCCTGTAACAATGTAAACACTATATATACTAGTCATTTTCTTTTTTCCAAAAATACTCTTGATTATTATGTGTAAAATATAGTCCTTCACTTTGTGAGGAAAATGGTTTCATTTGTTGTAATGCACTCACTCCTAATATAATAACTATCATCATTGCGACTGTCTGATTGTACATAAAGTGTTATATCGGTCCTTATGTTTTGTATTTCAATTGGAACAATAGCTTGTTTTGTAATTTCATATTACTGTCCATCGAAATTTGTATATACAATTTATAATTTCTAGCATTTCTATTATCTGCTAGGATTGTTAAACTTGATATTCTTTGTAAATTTCTTAGTATTGGTCGTAATTTAGCATTTATATCTATATGTGCTTGCTCTAGCTTCTTCTATTCTATCTCCATTTGTCTGTTGTATTTGATTTCCCTCATAATGTAATTTTCTTGGAATTCTATTATTTATTACTAAGGGTTTTTCAGAGGCATCTATATTTATAATTTTTGGTATCTCTATTTTAGAGATTATGTCTGGTTTTGTAATTTTTCTTATATCTTTAAATCTGTTAGGAAGTATTATCATGTATGTGTCTTCAATTTTTTTAGAGTGATGTGTGTTACAAAGAGCATAGCTAATTGTATAGGTTATTCGATAAGGAATGGATCCTTTTTTCATAAATTCCATTCTTCAAAAAGTTGTATCAAACTTAATGTTTTGTTGATATTATTATTTTAATGTTTACACTTACCTTTGGATAAATATTAAAGATAAATTTTTGATGACTGAGATTTCCTTGTAATATTTCTAGTGTAGCATCTCTCCTATCATTAATTCTATTGTCCATTAATACAATATTTATAGGTGAATCGATTCCTTCTCGAAAGGTTGCTTTTATCATCATTTGGATTGCTCGTATATGAATGCATCCTATTTTAGATCTATCTTTTATTTTTTCCATTTTTCTCATCAAGTCTTCTTTTCCAAGTAAAGGTATATTTATTCTATTTCAAGTGTATTCTATATGCATAGGCATTTCTCTATTAGTTATTCCATAATAGAAGATACATTTTCTTTGAGTAATTTGTTTAAATAGGGATGTTCTAAATCAATCTGAGTTTTCTAATCTTAATTCAATGTTTCTAATTTGATTAAATAATCTTTTATCTATTAATACTTCTTGCAAGAAGTTTCCTGCTTCTTCTTGGTATTCTTCGATTATTTCTTCTTCTTCAATCTGATTCCGTGTCTAAGAAATAATAGATTGATCCATCAGATTGTTCGTCATCTATTATTTGAGCAAATTCTTGAATGTTTTCTATTTCAGAAAGTTCTTCTTCAATTATTTCCTTGAATTGCTTTTGGTTAATTTTTCTAGATCCTCTATTTGGACATTTATTTGCATAGTGTCCTTTTTCCTGGCATATAAAACATTTACATTCTTTTGGGTCCTTAGCATTTTTACAATAGTTTCTCTTTCTTCTGTAATAATTTTTCTTTGGTTTTGGTTTAAAACCAAATCTTTTTCTCTTTTTAAACTTATATTTATTTCTTCTATTATATCTCATTGGCTTACATCCTATGATTATCAGATGAGTCAATTGTGAGCAACAAAGTCCTTGGTTTACTACTTTATTTGTTTTTCTGCTTAGTGTGGCTTCGACACACCATTCTTCTAATTTCATTCTTAGAAATTCTTTTCTTCCTCCTAATGTATCTGCTCTTTGTCCTATATATTGGGGGTATAATTGCATAGCCTTAAATCCCCAAGGATAAGGTCCTTTGTATAAAATAAATTTAATAGGCTTTTGTTCATTACATTTTCTTTGTTAGTTCTATCATATATTTTATAAACATATTCCTAAAATTTACATATATAGTCATCTATGTGGCACATGTCACAAAAATTTAGATTGTTTAATATAAAAGTAGATCTTTGTTTTTCTTTTCATTTTTCTATATCTCTGTTTTTAATTTCATGTTTCTCCTAAATATTCTCTATGTAATTCATTTTGATAATTATTTACTACTTGGGATAAGGTGGTTGTTGTTCCTTTTATTGCTTCTTTTTCATTGTCAGTTAATACTTTCCACCAATCTGCTATGATTCCTTGAAAGGTTAAATGACAAAATCTTATTTCAGTGTCAATATCATAACTTTGTGATATTATCAATAAATATGTGGCTTTTGTTCATCTTGTTATAGCCTCATCTATATTTCTAAAACAATTTAGGTTTAAATAAATTCCATTTGCACTAATATATTCTTGATTCATATAATCTACTGGTGATTCTAGAGAAATATCTTTTGGTCTTCTATCTGATGCCCAATTTATTCCTTCATATATATTTCTGTATGTGGATTTTCTTCAAAAACTGGGATCTGAGTAGTATCTAGCTCCTTGTTGTTTTGGCTTTCATTTCTACTACTTTGTCTACTAGGGAAAGTTGTAGGAATAGGCATCATTAATTGGCTTCCAGAAGACTCTCCTTCTATAGGTTTTAAATTTATAGTTCTGGCTTTTTTCACTAATTTAATAATTTCTTGACTTAAGTTATCTAGTTCTTCTGCATCAGCTTCTAAATATTTGTTTTCTAGTTGTTCAATATTAAAGTTGTTTGTTTCTTCTATCTGAAGGGGGCATAAGCTTATCTCGTTTCCACTTGTTTGAAATAGATTTATTTTTGATATACATTCAATATTTTATTTTTCATATAGATATTTCATTTTTTTTGTAATTCTACTATCATTTCTTAAATCTTTTGAAAGTTTTATTAATTTTTTTCATGAACATGTACTTCTAGTTTTTTGTACATATCATTCTATATTTACTTCAAATTATTAGTCTAAAGCTTCGTATATATTACTATCTAAATAATTTAACTTGTCTTGTTCTTATATCAATTCATCCTCATATTTATTTAGATCGTTACTTGGCTCTTATACCACTTTACGTTGGCAGAAATTTTCGATTATGTTATAATGCTTTGAAAACATATTCGAAATGCCCTTATGGGTGTTGTATGCTTTCTCGGATTTATCATTCTATTTATGTTTATTACTTGTTTTACCCAGAATTTTTAGTAGCTTCATGCTTGATATGTCTTTTGACACATAAGAAATCAATTTTTAGCAGACATATAGTATTTCTCTAAGTATTATAGAGAGAAAAATGAAGTCTGTATACCTGTGTTGCCAAACTTGCTTCTGTCAGTGTCGGTCGATCCTCTCTTAACAATTTTTTAAAGAAGCAATCCTTGGACCTAGATGTTTCAGATCTCAACTCCTTATCATTATACTATAGCCTGAATGTCCCTACGTACTTGCACATCCCTTTGCTTAGTCGAACTTTTTTAGACAGTGGCCTCCGGGATAATCTAAGGGATAGATCACTCTCCACAGGTGAAGATATATTAGAATGGGGGTGTAAAAGGTTACACACATAGATTTTCCTCTTCTATAGTAGTGTAATGATTACTATGATTCACTAAAGTTGGTTTCTTACGCTAAGAGAACTATTGTAGAAGACACATTTTTGGGAATTGGAAAGAAATGGAGATGATGATCTCTCTTTATTGAAGTAGAACACTTAGAACATTTATATACTTTTTCATGACTCTCTCTCACTTCTCTGTCTCTCCCTTACAATATTATGAGCATTTATATAGACCCTCCTCTCCTTGGCATGATACTTTGTTCTTTACATTACCATCGGACACTTGTTCCGTTGAGATGCATTATTGATTACAACCGGAAACTTGTTCTGTAGCGAGTGATTTGCTTTATCAAAGCTTCTTGTTGTCATTGTTATCAAACACTTGTCTCGTCGGGGACGCTTTGCTGTTATTGCTAGCGTTTTGGCGATTGAATCCTCTTGGCAACTGTCCTTTTTAGTGACTACTGCTATTATTGATGTCTTTATTCATTTTGTCTTGGCACGTCAGGCATATTCATCCTTCATGCTTTCTGAGCTGGCAGAAGACATACTGGCATCTGCAACTCAATCTTATTTGTCTAGTTTCTATCTCCTTTAGGAATCATTCTAGATTAATCTTTCTCAATACATTGGCTCTTCTTATTGTAGAAAGAATGATTATATTGTCTAAAGCTTTATGCAACCAGCTTTGATTATCATTAATTAATTTTTCCATTACGTGACAGAGAACACTTAGTCCGAGAGCTCTTCTGACTTCAACAAATTCTTTATCAATTTTATTTCCTTCAATTTTTTTCAGAAACTTCCTTCTATTTCTTTGACGTAATCTGGAGATGATACTCCAATTTGAATGTAGTGAACTAGACTGAACTTTTTTAATTTTTCCTAGTGTTCAGATGTTGAGAAGATTTTGACATAAATCTCACTAGTAGGCTTCACTAGTGGGCTGTTACATCTGAATTCTTTGATTGCTTTGATAATTTCTTGGGGAAGTCCATGAATTTCTCCAAGATCAGGACTTAAGTATATTAGATTTACGGCTCTGATTCTAAATCAATCTTTAATAATTCTAGGATCCACTCCTTTATCAAAGTTAATTTTGGGATAAATTCCCATGTAATCTAAAACACACGTCTCTGTTATTTTAAGATCATAAACTATCTTGAGTAGAGATTTGTATTCTATTTCACATTTTGTTGAAAATTTTGTAAGGCTCAATTGTAGGTCATTCTTGCTCAATCTGAAACACGCTAAATTTAAATGCATCAATTTTATATTTTCCACTATATTACAGGGATCTTTTTCTGAGTGATCATATTTTCTACTGTTAGGCGGGAACTGTTCTCTGAATAGATATTATCTTTATCAATTAAGCATGTTCTTGCAGTTTGAAAACTGCTTCTGGCCATTTGGCTATCATTTTTCTCTGAAGAGATAATACTTTTAGCCGTGAGGTTGGTTTTTGTAGTTTTAAAACTACTTTCTCTTGATGTTAGGCTAGTACCGTCAATAATTTTTTTACTACTGATTGAATCAGATATTTGGAGGGATATGTCGATTGGGCGTTTATCTGTCACTTTATCCATGCGTTTCTGATTTTGTTTGCTGTATATCTCTTCTGAAGCAATTCAAATCTGGAATAATACCTACAATATCTTGCTTGCTTTCTTCTATATTGTACATAATTTTATCTTGTTTTTGGATTATTTCAATCAAAACTACATAATTGTCTTGTAGTAGATTACAATTATGTTGTAATCGAGCTTCTAGTTCTACAAGTTTCTTTTCAACTTGCTCCATTATATTCTCTTGATAGGAAATTTGCAAAAAAGTTAGTACACCTTTAATAACTTCTATAACAAAAATATATTTTGCAAAAAAATGTTTGCCATCTACTTAGTCTTTTATATTCTGGAGTAGATGGTAAGTTGTTCTTAATGAAAGATTCTACTTGAGTATTATCTACTCATGCTAGAAATTTTTAGGTAATAAAAAGTAGGAGAATTTTTTAATTCCCTTTTTTAGTGCTAACAGATCTTTTTCATTCGATTGATATCTTTTTTCTATTATTGTAAAAGTTCCAGAGGTATATCTACATATTTTTTTCTTTTGCTCATCTCTTTTCTTTAGGACTGCTTCCCAGAATTCTTCAGAGGCATCCATTTCTATTTTTAAATTATCTCCTTCTAATGGGAGATCCAGTCTTGGTAGATTTTTACACTTTTATTATATGAATCTAACAGGATTTATAAGTTCTTCCGTCATACATAAGATTGTATTTTTTATTTATAATTTTTGTAGAGGGTTTCGTAATTTTGATAAGTTTTCTATAAATTATTCTGCATTATTTAGACAACCAAAAAATCTTTGAAGTTGTTTTTTGTCTTCAAGCTTGTCTGGAAACATAACAATGTTTTCTACAATGTGTTCTTGCAATTCTATTCCACTTGAGTCTAATTTTAGTCCTCAAAATTTCATTTTAGATTTACAAATTTCTATTTTCCTTTTAGAGAGTACTATTCCTTCTGTTTGACAAAGAAGAGAAAATATTTGTAGGTGTTTATAATGTTCTTCTTCATTTTTTATGGCTATGAGAATATCATCTACATATACTAGGTAAAAAGAATTTTAGGGCTCAAAGACGTTACTCATTCTCCTTTGGTATATTTGTGGAGCATTTTTTAGTCTGAAAGGCATAACTTTCCATTCATAATGTCCTTGTGGGATACTAAAGGTTGTTAATGGTATAATTTTTTCATCTAGTCTCATTGGATAAAATCCTGATTTGTAGTCGAACTTAGAATAAATGTTTTTCCCTCTTGTCATATTGATTAATGTTTCTTTGTGTGGAAGGAAGTATCCATCAAATTTAGTATATTGATTTAGTTTTTTATAATTAACCAACACTCTTTCCTTTCTTCTCTTAATTTATGAATGGTTTCTGACAATAAATGTTGGACTAGAATGAGGGCTAATGGATTGTCATTGTAGTTGTTTTCAAATAATGCTTCGATGTTTTCCATATTTAGTTGTGCAATGATTTTTCCTTTTATTGGTTGTTGTTTGTTTGTATTATAATCACCACATTTGCTGTGGAAAATAAATTTGTCTCTTTTATAAGCTTTGTGGATTCATTGAACTGTAATCCAGTGATCACAAGGTGTTAATAATTGATTATATTTTTGGTGTTGTATATATAGTTTAAATTTTAGAGTAAAGTTATTTCCTAGTAATATGTCTTGTTGTGCATATTCAGGAGTATAAAATGGTGGACATGTTATTATGTAATTTCCTAGGATGATTTTAGTTTTTTTAACTCCATAAGTCCAGGCATGTCTTTTTGTAGTAAAATCCATTCCATATTATATAGGTAATGTTGTAATATAGCTTTTTTGAAAGAATTGTCTTTGAGCAATGCATGTTCCTGCTCTGGTATCTAAAAATTCATGGAAGTATTTTGTTTTATATTCTTCATATATAATTCTTATAACAATGTAAACACTATATGTACTAGTCATTTTTTTTTACAAAAATACTCTTGATTATTATGTATAAAATATAGTCCTTCACTTTGTAAGGAAAATTGTTCCATTTTTTGTAATTCACTCATTCCTAATATAATTTCTATATCATCATTGTGACTGTCTAATTGCACATAAAGTGTTATGTCTATCCTTATATTTTGTATTTCAATTGGAACAATAGCTTGTTGTGTGATTTCATATTCTTGTCCAATGAAATTCATATATGCATAGGGTAATCCTATGGGTATTTTTTCTATATAAGGTATCATTCCCTATTGGATAAATGAAGCTCATGCCCCTGAATCTATTAATATTGTAGTCATACTCTATTCTTGTCCATTAAAATATTTTCATTATAGTTTATTATTTCTAGCATTTCTATTATCGTCTAGAATTCTTAAACTTGATGTTCTTTGTAAATTTCTTAGTATTGGTAGTAATCTACCATTATATCTATTTATGTTTGCTCTAGGTTCTTCTATTCTATTTCCATTTGTCAATTGTAACAAATTTCCCTCAAAATGTAATTTTCTTGGGATTCTATTATCTGTTACTAAGGGTTTTTCAGAGACATCTATATTTATATTTTTTGGTATCTCTATTTCAGAGATTATGTCTAGTTTTGTAATTTTTCCTATATCTTTAATTATGTTAGGAAGTATTATAATCTCTTTGTCTTCAAATTTTTCAAATTGATGTGTGTTACTAAGATCATAACTTATTATATAGGTTATTGAATAAGGAATGGATCTTTTTTTCATAACTTTCATTCTTTGAAAATCTTGTATCAAACTTAACGTTCTGTTGATATTATTATCTTTAATGTTTACACTTATCTTTGAACAAATATTAAAGATTATTTTTTGATGACTGAGATGTCCTTATAATATTCCTAATGTATCATTTCTCCTATCATTAATTTTATTGTCCATGAATACAATATTTATAGCTGAATCTACTCCTTCTCGAAAGTTTTCTTTTATCATCATTTGGATAGCTCCTATATGAATCCATCCTATTTTAGATCTAACTTTTATTTTTCCATTTTTCTCATCAAGCCTTCTTTTTGAAGTAAAGGTATATTTATTCTATTTCTAGTGTATTCTATATGCATAGGAATTTCTCTATAGTTATTCCGTAATAAAATATATTTTTTCTTTGAGTAATTTTTTCAAAGAGGGATGTTCTAAATCCATTTGAGCTTTCTAATCTTAATTTAGTATTTATAATTCAATTAAATAATTTTTTATCTATTAATAGTTCTTGCAAGAAGTTTCCTGCTTCTTCTTGGTATTCTTCGATTATTTCTTCTTCTTCAGTCTGATTCTCTGTCTGAGAAATAATAGATTGATCTATCTAATTGTTCATCATCTATTATTTGAACAAATTCTTGAATGTTTTCTATTTCAGAAAGTTCTTCTTCTATTATTTCCTTGAATTTCTTTTGGTTAATTTTTCTAGATCCTCTATTTGGACATTTATTTGCACAGTGTCCTTTTTCTTGACATATAAAGCATTTACATTCTTTTGGACCCTTAATATTTTTACTATAGTTTCTCTTTCTTCTGTAATATTTTTGTTTTATTTTTGGTTTAAAACCAAATCTTTTTCTCTTTTTAAACTTATATTTATTTCTTCTATTATATCTCATTGGCTTACATCCTATGGTTATTGGATGAGTCAATTGTTAGCAACAAATTCCTTGTTTTACTACTATATTTGTTTTTCTGCTTGGTGTGGCTTTGGCACACCATTCTTCTAATTTCATTCTAGAAATTATATTCTTCCTCCTAATGTATATGCTCTTTGTCATATATATTGGTGGTATAATTGCATACCCTTAAATCTCCAAGGATCATGTACCTTTGTATAAAATAATTTTAATAGACTTTTGTTCATTACATTTGGCATGTGCCGCATAGATGACTATATATGTAAATTTCAGGAATATTTCTATATGATTGAACTAACAAAGAATATATATATATATATATATATATACATATATAAATAGGAGATTTATTGAATGCCCGTGCAGGTATTTTAGTTTGTTACCCGTCCCAAAGGCCACGCTAATCCATGTTTCCTGCATTTCCCTTCACGAACCGATATTCACTCTTATTGAACATCCCCATGGATTTTGTTTCTTCAACTCTCGACTTCTCCAAAATTGAAATACATAGTGTCGTCGTACCTGGCACTATCTCCCTACTTCCAATGAAGGCATCTGGCCGTCGACCACTATGTGAGGCAAATCAATGTCTCCAACAATGCGATCTCGGTAGACACCAAGATTTGGGTTTTGCAGGCCGCAGTCGTAGCAGCATTTGTGAGATGCACGACAATTGTTGATGTGCAAAGACCCATTGCCTTCCTGCTTCTGGGCTGGCTCCACCCACGTTGACTCCCTTGGGATCTTGTTTGACCAAATCTATGTGCGTCACCACCTTCACCTTGGGAATTTGTGTGACCAAATCCTCTCCGACCTCAATGCACTACAATGCCATGGCCTTGTGCTGCGATCTTCTATTAACACTACCAGTGAGTCCATGAAGCTTGACAAGCCTTTCTACATGATGGTGTGTGCGACCGTGAAGGCCACTCTATGGTCTGAGGATTTGATTCTAACGGAAACATCCTCGACTGCATACATAAAGTTGAGAACAAGGTTGAGATACATAAAGATAATGTTCTCTACATCATCGAGAGTATTAATTTAGTTGCAATTGAAACAACTCCCTCGACCGTCGAATGGATGATTGTAGTTATTCTAAACCAACCCAAGATCTAGGCCAAGCTTCAGGATGAAATGGATAGGGTACCTAACCCCTACAGCTAGTTTGTTGATCCTGACACATACATGCTCCCCTAACTTCAAGCCATAATTAAGGAGACAATCCACCTTCTCATGTTCATCCTTCTCCTTGTCCCAAACATGAACTTTAATGACGACAAGATCAAGATGTTCTCTACAAAATCATTTAACCATAACAATAGTGTTCTCAACACTCTACCCAGAAGGTGTTCGACTCTGGTGCCTCGAAGGTTGAATATGCAATTTGTCCTAAAAGCCACTGCAATTTGTAAGTATACTAGTCTACAAGACATCAAAGCTTGCATTCTCAACCATTAGAATCCAGTGCACGCTGATATGTCCATAATTTGTAATGTTTATAAAACAGGATGGTGATGATATCTCCAATTGCTACGTTCATTTGCATGTAACCAGTGGCATTGTTTCTATAACTGCTTAGTGGAGTATAATTGCATTTTGTTAAATTTATAAAGGATATGAAGCCTGGTGATTTAGAGAAAGCTCTACTTGGTTGAGGGCATAGCTACAAAAGAGAAAAGTTCAAATTTTTTGTAAACCGTGTTGACAACATGGTCATGTAAAGTGAGTTAATTATATAGAAGTGATTTCATGACAGTTAGCAAAGGGAAGACAAAGAAAAAAGAAGAAAATGAGAATTGAAAATGAAGAATAAGAATCTGTAGATGCAATTTCTTCTGGTGTATTTCATTGGATTTGGAAAAATATTATATTATGAACATCACTTACATTAAACTTGACATGGGTTGGTCAATGTCAACTGCTTTCTGTTTATTTTCACTATTTCAATGTAACATTGTCTCAAACAAATACATACCTAATGGAGTAACAGGGTCTAGTTCAATAACATTGACGTTAGTCACAACCACGAAACACACCAACCTTTCTCAGTACTCACCGTATATAGTCTCTCCAAACTCACATACCCCTTCGGATGTTATTGAAAGCACCCTAGGTGCACGTGTCATCAATACTGTTTTGTTCTCTAGTGCTCTTATCTAATAGTCTCGGATATACCGGTCAAATGGGTGGGTGGGTTGGGTTTGGGTTGGGTCATTGTATTGTGAGTCTGGTGGGTGCGGGTCAAAAATATACAATTCTAATTTGGTGGAATAAAAGCACACCCAAACCCGACACGGAAGGTTGCGGATTGCCCGTGGGTGCCCATATAAAATGTGGCCAATCAATAAAAAGTTGCTAGTTTCTTTCTTTAACACTAAAACTAATATTTAAAACAGATTTTAACTATTGTTTTTATGTCAAATATAATGCAATGGAACCAACCAACTGCTATCTTTGATGTCAAACCATTCAACTAGCTATCGATATATGTTTATGCAAACTTAAAGAAATAATAACATCTAAGATGTAAAATAGAAAAACTAGTGTAGTTTTCATAGATATATGTAAAAAAAAAACAAATAATTATGTGATGTAACATTAAACATTTCTAATATTACAAGCACTTGTTATTGCCTATTGCAAACAAAATAAAGAGCATACAATTGATGTTGGTAAAGGTAAAGAGTTAACTTGTATGAAATAAGTATCATCTTTTAATAGGTTTATTTCTATATTATGTATACAAATAACTTGCTTCAGTTAACTGGGTCACCCGTGGGTACCCGCGGATCACCTGTGAAATCCACTAAATAAATGGGTGGGGATGGGTTTGGGTGATTTGCAGCGGGTCGTAAATTTCGCCACCCAAACCCAACTTAAACGGGTCGACCCATAGGTGTCCGTGGATTTTGACCCAATTTGACAAGTCTAGTCTCTGATAGCATATAATTTTGTTTGAGCTTCAGGCATGCAAATGTGCAAATGCCTTACTAAAATATTTTTCCATAGAATGTGCCATCTTTGATATGCGTATGTTCAATATATGTCTTAGTAATTAGGTATTATTAATTAACTCAGAAGAAACTAAGTAATTGGCCACACTTTCTTTCAATATATTAATCAAATAAACTTAACTACTACTCATTTGTGATCTATTTAGAAACTAAGTAGCTGGTCACGCTTTATTAATGTTACTTTCAAGATCAAAGTTACTTTGCATACCGATAGTTACTCTATATAAAAGATAACTACTTTTAGTACCATACAGTTACTTTTTATGATTAAAATATTACATTACCAGTCAAATAGTTACTTTCTATATCACATACATTATTGTATCATTTATTCATCCCATCACTACATTCCATGTTGATCTTACTCTATTTCAACTTCAAGTTGAATCACTCTTGAAGTAAATGACGTGTAGCATATAGCCCGTCACTGGAACCCCTCCGGTAATTGTCTGGGAACCCGTAATCTTTCCATGTAGATGATTTACAGGTCAATTATGATGGTTAATCCTTGATTCTAACAAGCATGGGCATGGATCTGCACGAGATCCTTGGACGCCAGTAAATCTTTGAAGTTTCCGTCTCACTCAGTCATGTTGGTAGTTGTCGTCGTAGTCCTCTGATTCATCTCGATGGTGCACGACAGTGACAAAAGTGCATGTCCAGATGATAAGATGGCATGTGTGGTGCCCAAGGTATTACCAAGAATAGTTATCGGCCAATCGCTCAGTGGCAGCTAGCAATCCAAGTCCAATAGAGATTGACAAGGTTGGGGAGGGACTGAAGCTGGTGCTTGACACTCTGTTACAATAATGTTACCTATGGGCTCTATCTGGTGTCTAGTTCTCGACGTCCTCCTGAATTCCTGATATGTTGATCTTGATCCAAGTCCTCCTCGTGTTCCATCCTATCGTTCTCTATTTTGTTGTGGCATGCATGTGTCGGTCATTCCTGGCCTCCCACATCGGTACTAGTATATGAATAAGCACAACGAGGCTATTGCTCTATGTTTGGTTTCAATATACATATACAAGTCACATGATTGCATAATTTGAATATGTGTTAATCTCCACGAAAACCGAACATCATATGTTATTATTTACACATCAATCTATGATTGCATAATATGCAATATTATGTTACATTTAGAATTAGCTTTTGATAGCACTACTGAATATCACAAGTACAATGTTGACTGATATGGAAAAGATGTGACATTCAGTGTAACTATTTGGTAGAAAAAGTAAATATTTTGGTACAAAAAGTAATATTTGATTAGAAAAGGTATTTGGTATAAAAAGTAAATATTTTGGTACAAAAAGTAATATTTGATTAGAAAAGGTAACTTTTTGGTATAAAAAGTAAATATTTTGGTACAACAAGTAAGATTTGATTAGAAAAGGTAATTATTTTGGTACAAAAAGGTTACTTTCCAATTCACATAGTTACTTGAATGTTCATATAGCCACATTTCGATTTGCAGAGTTACTTTTCATTTCACACAGTTACTTTATTGCTAGAACAAGAACCTCACATCTGTCAATTTTGTAATTATATTTAATTATTAATATAGATTTAATATATTATACACAAACAAGACATCTTAACTTTAACCAATAAAAGTTTAAGTCATCAATGTCTCAATTTTGAGAATGCACCAAGTTGCAAAATCTTTGTTCGTTTGGAACTTTTAAGATGGCGGTAGCAGTGAATTATTTTACCATTTTAACTTTTTCTTGTATCATTGAAATATATGAAGATAATTTTTTAGATCGGCAAGTGTCATTCCATTTTTCAAGAGCTACATAAAGGAACATGTATCTACTATTGTTCGTAAGACATCAACTCTTATCATTAAATGTGAAAAGTACAAGTGAACAGTTTACACAAAAAAATAGAGTAAAGTCTAGCTCCAACTCATCATGATGCTTACAAATAAAAGCAAACACCCTTAGGTGTGTTTGGAAAGCAATGAGTAGGTATGACTTTGGCAGTAGTTTGATAAAGTCTAACAACTTTGAATAGGTGTGGCATTTGAACAGATATCTGAATGGCATGACATTGCAATGCACAACTTCCCCCCCCCACCATTAGCTATCTATTGTTATTTTGGTACGGTGCTCCTCTCTAGGCTTCTGCAACATATGAATATGTGTATTTTGTCAAACGGGCGGAAGACAATGCAAAGCAAAATGAGAGAAGTGTTGGCTAAATGGACATCTATAAAATCCCTTTGTTTTGATTATGACAAACATTTCATTCTTATTTATCTAACGAGCTACTTGAGCGTGCAGGATGACACAACTATAAGGGAAATCCAACATGAAGTATTTATATTTTCATGCAAATGTAATCATTGTAAAAACTTGTACAGAATTATAATGTACAAGTACTTAGAATCGCATGTAAATCAAGCATTGGATTTTCCCTAGCTAAACACCTTAGTCATCCATTCAATAGGATCACATAATGCACACTCATGCACACACTTAGTATCTTAATTGAAAGATTGAAAACAGAGTCAATCTCGGTCGACCACACTCCTCGACCGAGACACTCTCGGTCGACAAACCTCTCGACCGAGATTGACCAAAAATAGTCGTTAGACACAGCAGTTAACAGTTGCAAATAAACGTTAATCCAGAGAGCCTGTCGGTCGACAAATCCTCGACCGACTGGACATCTCGGTCGACAAGTCCTCGACCGAGATGGTCTCTGACAGCAACTGCAGAATTAATTAACTAGCCGTTGCTAATGCACCTAACTTATTCCTAACGGCTAGTTAAGCACTAGGAACCCCCTAGAAGTTGTCTAGAATGTCCTTAAGCATACTTAGGCCATTCCTATAAATAGGACAAGCCATAGGACACTATGATTCACTTCTTACACTTGCTATACTTGAGAAAATACTTGAGCCCTCTTGTGCAATCTGTGTGAACTGAGCTGTGTGATCAATTGGCCATTTTTCTCCTTTGCTAAAGCTCGTCCTATAGGCTAGATTTTCCTAACCCTAGCAATCACAAGTCCATCATATTGGCTAGGAAAATCCAAACGCTTGATCTAGGGAAATCAAGCCTTGAACTACAAGGATAAGTTGTATTTTCTTTTATTCCTTTCTCGTTCCTTTGTATTACTTGTACTCTCCTTGCTACTCCAGGTAGGAGGCTGCGGATTGGAGAGGTTGAAGCTCTTCGTGTGAAGAGGAGGACTTTGGACTACTTCGGAAGGCTGTCTTGACGGGAAGCTACTTCAGGAGGAAGGCTACTTCAAGGGGGAGCTTGAAGTTACTTCAAGGAAGGCTGCTTCGAGGTTGGCAAGACTACTTCAGGGTGAAGGCTGTCCAAAGGGTGTTTAGAAAGTATTGTAAATTTTATGTAACATCCTTGAGAGGTAATAAAATTTAGTACTTTCAAAATCCCGGTTGGGTAAGCAACCGGGTAGTGGACTGACTCCTTAGTATTTGCTAAGGTGGAACCACTCTAAACACCTGTGTTCCTCTTCTCAATCTTTACTTTGGTTGTTTGAGTTTAAATTATTTTAAAATCTCTATAAAACTCTATTCACCCCCCCTCTAGAGGTTTTCAAGAAGCTTATGCAGAATGGTTAATATGACAAATAAAGGAATGTGAGAAGCTTATGTAGAGTAGATAAATCATCTGCACACTTGTACAAAATGAGAGATGCATCTAAAGAGTCAATCCAAATCTTATAGAGCCAATATCCACCTTTTAGTGATTGTACAAACACAGTGCACTAGAAACGACGATTGGAATGGGAAGGAAGGTGGTCGTCAGAAACAAGGAGTACAGGGGTATCGGGATATATTTACAATTAGTGCCATTGCTAATTGGGAACGGGTAGTATTTGCTACAGTACTCGCACTGGTAATGAATACAAACCCATATATATATATATATATATATATATATATATATATATATATATATATATATATATATATATATATATATATATATATATATATATATATATACATTATTGTTCTTGTTTGTTCTAGGATCTATTACTCGTTAGACTTGTTGGATATTGATAATACTCTATATTCCAAAAAGATAGACTTTTATATTTATTTCTCCTTCAATAGACTAGTGATGTTGAATGCTACTTGTAGGCACACTCATTTGTAAATCTTGGCTATACATTTGTTTGAGCTACAATGTTCCCTACTGAGTAGTCGTTTTATTTGTATATATGCATATATTATTGGAAAATTTTGAATATAAATGATATGCCCATTATGACTTCCCTAATTATGAAAATGTTGATAACGATGATGTTGATGTTAGGTACAAGCAAACTCCTCACCTCAAAGGGTGGAACTTGTAAAAAATGGTGACCTACTCCTTTGAATGGAGAGATGGAGCCATGTGACCTTCCCCCATCTTGTTGGGGGTGATTGAGCCATTTATATAAGCATGCTTGCTGATATCAACATAATGGGAAAACTGGTAATAAAATTGAATTGCTTGAAATAAACTTGAGGTTAAATATTGCATTGAATATTTTGCTTATAAGTCCTTCCAAGTATAGTATTTTGATATAAATGTTTTCAAATTTTCAATATTTCTCTTTTCAAAGCATATTGATGCATTTCTATTGGTTGAGTTTTGATTTACTTAATTTTAGGCATGAAGAATTGAAGACTTAATACATGGTATCTATCATACTCTTGCCAATATCTTCCAGAACACAGAATACATATCACATGGGATTATATGTAAAGGGATGTACAATTTAGTTTTTAGTTTTCTTGCCTGTAATATTTTCTTTTCTTGTTGCCTTTGGGGCACCTGATCTAAAAAACTTGTTCCTTTTTCAATATATGAAAATTTATTTCTTTTTGTATCAAATGTGTGTGTGATTTTTGTGCCACTCAGAGATGGACACTCTGATCCCCTTAACATTGTCTACTTGGGTAGTGGAATTGGGATTAGGGTAAGGATGCTCCACAATAAGATTCTTTCTAAACAACATGGATACAAGATGTCATGATATCTTGAAGAACATGGCCAATAACTATTCTCTGGGAGAGGAGAGAGAATCACCAACAACAATCAAGAGTGATATGGAATAAAGAGAGATCCCATAACTAATGGCTCAAATGGAGAGGCTCACAAGGAAGCTTGAGCATAAATCAGGCACCTCATCTGGAAGTGAGGAGGAGGAGTTCATGTACCTAGTAAAATAGATAGGATCAAATATATGCTAGGAAGACTTGTGAGTCATAACGAAGCCTTATTAGAATAGATGAAATGTGTGTAGTAAAATCAAGGGGCTCAAACTTGCAATATTGAAAATTAGATGTGATAACCTTGATTTTATCTATCATTTAATTTTTATACAACTAGACCCATTATATACTCTATTATACTCAATCACCTCCCTCACACATACCTTTATGACTTCAAGTCACATTATACTCAATTGATGAATCAATTTTTATTAAATATCCCCTTGTACCTATATATGACTTTACAGTGAGTTTTGGACTAAGTGTCTTACTTTTTATGTATAATAAAATTGCAATCAAAGTTGAACCACTTCAATGAACTCCTATTGCAATAAAAGTAATTTCATGATATAGAGGATTCAATTAAAATTCAACGATCCAAAAATTACCCTAAACGGATCTTTAAATAACAAGATATGAACTTTTGAATATACCTAATTTTATCATTGATTAATTGGTTTATCCTCTCCTTTTTTTGTGTTGGTCTGAACGTTAGTAGGCCCAGCTGAGTGCATAGCCCAACATAGTGGGAAATCTACTTATCTCATCAATCACTCATGTTTTCTTTGAACCAATCATTTCCTTTGGATGACTTGGCCTCAGATTCAAATCCCATCTAACGGTCGTAACCCCTTCTTCCCCACCTATTCCCCAAGTACAGAGAGTAGGTGGACGGTGCAGGTGGCCAGAGCACCCTTTGCTCCCTTTTGCACCATTTAGACTACCCAATTTGTTTGCCTACCCTACTTCTTTGTTTCCACCCTCTTTGTGCATGTTTTTGGGCGTTGGGGCTCTCCTCTCCATTCCTACTTCCTCCTATAGATGACACTCTCTAGCTAGGTGTATCTATACCTCCAAACAACATAACTTCTTGATAAGGGCCGCATCAAGTTCGCTGGAGCAACACGAAGCCAACCAAAACCTTTTCAAAACCTCCTTCTCTCTCCTCCTTTGGACCTTGCGTCTCTGGTGAGATGGACCGTTGTGGCGCTGCTGCACCCGAACACCCCTTCATGTGGGTCAACACCTATCAAGGAGGTGTGTTGAAGGCCCTTGGATGTAGGGAGGATCAGTATGACCTTGATCTAACGGCCCAGAAGCATGCATAACCCACTTTCATATTGGTTCATGGGCCGACCTTGTTTGGGGTCAAGCGCAGCGTCAGCCACTGGCGTGGTGCCACGTCGGGTCACTGCCAACTCCCCTTCCTATGCATGCGAGTCATATGGAGCATCATGAGCTGCTGTATGCATGGCTGAGGGCCCAAATCGACCATGATCACCCCTGCATAAGGTCCTTCTTCAAGCTCTTCTTACATTCATGCTAATTCTTGCAAATGACATATCTCCTCACTCCATGGGCCATTTTGGTCATGTAATATATGATTTTGCATCTGCTGAATGATATCTATCTAATGGAAGTAATTTCATGACTTAAATCTATTTGTGATTTGAATGATATCCTGAAGTTGATAGCTTTTAATCTCTTTCTTCATGTCTTATGTCTTTTCATCCTCAAGCTTGGTCTTTTATGTCCCAAACCTGGATGATAGTCCAATTCTAGTATCTTGAATATGCTTATGTGTAAAGATCTTAAGTTAACTATGCTTGCACTCGTAAATGTTCTAATTTTGCTAGAATGACCTAAAATGGACGTATATGATAAAGATCACCCTTTAATGTTAAACCCTGATTGTATGAGACCCAAATAGTTATCTTTGATTCAAATTAGTAAATTTTGAAGAATGTTTAACTTGCATTCGAACTTGTTCATAATATACCCTACTTTGACTTAATAATAACATTGGGCCTCCAAACATGCTTCATATGGTTGCTTTATGTTAAATCCCCACCCTTTCTCCTATGTTGGTCTTTGATGTCCAAGATGATCATGAGGACTCAAAATCAGTAATGTTACATGCTTTATAACCCCAACTTCCATGCTTATCATTCTTGTGCCCTTATGTGGCTAAATGTCCTAATCTTGACTTAATATGTGACCTAGTACGCATGTTGATAAATAGTCTCTAATCTTATGAAAATCATGTGCTTTTGACCATCTATTTTGTATTATGATCTAAAATTAGTAGCTTGATTTCTATGATGCCTAACTCAAATGGAACCCATGCCTACTCTAATGATTACAACATTTCATGATCATAACTCAATATGACTAGTTATACCAACGTTGATTCTTATGTCGACTAAGCTTTCTCAAATCTTATTATTGATATAGTTAAGATCTTGAAACCCTAATGTTAGAGCTATGCATTGGTAGTGATGTGTCACCCTAATATCTAAATGAATTCATGATGTATGATGTAACATGATAATGAGCATACATGACTAGGGGAGGTAATCAAATCCATGGTGAAAATTTTGATGCCTAGATCTAGATGACACATCCAACCACCATGATTATGATTAATGAACCTAATCTTGCTGATGATAACTTAATTACACTTACTTGTAATCCCATGATCACTTTTTGTAATACCAGGATCACTTTGATCCACTCTTCTTCCAAGATCTAGTTAAAGTTGCTAATAATGGGTTTCTAAATCAAATTGTTAATCTTGTGCTTCTATTAAGGTAAGCTTACTCTCGTGTCCGTACTATGGTATTGTCTTGTTTGTATGTCTGCTCATGTGAATTTTTGGCTAGTTAATTACTTATTTGGGCTATTTGTCCCCTATGACTAGTATGTTCATTTTGCTTGAAATATGTTGAACAAACCTTGAACCTAATTGAACTTGTCCATTGTACAAACCTAGTGTACCTGCCTCTATTCTCGGGGTAAAGGCACAAGGTTGGGTGACTTACTTGAGATGTTAAGATAAGGAGGACCATGTTGATAAAAAGGGTTGGCTAATCTTGAGCACCATTACGGACCCTTCCAATGAGAAGATGGTTAATGGCCATAATATGTTGTTCAGTATAATAGAAATACACTTAAAACATGCTTTGTATAAAACAACATCATTAATTGTTCTCATTTGGTTTATTATTATTGCTTTATATGATATTTCTATCCAAGCATCTTTTACTATACTATTAAACAGTTTACATGCCTTTTTATAGAGTAATTAATGCTTTAGCATTAATATATTTTATTTATTGAACTTTTAGTTCCCAAATGAAGATTTGCTACACTCAAGACTCTAAGCTCTAAAATGCAATATAAATGGGTATACTTGAATCTAGAGATGGGTACATATCTCTATCTTCATGTTTAGTGTCTTGTTATCTCTTACTTTGTTCTTGTTTGTGGTTTTATACAGGCGTATGTTATGTGATCCATTCTAGGGACGGATGCCTTGGTCCACTTGCTTTTGGTTGTATAGCCATTAGGAGTGCGGACTTAGGGTAACAAATAGTTCCATGACATTAGATCTCTTAACTGGCAGTAGAGGTGGCATCCACAAAGAAGCCCGTTCAACAGTGATTTCCTAAATACAGAGATAGTTTATCAACATCATCAAGTAAATTTCATCTCTATTGTCAAGGAAGAACAACATGTTACCAAGGAGTCATTAGATCAACATACTTTAGATTCAGAATGGGTGTATGTGCCAAAAGATCCATTTCTGCACAACCTATATGGAAGACTAGGGGGATGTAGAATGCTAGGGACTTATTCTCACAAATACAACTCAATCAATACAATGTATGCAAAAAGAAACAAGTACTACTCATTTACACCAATTTTGTAGAACAAGGAACTTCAAGTTTCCACCATTGCCATGTCCACGATCCTAGCCTTTGCAATAAGAGCATGTGAAGGTTCTACTTTGTAGTGGAGTAGTCACAATGAATAAGGAAACACCCACAATCGAGAAGGAGGAGCGACATATCATCTCATCCACAAGAGGCATGCCAAATTCATATAAGGTGGTGGCGTTGGTGCAAGCTTAGGGGAGGATACCCCTAATGTGCCTTACATTCATCCTCACAAGTGTATAGAGAAGACATATGTGCCATTCCCAAATAGTCTAAAGTTTAAAAGGGATGAAAAGGAATTTAATAAATTCCTAGACATCTTTTGAAATCTTCACATCAACATTTCACTCATGGATGCGAAAGAACATATCCCTATATTTGGAATATTCTTGAAGGATACCATCAACAAGAAAAAATGAATAACACGATACAAAATGCCTTTCATGTTGATGAAGTGGTGAGTTCTATGATCTAAGGAAGGTTGTCCATAAAGAGAAAGGACCCAAGATGCTTCTACATCCCTTGTTCCATAGGCAACAAACATTTCTAACAAGCATAATGTGACTCTAGAGAGAGAATAATCTCATGCATCACTCTACCTTTCGAAAGGTAGTATTGAACAAATCAACAAAGACATCCATGAAAGTCTAGCTGGCGGATGGAGAAATTGTGAGGATATATTGGATATGCATGTTGTTCTAGTCAAAGTTGACAAATTTGTCTATCCCATCGACTTTGTGGTCATGTATATGCACGAGATATGAGAATTTAAGATGTTGTTAGGACGATTGTTACAAGATACAATGAATGTGATCATTTCCATGAAGAGAGGCTACTTGACACTGGGGATAGACGACGATACACTACAACAAACATTCACATTAGTGGCCATTTAAAAATGCCACTGAAAAAAAAAAATGCCACTAAACATGTATAGTGGCATTTATTGACACTTAAAAAAATGCATCTAGTACCAATGTTACTAGAAAGATAGTGGCATAAGTTGTAAATGCCACTAAACATTTGGCTTTAGTGGCTTCCAAAAAATGCTAAATAAAGGCCACTAAAACATCATTTGGCATTTATAAAAAAGCCACTATCCATCAATTGGCTTTTATAAAAATGCCACTAATTTGTATTACGTTGTTGTATGAAACGAGTCTTTTTTAGTGTAATGGCGTATAAAAAAAGCCACTAATGACATACTAGTTATGTATTACTACATTTTTATAGCTTTTTGTCATTCAGTTTTTACTTCATTATCAAGTTTTCTAATTGAATGCCAATTGCACCTCAACTCAATTTTCCAAAAGTATGAATATTTTTTATTTATAATAAAAAAAAACCATTACATGGGGAGGGAATTTTACATATCCCATTAGATTGAATACCACACCTCCACACTCAAGGCTACAATTATTTGCTCAAAAGAACAAGTTACACCCACATCGCTTCTCTTGTTTGCCAGCAAATCAAGTTCTTTGTCATCTTCATTCTCAGATATAGTTCCAAAACATTCATTATGTTCAAATTTATGTTCATCTGAGAGCACATCTGTCGGTCAGGCATCTGAGACATACCTCAATTAACTCATGTTCTACTGATGCATGCCTACAATCTGCACATATTATTTCTCTATTTCTCACTTCCAACATTTCTTCTAGATCTTTCATAGAAAGAATCAACTCGACATTAGATCTTGAGTCTTTTGAAGCTGCAAATGAAGGTTACATTCATATTCTTCTCATGGTCAAGTTCTTATCTCAATTCTTCTATCATATGTTTGATATAATCACCACCATCAGGCCACAAGCTATTCTTTTTTCTATTCTGACCATCACATTGGGATGCTTTGAGTAATTCGAATTTTCGCCTAAGTGTATCTCTGTTCTCTTTCAACGTACAAACCTGTTTAGAAAGATATTCACCTGTTTTCCTCTCCTTCACAACCTACTTTCTGAGAGCCTGAAGCTTCAGCTCTAAAACTTCAACCTGCCTTGCGAGATTCACAAGATCTTTCTGCCCATTAGACATGTATCCATCTTGCATGGAAAGTTAGACAAAGTTAATACAAGATAAGTTAAGAAACTTTATTCGGGCAACCAAGGTGCCCACTACTTGTAGAGGTTACATATGAATTCTCATGATGACAAGACAACTGAATTAGACTTAAAACAACTATCTATAAGAGAGCTTACCTCTAATAATCGATGTTATTTCCACTATGTCCTTGCCAACAACAAGAATCTTCGCTATCTTCATAGGGAGTGGTATTAAAGGTTGACCAGAAGCATCACCATTTTTCAAAAGCACTAATGATTTGATAACAACTTCTCTAGCCAAATCTCTATGTTCCTGCTCCAAACAACCACCAATTAGTAAAATTGTAAAATTCAGCATCACAAATGAATAATTGTTGCATCAGATCAAGTATAATTACTTGGCATCCCAACTTGTTGAGGAGGCTCCTATCAGACGATGGATCCTCAAAAGGAACCATGACGAATTTGACTCTAAGGATTCTCCTCACTTGAGAAATTTAGTGACCAAGTCATAATTAGCATGCATTTTTTGCCCATTCCAACTTGAATAAGAAATCATGACAGGTGGAATGCCTTTGATAATGGAGTTATAATAAGTTGACATATGGATGTTGAAAAGTCCTTTTTGGTCAATGATAGTATTGTTTTCATTTATCCCATTATGTGTTCCACCATCACCAATAAAGTGCTTGGCATAGGCTACAACTTTGTCCCTTCCAAAATAATAGAACATAAAAATAGAACTTCAGATAACAACAGACTGAAAAAGAGAGAAATAAATATACATGACACATTGGAAGCTTTGATGAAACAAAAACAACAAGGCAATCATACAAAACTATTGATATTAAATCAAACAGCTGATATATGCATCTTACTTTCCAGCAACATATGGTCGCCACTTCATTGCATCGGAAGGAAGATATACTTGTAATCCAGGGATTATCTCAGTGAGTGACTGGACAATAGTGTGGACAATAGTGAGTGACTGGAAAATAGTGTGGCCTTCCCCATCTTGGGTCTTGGAAAACCTGTCCCATAAGATGAAGAACCATGTGAGATCTAGGAATAGTAGAGACAGACTAAAGATGCCTAATTGTACATGTAGCATAATCTGGTGCAACATTACCGTAATGCAAGGAGCAAAAGCATAAGGGATCCCAGTAGCCCAGACTTCTAAGGCAGTAGAAACACCAATTCATTTCAAAAGATCATGATCCCTATTTTAGTAGAAGAAAAAGATCTAGTCAATGGAATTTCATATCCATAAGGAGCAAGAAATGTGATTATTAGATGATATACTTCATATAATTAAGTGGTTATCACTATATTTAGATTATCACTATCAATAATAGATAGATCTAGAGCCATTTTATCTAAACAATTGGTTATTTTGTTCTTAAATGTATGAAAATAATATATAGATGTACATAATTAAAATGTACACTATTCATTATGAAAACTATGCCCATACTAATTTGTATGGTATGTCATATATAACGACATAAATTTTCCTAGAATTCTTGTTGAATATTACAAGAATGTCATAGCTTATTATTAGTTGAGCCATTATAAGAAATCACTGTTCATCCTATCTTTGTAGCTTGATTTTGTTTGTTTGTTTTTCTTACATATAATTAAGCATGCTTCTTTGTATTATCCATTATAATCGAAATTTTGTGTATAAGAGAATGTTCGGTGTATATCTTGCATAAATTTATTATAAATTTACAAGCTATAATGTATTGTATTTAATTATAAGTCTATATTTGGCATGTAAAACATTTTAACATGGACTACATTCTATATGTGTTGTTTGTCCTAGAAAAAAAAGAATATCATATGGGAATAACATGAAATTTTATAAAAAACACTAATGGAGACAAAATTAAAGATCGATGAACGCAAAACTAATTGTGACCTCTCATAGACACATACTATAGCATGAAGATTTCATGTTATCTTAATGACACTGAAGGACACCAAAATACAATAACTTCATGGATGACAAAGGAAAAATTGAAAAATGTACCTAACTCTTAAATTATGGTTAGCTTTTAGTTAACTTGTATCTCTTAAGCATTCAAAAAATATTATCCTACTTTCATATGTTATCATCATGTGATGAGCTTAATAAACACTTATGTATTGCTCTAATATGTTATTTTGGTCATTCTTAGGCCACAAGCACAATGTCATCGTAAATTATAAGAATAGGTGATCGTGCATCCTAGATGAAATACCCAATAGACAAAACAAAAATATGCCATGTAGTCATCATGAATGCAACAATATCGGAAATTAGATTTATTTTGGATAGAATAATGATGTTATAACTTAGAAGAGAGTGGAAATATAAGTATGGGTACATTACATGACAAATGAAGATAAAATATGCTATTAAGTAATGTTGATCAAAGTATAAGTATTACGTACCTTAAATATTTAGAGGTCTCCCGATCAGATCTAATTGTCAATCATGATATCCTTTGCATGTTGAGGGATCCAATCCATTTATATCTTTAATAATAACAACTAGCAGAATCAGTGTTAACCCATACATTATCCCATATAGTATAATTGTATGTGCCATCATATCCAAAGTAGGACACAACCATCCCTCAATAGGGTCAACATTGGTGTTGAACTGCCTTCAAGATTCATCCATTGCCTTCAGGAAAAGTACCACCGTCGCTCTTCATTGATATCCCTGAAAACCACTATGAAATCATGTGGCAGATAATCAAACCATGAAGACTATACGGAGAAGAACATCTATTTTCTTTTTGTGTTTGAATAGATAACAAAGCAGTAGAGTGCATGGCATAATACTTTCGAATGGGTGTACAAGTTAGTATTGATTCTCCTGCAGATCATGTGGCTTAACCCAGAAATCTCAGCATGGCACTATAATAGGTAGATCTAAAGGTTTCAATATAGAATGCTTTAATCTATATTTCCAGTCAATATCCAAACTGCAACATCAATGTCGTACATGGCAACTGATCTTCTTGATTTGTAATATAACAAGCCCAATTCCTGTAGCCAATTAAGGTACAATGAATTCCCTATGCTATAACTACAACATCATACAAGATTGTGCATTGATCAAATAGTACATTTGCTGCAAGTTTTTTCCTGTAAGAGTAGGTAAAATAAGATAGAGGGTCATGCATTTCCCATAAAGTAGTATGTTCACCTAAGAAACTTTCTACTGGCATAGACATAGTTGAGTAATGTTGTAAACTTTCCAAGAAGACCCTTCATAATCTCTTGTTATCTAAAACACCCCATGATGTCAGTCTTCTCTCCTAGGTTCGGATGACTTCCTTGAAGTAGATTTCTCAGCTTCGATGTTATAGAGGACCTAGCGAGGTAATTGGAGTGTCAAATATCAATTTGAATAAGGATTGCTTAGTCAATGGAATTAATAGAAAACACATTACTACTTATCTTTAATTGGTTTAATCTTGGGTTAGATGATTTTCATTGAAGTTTGGATCAATGGTTATAATGTAGTGAGGTTCCCTCTTTGAATTTTAGTAGTACATGATCTAATGAATAACCCACCTCTTCTCATGAACCCAAGAGAGGGTCCTTATCCCCTACCTCACTATTGCTTCCTACATGTGGGGGAAACAACTATTGCAACTAGACAACATCATCTGTGATGTAGACATTAGGTGGTGATCGATGTCTACCATAAGTACACTTAAGTAGAGAAAAGATTTAATTTAGTATCATGTGGGCATCTGGCCCACGTATGAGATATTAAACTATTAAGAACTTATACTAGAACTTAATCTTAGCCAAAAGGTCGAGAAAAGTATTAAGTAGAGCAAAGATGAAATATAGTTTTATGTGAAAAAAATCATAAACTGGACAAAATGACAGAGACCTTATTGTTGCATCAGGATTATGTATCAATGCTGAAAGAGCATCTACATGTTCATCCAAATTATGAGGAGGAATATTCGTAGCCATTCCAACCTGATCCATTATATTAAATAGGAAGCATCATGAATAAACTTATCCAGACATTAAGTTAAAAAATATAGAAGCATTCTACAAGATAGAACTCATATCGCAATCCCAGAAGAGCCATTGAACAACAGTGTTGGAACACGTGCAGACAAAAGAGATGGTTCTTTTTGTGAATTATCAAAGTTGGGGAAAAACTCAACCTGAAAGAAATTGTCAATACTGGCATAATAAAAGAGTTTTCATCTTGATAGTTAGAAAATGGAATATAGGGATTTTGATGCACCACTTTGAGGATATCAAACTACCATATACTCTCCCAACATTATTATTATTTGATCCACAAACTAAAGGATGATCTCCAGCATACACCAATGAGAGCATAGCTACTACACAACTATAAAAATACCAACAAATTTGTTTCCTAGTTTCTCATCAACAACATGCACACTAGAACCATTACCACCAAATGATTTGAACTCGATAAATCTCACCTCAAACTTGTCACTATCATCTATGACTTCCACCTTATCTAAAAATCTACATTGCACTTAGTTGCCATGTTAGATATTAGTCATCATCTGTACATACATTCGATTTAAAGAGTTCATTAACAAGAGAGTCAAAAATAGTAAATCAGAACCCATGGTTATGAAATGTAGCTTGATATTCAATAAGTTCATAGATTTACCTATACCTATGTGTATCATGATGTGATACACATAAACTATAATAGTGATACAACATGTAAGAAAAATGAAACTTCAATGAGAATATAATAGTAAATGTATATTCCCATAACATTTTGATTTCGATATTCTTTGGGATAGTAGATATGTATAAATGGTTAAAGAAGGGAATATACAACTCAGAGAAGTAATGTCTAAGAATTCCTAATGGTAAGTACATTGTAGTCATAGAATAAAATGTAGTTAGCTAAGATGGTTCAACAACAAACAAGTTAACCATATAATAAAATGTTAAGTTCTATCGAATGACTATATCTTGCTTATATAAATGCAAAAAATCAATTATAGTGTGGGACTAAAAACCCCCACAAGATAGAGTGTAAGATTGAACAAGCATTCCCCATAGATCATGAACTAGACCATATAGCTTATGAAGACAGGTGTTAGCATAGAATGCCCTGCAAGTATCAAAGTGAAGCACCTAATAGAGAAATAACACAATTTCACTTCAGATATAGGTTTTGAGAACCTAACCCGGAACTCAAACATTTCTCATATGTAAATCTCACAAAGAAGAAGCTCAAATACATCTCATAGATAAAAACCACAAACCAATCATAGTGTGTGTATTGTCCATAATACTAAGTTTCTCCAAAACAAAATTATAAATAGGTAAAAAAAATAGGATTGTCATTTGGTAACATTATCTATGACAATGGACATGAAAAACCATTATTTGGATCGTCATGTACTAATAAAAAATTGGATTAAAGAAAAATAATTATATATGTCATCTATCTAGACAGTATCCAAGAATGCAATTATCTTTAAACTTCATGTCCTACAACAAATGGAAACGACTTTAGATACTACTTTTGTTTTCAATTATGTAATATTATAAGCAATACTTTATGCTCACCTTGGCAATTTATGTGTTTTCGGCCATTCTATGATGTTGCCTACATCATCATCAATACATTGATATTGATCATAAGGTCTCACTAGAGGATCATTGTCCAACAACGCAACCTCTACAAAAACACCAACAAATGATGAGCCTAAAATTGCACCTCCCACCCTTATCATGAGGTCAACCTCAGATACTCGACCAAATGCATTTCTAGCATTTGGATCTGTGAAACTAAGAAGATACACATCCTAGAAACAAAAGATAGTTTACATAAAAAATGTATATAAATGTAAAATGAAGTGCAATTTACACAAATACAAACATACTTGTCCCTTCATAAATGATGAATGTCTTATATGGAGTGGAGTTTGCATTGATAAGTGTGTATGCACAATTATTTTATTTTTAACATAAGTCCAAAAAAGTCAACATGGAAAATAATTGATACCACACATCTTGTATAAAATGTATTCATACTTGGCCAGTGCCAACATGTTGTGCTTGACTATTTACTTCTCTAGTTAAGGAAAGTAACTCCTCTAAATTTTGGTTGAATTCATCCTTTTGTTCTTGAAGCTTTGCATCAAATTCCAACTGTTGTTCTTCAAGCTTATCCTAGAAATGATTCCTTTGCGCTTCTTCAGCTTCCTAGGATTTACGGTTCTTGCCCCAGATATCAGAAGGTGATGGTCCAAGTCCATAACCACGAACATATCCTAGTCTCTCTTCCACCATAACATGCCAATAAATTTCATCTGAAGTAACATCAGGTTGTTTTCTTTGCAACTCTTCTCCTTCCTCAGAAATTTTTTCCTACATACAAAAAATCATAGGAGATGAATTTTATACCACATATATACCTCTTTCCAATTAGTATATGTAACATAATACTATAGGATAGGATGTGTTGTACCAAAATTTTGGCAGATTCAACATCAACTATGCTCCCATCTTTTTTACGATGTGTTTTCTCAAAACACATTATGGGATCCACTTCTCCACTTGTTTCCTTCTCCATATTTATCATTCAAATAAGGTTATTGTAAACATAAAACAAACGTATGTCATCAAATTGTCTAAATGGATCACAAAAATTACTAACTTACATCATATTTCAGACATGCAAATGACTTGGTTCCTGTTGTGTGGATAACCTTTTGAAATTTTGTGCTTGTCTTGTTAGTTATAGACTTCCTTTATGAAAAATATTGTAGTATTGTGCATAGTAATTATTTGTGAGGTAATTTAAGTAAGAATGAATAGAAAAAAAATTATATTTCCTTTATTACTCCTCCAATAATCCACAAAAAATTTCCAATGAGACTTGTCCACACGAGGAACAACTTGTTCAAGTTGTTGTTCATATGGACTGTCTTCTAGGAAGTATAGTCTCCTTAACTCCCACTTGTAGTCCTTCCATTTCTTTCTTAGTATCTTCATTTTCCACTCCTTTAGATCTGAATCCATTGTGAATTTACTCTACTGACATAAAGGATATCAATTAGAAGCTTCATTTAACCATTTAAAAATAAAATTGAATAATATACCTTCACAAAATTCCATATAGAATATTTTTTATTTACCGGAAATTTTCTCCAGTCCTCATAGTTTAGTGGAAAAAGATTGAGATCTCTTGCAATGGTTGTCAGAAAACTTGATACGTTACATTGGTTTTCACCTACTGGTTGTCCAAATTGGTTTTTCTCAATGGGACTTGGATCGTTGGGCTTTCTTTTCTAGACTTTCAAACATTGTGTTTGGCCACGTGCTCGATGTTTTTGACCTAACCATTCATTCATAAAGGATAAAATATATATGGAACATTATATATCATTAAATGCATCACTGTAAATGCAATGATATGAATAAAATGATTACCTAGCCCATCAGAAGGTGTTGTTGTAACATTCAATGACTCAACATGGTGATCAAATATGTCTTTTTGGTCCATGTTATCAAGAAATGCATTGCTATTTTGGTTATTTGCAGCTCTATTCCCTACACTTGTTGAATGAATAGACATGGAAGCATTAACATTAGGCTCACATGATAGTTGTGAATTTCTTAATCTTGTAACATTATCACCACTTTCTTTGTTGTGCTAATTTTGGAACCTTGTTCCCATCTCCTTTTCAGTTGTGCATTTTTTAGAGGATTTCAAACCACCAACCATATTAGAGTCTAGGGGAGACGTGGCTGATTGAGTATTTTTTGTAGAGCTAGCAACAATTTTATTGAATTTCTTTGCTCTATCATATTAAATTTCAACTGGAAGGGAAGCTAATTTTTTTTTGGAGAGATTTGAGGATGATAGGTTCAAAGATTGCCAACAACCATGTCGAGTAATTCTAGGTAAATGAGTCGTCGTACAAGAGTCATTGTTGTTGTTTTTATCATTCCTTGTGGTTGTCTTGTTATGGCAGCTGTCAATATATTGTTCTCTCATCCTGAGTATATCAAGTCACATATAAATGAAGACATTTAAAAAATATTCAACAACATAATAACAATTTTATAATTAATATTTAAAAATGTAACTCAAATATTTAATCAAATATAATTATAAAGAATAGTAGAGACAAGGATAAATTTGAATAAGAAGAATGTCAAACATGCAAAATGCATACACCTAACTGGAGCACAATGTGAGATAGGAAATTAAAGAGATACATCGAGCTAAAAAAGGCTTATATAAGTCAAATAATGACAAACTAAAAGAAACATTGGCTGCTATTTCATAATCTTCTCATTCAAAACGGTCATCATCATCACTTTGAGATACACTTTCATCATCCTGCTGAATTTGGGATTAGTCTTTTTCAATTGTTGAACTATCAATACCTTAATACCTTTCATGAGGAGTAGATGAGATAATTAGGTTTTGTTATTAATTTTATAAAATTAGGGTTTAAGAGAGTAAAACTGAAGTGAAACCCTAATTGTAATTGAAACCCTAAAAGTGGACTAGAAACCCTAGGAAGCGAGCTAGATTTAATAGACCTTGATGGCCTGATCATTGATAGAAAAATTGGATGCATATTTTAGGATCATCTTGTGTGCTTGCTTGTTTACTAGATTTCTTGCTTAGTTGGATTATTCTGCACTCAAGTCAGCCTAACAGGTATGTGGTTAATTATGGTTAATCGTATTATTTTCCCGAAGGTTTTCCGGATGATTAATTGCATAGAATGCAACCTATCAGTTGGATGTTCATACTTGCAAATTATAAAGTCACTATGATTATCACAATTATAATATAAGTGTGTATTCTCGCACCACATGCCACCATGATGGATGATGCAAAAAGGTCAAGCCCAGGAGGGAAGACCCATGGGCACCATGAGTGGTGACCCCAGACACCAAGCTCAAGATAGAGAAGGTGGGCATTATTGCATGACTAATGGGCACCATGAGAGGTGACCCCAAGCACCAAGCTCGGGATGGAGAAGGTGGCCTTAAGTCAATGGCAAAAGAGAAACCCTAAAGAGGGTATTCTAGTGTTAGGGAAAAAGTGGTGGAGAATGTCACATTGAAAGTGTAAATTGGCTTGTTTGTTAACTTGATTGTGATATTTAGATTGTTAGCCATATTTGTGAAATTTTGGTTTTCCCCACATATCGACATATTCCTATATGTTGACCGACATTTTGTTTGTCGACGTTTTACGTATAACGCTGAAAAGAGCAAACAATAAAGTGACAAATTGTGAAAATAAGAAATAGAGTGCAAGGAGGATTAGATAGTATAGATTCAAGTTGAGGATAGAATTAGATATCCAAAGTTTTTAAAAGGTATGCAAAGTTTTATTTTATACCAACTTTCAAAATAGTTTGGTAGAATTTAATAATTATTACTGATTATTTGTCAAACGTTTGATCCTGTTAATTGGGATAACGACTCTGACCTATTGGTCTACCTTAAGTGTGGGTTACCGGGAGGGGGGGTTGTTAAAGCTATTCTTTGATATTTCTAGGTTTATTCAACTTGCAGATGTTTCCTCCTGAGCTATACATTGACTCAGTCTATCATGTCATAGTCACTAAAGATAGGGGGAGAGAGAGTTGACTTGTCAAATACCTCTAGTGGGTTTCAGTGGGGATAGTGGGATGCCATTCCAAGCAATGGAAATACCTCTAGAGGTGACGATATTCATGATCAAGTGTTTCAACAAATCTGGCAAGGATGCTTTCAGCGTATCATGAATAAAGTCCCAGTTCATTCTTTTGAATGCTTTCCATACATCCAAATTTACTTCCAAAAGGCATTCACCATGTTTTCTTGATCTCATTGAGTGAACAATCTCTTGGATGAGAATGGTGTTGTCAGATATCCTCCTCTTTAGGACAAATATAAATTGGAAAGGTGGGATCCAATTGTCTAGATATGGTTTGATATGTTTGAGCATAGTTCTTATAATGGTCACAATGTCTAGAGCTATATGGCACAGTTGATTCCAAGATTCGTGGATATTGGTTTTGGGAATGAGAGTGAAGGGTGGATCTCCTCATATCATTTGGAATCTTCTCACTAGAAAAGTATTTCAAAAGAGTTAGACATAGACAATCCTTGATATTGGCCATTACTTGTGAAGGAAGAAGCATCAATGACATGTGGTCTTGGGGTCTTGTTGGCATTCATCATTTAAAGGTTAGTATGCCATCATTTAAAGGTTACTATGCATCTCCTCTTAGGATGGAGTGGTGACCCACTATTGGTGAGCATTATATAAGCTGGGGAATGAGCATGTGTAAGAAGCAATGTTTGAACAATATGGGATGTTATCATCAATAGATAGAAGATTTCAAAAATTGTTAAAGGATTTGGAGCTTGAGAGTTTTGTCTTCAGCGATCCATTTTCCAACATCATCTTTGAGCTATGTAATTGAATTTTTTTGTCATTTGTATATGATTAAGGCTTGGAAAAATCATGTTCCGAGTCTCCTATTGTGATCCAATTCACATCTAGATTTTCCTTCTGTTTAGATTCCTCTTTATTTATAATATCCTTGTATTCGTTGTAAGGTGGTAATATTGTCTTATATCTCTTGGGTGAAGTTTATGCTCGTGGATTCCTAGTTTCTGGTGATGACAATGAATGTTCATTAATTTGAATAAAGCTTTGCAGGAAAGAGTTAGGTGATTGTTATAATTGATCAGTTGTGACATTTATATTGACATCCACTTTAGATATCATTGACCCTTCCCCTATGACGTGTCATGCACTTCTGTGGCCATCCAATTATACATCAAGGGTGTTGGGTTCATCTTCAACTTATCATTGATTAAAGAAAGAGACCCCATCTCCTCTCTCATTGGTAGTCATGAATGTATGTGTAACTCTAACCAATCCCTTCATTTGTTGTATATATACCCCCCTTTGATATCATCCATTCTCCACACTTATTTACTGCCCTTTTCTACCGCTTACATTAAGATTTTTCCCTCAATCTCACCCCTCTTTCTATTTGTGGCCTTCAACCCCTGTTTGAAGTACGCAACCCGTGTGGCATTATATTGGAGGCGATCGACTGATTTCTATGGTGCTAGAGACCATTCATACCTTGCCCTAGCCTTCTTCTTGACATAACTTTTGTTGGATGTGGGGTTGAAACTGCATGAGGAAGAAGCAATGAGGATAGGCATTTCATCTTCCTCTAGGCTATATTGTAAATTTAAAAATATGTTTGTATGACTTTCTTAACATGCATTAGTGAATACAAAACCCTAGGTTTCTTAATTGTTAAGTTTTGAATATCACTTATAAAAGAATATTTGCTTGATAAACCCTAAAGGTAATGATGTATCCAAATTGATGCTAGGATATTTAAAGCAAGGAGACTTTACTGACCCTAAAATTTTAATTTGACTAGGATATATGGTAAAAATCCATTTATGTGCGGTCATGTAAATGAATAATACCATCCCAAATATTGATATATGTTTCCCTTAATTTGTACTTTGGAGATCTGAATATAGAGATCCCTCTTCTTTGGGTGTGTTTTCCCTTGGGGATTTTAAACCATGTTAGAAATGTTTTCAAGCTTACAACATCAAGTTGGAGGTGATCTGTTGTTTTTTTTTGGTTCCGAGGGAGTACATACCTCTCCCCAACCATCCTCTTGGCCTAGTCTCTATTAGTTATTGCGTTGTAACTGTACAAGGTAGAAATAGTGCGAGCAAACATGTGACCTCTCACCTCGGCTGAAGGCAGTGCAAGGGTGAAGGCACGAAAGGCTCTACTAGCCTAATGACATGTCATTTACTTTTATCCCTATTCATGGATCAATTATATATTCACCAAGAGAGAATAGAATGATTATAGGTTCAATATAATAATAAATTTAAAGGTTGTAAAGTATAACTAATTGACTTACATTTTCCATTTATGTAATTGTGTATTATTTGCAAACATTTTGATTTCACTCACATACTTCACATAAATTATTTGTTAATGGTGTAGTTATTTGTCAACATTTTGGGTTAAGAATACTAACATGAAGTATGAGTTGTAGGAGTTACGAGAAAATATTTGAAGCAACAAAGAGAGTCTTGGAGATAGATTATGCTAAGGAAACAAATATTTTGGATGGACTATGTGGGTTAACGAGTTGAGGTGGCATCAAATATCCTCGATATACTAGAAGAGGAGAATACTAATTATCCACTATATGTTTATAAGAAAATTCGTAGCTAAAGGGAAGACAAGAAGTGTTAGTAAAGAGTAACTGATCAAAATGTTTGCTAATTAAAGGTAAAGGAAGAGGTTTGCCAACACTAATAAAATATGCTTTAGAGAAGTGTAAATGTGAGGACTTAGAATTTCCTCCCTTTGTGTACAATTTTTAATTGAAAAAGGAATCAATATGAGCTCTAGATAACTAATGTGGTCAATTATAGTTAAATGTTAGTCCTTAGGATTCCGACCAAATAGTTTATTGGTCAAAGTAATTAATATCACTTAATTATTTTGAACACATTATGTAATAATAGGTGTAGTTGTTGACTGTTAACTGAAATTCAATTAAAGGTGAACTTTAATCATAGAAAGAAATATTTAAAATAAAATATATTGTTGCTATATTTAATTATACTAAGATAAAATAAAATATTTAAAATTTGGATAATGCCCTTTACTTGGATATATTCTCAAGCTTCACCCATTCAAGCACCTGTCCATAATGATTGCAGTAGCAGATTTGTTTTAGCATCCTTCAAGAACCTGGACAAATTCATTGGTGCCAAAATAATCAAAAGTTTTAGTTCGTATAATTAAAGCACTTGTCCATAATGATTGTAGTAGCAGATATTCTCATATTGTGTAGTCTTTTTGATATGACATACTTACTCATATATGCTATATGTTTTACTATTTTTGTAGAATGGATAAGTCTTGGATAGCAGAGGATGACCGAATGAGTAGTAAATACTTATGTTGAGTATCAAAATTTTTGGATTTCACTTTTCAACATTCAGCGATTGGAGACAAGATTGTATGCCCTTGTAGAAAGTGTGCTAATGTATACTTGGTCATCATAAAGACTTCATTGAGTCATCTATTATGGCATGTCTTCTTACCAATCTATATTTCTTGGGATTTTAATGGTGAAGATGATGATGTTCAAATTGATGCTCCAACTGATCAGGGTGATTGCCTAAATGTTGAAAATTTACAAGATATGTTGCATGATACTTTTTTGAGTTTTAGTGAAGATGGAAATATGGAAGGAGTAGAGTCGGCTAGTGATCAACATTTCAATGCTGACAAATTTTATATATTATTAAAGGATTCTGAGACAAAATGATATCCAGTTTGTAAGAAACTTTGCTAACTTGCTTGCATCCTAGAATTCTATCACCTGGTTTGTCTTAATGGCTGGAGTAAGAAAGCATCAACTATGTTTCTTACATTCTTTAAAAAAATGCTACTAGAAGGAGAACAATTACCTAATTCCTTTTAATAGCTAAAAAATATAATTAAGGAGTTGGGATTACATTATGTGAAGATCCGTGTTTGTCCAAATGGTTGCATGTTGTTTTGGAAGGATTCTGGTGACAAAGACGTATGTGATACCTGTGGAGCATCAAGATGGAAAACGATTACAATCCCACATGATGATGAGGAGCTTGCAAAAAAACCCAAGAGAATATCTTTCAAAGTGCTCAGACACTTTCCACTAATACCACACCTAATGCGGTTGTTCATGTCATAAAAAACATCTTCCTTAATGAGGTGGAATGCAAAATAATATGAAAAAGATTACAAGTTAAGACACCTAGTAGATTCACCTTCATGGAAAACATTTGATGTTATGCATCCAAAATTTGTTGTAGATGCTAGAAATATTCAATTGGGACTTGCAACTGACGAATTTAATCCTTTTGCGACAATGAGTACTTTGTACAGTACATGACCTTTTGTGATTATTCTATATAATTTACCTCCTTGGTTTAGAATTAAGCAACCATATTTTATGTTGTTCTACTCATTCCTGGACCAACTTCACCAGAAAATATGGATGTGTACTTGCGTCCATTGATTGATGAGTTGAAAGAACTATGGGATATTGGTGTACATACATATGACGCTAGAGCCAAGGAATTCTTTCTGGTGCATGCTTCTTTATTATGGACTATTAGTGATTTTCCAGGATATGCACATCTATCTGGTTGAAGTACTAAATGATACAAAACATGTCCTTATTGTAATAAACATATGGTCTCACATTGGTTGCCGCATAGTTGTAAAGTTTGCTACAGAGGACATCGTAGGTTTTTTCCAGCTAGCCACATATTCTGAAAAGAAGCAAAGGCTTGTAACGGTGAGAAAGAATTTAGGAGTCCACCTAAACCTCCTTATGGAGCTCAAATCTTGTCACGATTGGAGGATGAATGAATTGTAGTTGGTAAGAAAAGTCCAAGAGGTAAAGATTCAACACACAATTGGGATAGGAAAAGCATATTATTTGAGCTACCATATTGGAAATCTAACATTGTAAGGCACAATCTCGGTGTCATGCACATGGAGAATAATATATGTGAGAGTATTGCTGGAACATTGCTAGGTTTGAAGGATAAAATTAAGGAAAACTTGAATGCATGGAAGGATTTGGAGGATATGGGAATCATATTTCCGCTTCATCCAAAAATTGTTGGTAAATATATTGTCCTACCTCTAGTTTTCTATACAATGAGAAAAGATGAAAAAATATTATTTTGCAACCTCCTAAAATATGTCAAAGTTCTAGAATGGTATGCATCTAATATATCTAGATGTGTACGGCCAAAGGATCAGAAGATGCTACTAATGAAAAGTCATGATTATCATGTGTTGATGCAACAACTTCTACCATTAGCTGTCACTATGTCTTTGCCCAGTAAGAATGATAAGTCATGTATTATTAATCTTTGCCACTATTTTAATAGGTTGTACACTAAAGTCATAGATCCAAATGATTTTGTTGCATTGGAAAATGCAATAGCTGTGACACTTTGTGAGATGGAGAAGATATTCCCTTCATGTTTTTTTGACATAATGGTGCATCTATCAGTCAATATTCCTTATGAAGCGAAGATAGCTAGCCCTGTTCAATATCGTTAGATGTATCCAATTGAAAGGTAACTTTTCATACGTCATGATGACGTTACCTATTGGAATGTAATTTGTGATAATATTTTCCTCAACTTTGTTATCAGTTATCTGATGACCCTAAAAGGATATGTTCGTAAAAAAAGATATCGACAAGGATCAATAGTAGAAGGATATATAGCCGAAGAGTGTCTAACTTTTTGTTCAAGATACTTGGATGGATTTGAAACAAAATAAAATCGGCCAAAAAGAAACAATACTGACAAAGCAAATTTGAAAAATGAGCCAACACATGATAGTGATGATTGGTCTATTTTCTTGACAGTAGGTCATGGTGTTGGTAAAATGGTAACATGTGTCTTGGACGAACATACATTGCAACAAGCCCATAAACATGTACTATTCAATTGTGAAGCAATTGAACCCTACATTAAGTAAGTTAGTGACAATTGTCTTCTATTAATAAAATACTATAATATATTCCAATGACATATTGCACATATTTTGTATTCAGGAAGCACTATGATATCATTAGGAAAAAACATCCTCAGAAGTCCTTAAAGGAGGTTCATAGAATACATAGAAACTCATTTGATGGATGGTTTATGGAACATGTATGTTTAGTTGTGCTATTTAAATTTGTTATGCTTCATGAATAAAGTCTAACAAACTTTTCTTTTGTTAGATTGAGACACTCCTAAGAAAAGAGGTGGTGGATGATAAAATCAAGTTTCTTTCTCAACGTCCACATCAATTGGCCATTAAGTACAAGGGCTATGTTGTCAATGGTCACAAATTTCATACCAAGGCAAAAGATGCAAATTGAACAACACAAAATAATGGAGTCTTTCTGGTAGCTAAGACTGATTGTTATTCTAAAACCATTGAATGCAATCTAATTACTAGAGATGTTACCTACTATGGTGTTTTGAAGGATGTTATTGTGCTAAATTATTATGAACACTTTAAGGTGACATTATTTAAGTGTGATTGGGTGGACATCTACTTAAAGAGGATAATCAAGCATGATGAACATGGGTTTACTCTTCTTAATTTGAGACGACTTCAAACTACATGAGAACTATTTGTAGTGGCATATCAAGTTGGACAAGTAATTTTTTTAGAAGATGTCACTGCAAAAGGGTCGCACTTTGTTGTAAAGATTGCCCCACGGGATATGTTCAACATGGAAGAACAATCTTGTATTGAAAATGGCGAAGCTTATGTGCAAGGTGAAACTAGAGATGGGCCATCAATGACATCATAGGTTGAAGATACCGATTGTGACATAGTTAGATTGGATATGGAAGAACAAGATATAACCCTAATTTCATATTAATGGTTCTTTTATTTCCTTTTTCCCATATTTAGGGTTTCTAAGGATATTAACCATGATATTAGGTTTAAAACCCTAAATCTTGCAATTTCATCTTGAAAATAGGTTAAGATTCATCTTTATCATTAAACAGGTTAAAAATACTCGAATTAACCTATTTGCACTTATAAAACTATGCATTATCATCAATTAGGGTTTTAAAAAAAAATTAATACCTTTTTCATCAAAATAATATACTTTTGCAAATAGGAATGAAATCTGGTTGTCAAACTATTTTTATCGTGTTCCTCATATTTTTTTATCAACAATCATGTTTTAACTTTATTCATCAGAGCTTCCTAACAACAATTATGATTTTTGCAAAGAAAACTACTTTCTTGAATTATTTGTTATTTTTAGAAAAACGTGGGCCATTTGATTGATGATCCACTGGACCCGGCTGGATCCAATGATCTGTCATCACGTGCCCCACCCGTGTTTGAAAGGAAGGAAAAAGACAGCTATGCCCATACTTGGTAAACGCAGTCGTGAGGGCAAAGGGGACTTTTACCAATTTTCTTCTTCCACCTCAGGCTGGCTCACGAGCAGTCCCAACTGAGTCAACTCAGGGGTTGACTCTGGGCATCTCTGCGTCTGCGATCAAGCCGATAGCCCAAGAGCTTCACCTGCCCCTTGTGAATCTGCTCGACCCTTCAATTCCAAGTTGGCTCTATTCCTCCACTGCTAGCAAGTGGTCATTGTTCTGACGACGACGACGGCTAGTCAAGGGGGAAGAACATATATACTTCTGGTCCAATTGAGGGCACGAAACTACTCGTCGCACTGCGCCAAACTCAAGGGCAGGGTTCATGCAATCCCTTGTGAAACCCAGACCCTTCCCCTTATATAGGACATCCTTGCAGGTGTTTAAGGATTTGGGGACTTCTCCAATCCTCCATGAAACCTCCCATTAATTGGGTCGAGAAACTTCGAAAAAGACTCGAACGTGATGGACTCGTCCATACCTCATGTTAATGCATCAAACATGAAAAAATCAGACTTCTTTCCCCTCTTCCTTTCCTTATGTAACTTGGCTATATGATGACCAACCATTGTTGGATCTGTGTTCCCTTGGACCATGCAGGTATCCGATGGCTGTCATCGCTTCCTGGATTTCCTTTTTTTTTAAAACAAGGAATTTGTGTAATAGTTAATTCAATTCAAAGGAAACTTGAAAAAAATTCATATCTCTCTCCTCTTTTAAAATTTTCCACTCAAATTTTATAGGAAACTTTGTCTTGGCATTATCTACTCGTGAATGAAATTTGAAACCCAAATTCCAAAGGAAAAGGGTGTTTCCTTCATATGCAAGTTATTCACCAATAAAACCAAATTAATTCATATTTCTCCTTTCTTTTGCCATTATCTTATCATCTTGGATTCCTTGGACCTCAAGGAATCTTAAAGGCATGAAATCCCATCTTGGATAAATATTCCTTTGCTTTTTCTCTTAACCTTTATCCCTTTATTACTTATTCCGTTTTATTACATATATTCCTTTTTCTTTTATTTTTCTTTTTCTTTTAATTTGGCTCAATAGTCAATAAAGCTCACAAAGCAACCAACAAGGCCATTGTAAACGAAATGTATTCAATTGTGGCCATTAATGCCACTTTCTAGAGATTTCCATGTATTATTTTGCTTAATATCCATTATCTTATATCTTTTTCTACTATTTGGACTTTTCTTCTTTTCTTCTCTTTTATATCCATTATTGGATTAACATAATAATAGGAATCACGAAATTCCTATTCAAAGGGATATTTCAAAATAAATCCATCCTTTGAAGCAAAGCATATAACCTTTTCAATTAAGTACATATTCATAAAATCATTAAATTTCAGCTATGAAAGCATATGCAAAATTGAGGTTGTAACATCCTTCCCCTCTTATAGAAATTTTTCCCTCAAAATTCCATCAAACATACAAACAAGCAGCATAAAACTTTCAGATGTCCATCATGACTCTTATGTGGCTTCACCCTCTCCATGGTGCTTCCCATGAACCTTCATCATCTTATATTCTTTCATCTGAGTTCTCTCTCACCTTGGTATATCTTACCCACATAGGTGACTTAGGACATTTCAGCCTCTCACAAAGCTGAATAGGTTCATGGCTCAACACATGGCTTGGGTACTTCACATAGTGCTCCAGATCAAACTCGTGGAACAAATTATACATCATGTTATCCTGAGGGGTAAGACTAAACATAACCATCTCAACCAATCCATCTCAAATGGACCCATATATCGGGAACTCAGCTTTCTCATATGTAGCTAAGAGGGGTCAAATTTTCACATCACATATTCTCCCATAGTGAACTACATGTCAGTCTGCTTTGCATCATCTCATGACTCATGACATCCCTGGGCTTCCTCAGCCATCACATGATCAAAGTGACTTCATCTGTAGACACTGTGGTCCTTTTCTGACCTTCGCAAGGTCCCTTCACCAACGTTATCCTAATGAAATGGTGACCGACACAACCTCCCTTAGAGATATTCTTTACATCCTGATACTGGCTATGGTGGTTATCATCACATCTCTCATAGCACAAGAACTGCCCCCCATGTATCACCCTGAATGAGCACACCTACTTTCATCAGACCCTCTTGTATGGATCATACTAACCATTAGTTAGGGGTGATAAGCTGTACTCACATTGAGTTCTTCATGTATCTACTTCCACCTCATGGAAGTGAATCTTTAGGTTATACTCAAGAACTTTTGAACTCACATCATGGTATGGTTGAACCATCTCTCTCCCATATGTAGTTCAACTGGATCCATCCCTTGACAGTATTCTTTCTCTTTCTCTTAAAGTATGTCATCTAGGTAAGGCGATCTACCATAACCCATATTGCATCTTGACCTTCTTTGGTCCAGGGGAGACTTACAACGACATCCATAGTGATGAACTCCCATTCTCTCTCAGGGACTTTTTATCCTTTGTATTAACTTACTAGGTTACTGGTGTTCCTCCTTGACCTCTTGACATGCATGGTGACAAGCCACATGAAACTTCCTCTTAGACATCCAAAGTACTACTAAAACTTAACCATCTTAATAATACCATGGTGTATGGTGACTTAAAATCATGATCTCCTGTATGTCATGATCCCTCAAGATTGATTCCTCGGAAACCCTAAATCACTCTAGTCAGAGTTTCATCACCTTCCTAAGCTGGCTAACCATCTGAGGTTCTACAACCATCCTTTTATTGCATCAAGGCCTAAGCTGGCTAACCAGAAAACCACTACTTGATCAACATATATCGTTACATCTGAGTGTTTGCCAAACTTATCTCTTTTTCAAACTTAGGGATAACCTAACAACCTCTTCTAGCCTCTAGTTAAACTAGGCAATTGCATCTCAAACCGAGCATCTGTTTCCACCTCACATCCTTATGTGTACGGTAATGTTTAAGACATACACCTCCATGTATTCAACTTATCATCTCATCTCAGACTTAAGGTCTATCTTGAACAAGAAAACATAGATCTCATCTTCTTGGTTATCAAACTCAACCTGGTATATCTCATTTATTCCACATAGCTCATGATAAAAAAAAACATCCTCACAAGATCACTACCTTAGTTCTCTTGATGTTTGTAAACCATCCATGCATCATTCACTCCACAAGGGTACATTATCATCTTTGTCCTCATACCTCATAGCAACGTTCCAACTCACATCATCTTTATCCTTGGTGTATGGTAGGCATACGATCCTATCTCTCACTCCCATAACAAGAGGAAATAAGCATTTGGCAATCGTCCAAACACAAAGTTCTTCTTGTTCCAATAGTAGAGATGGTACATCCCACATTGCCAGTACACCTTCAATTCCGAGTTGAAATGTGCAACATATGTCTCTACCTCATGAAATCTCGATATCAAGGTTACTTCCTTCGAAAACTGGTCTCCAATCCACTTGGGTCACCACACAATCCTTGGTCATCTCCTCTAGGTCTGTAGGGTGCCGACACTTTTGGGGTTATCCCTCTTCCCTTATGCATCCAGAGAGTGCCCTCCTCATCTGCCCTTTGGGTCCCATGAGTTCATGAAGGTGATCAATCTCCTAACCCATGGCCCTCAGACAATGATAGTTCTTATCTCCCGACCCTATGGTCATGTGCAACTAGGGAATTAGGAAACTCCTACTTCCATTGGTCTTATCCCTACCTGACCCTAGGATAGACTTAGGATTCTAACATAGTATATGTCCAACTTAGAACCTTAACCAGGTCTCCATCATCTCTCTCTACATTCAAGGGCTGACTTTCATCCTTTTATAAGGGTCATGGAGACTTGCATTCCTTGGTCAGGCCACATACTAGTTACCTCCATGGTAACACATCCACATGCAATTAGAGATGGTTATCTATAGGTATATAAGTTCATTCTCTTATCATGTACCCTTCACTTATCTTCTCAAGATTCTATTAGACCTCCTTAGGTTACCACAAAACCAACAAAACTGGTATACACCCTACAAAAGGGTCCCTCTCCCAGGATGGGAGGAAACTACATCAAAGGTCACAAACGTCCTTATGTCTAGGGTTTACATCCACATGAGAATTCTTGACCCTAGAAAGCTACTAAGGCACAAGAAGTCCACCTACTAGACCATGCTAGGTCATACTTGTTCTCATTCCTCAACATTAGACCAAAAACATGCCTTCCCATGTCACCAACTTAGCTGTGAGGGGTTCATCAAACATACCTTAGACTTAAGGGGTTTCCCTTTCCTCTAAACATGAGGAGTGCCATGCTCGAATCTATAGAAACTAAAATCTCATCATGAGCATTAGGTACACCTCTTCCCCTTTTAGGCCTAGGAACCCTAGATTCGCTTTTTAGATGTCCCACTACATCCTCAACCTTTTTAACCATGAACCAAGCATGTACAAGGTATGACATGTGCTTCCCATGATCCTTCTACTTGAACAACACTTTAGATTGGAGTCCTCCTCAAGGACAATCAACTAGGTAAAAAGCCTCACAACTTGCTACTAAACCTCTTCATGGTCATAAGGAACTCTTCTTTTTAACCCTAGAAGGTAAACACCTATACCATAGGCACAGAGGTACCAACAGTCTCATCTTCTCTCTAGGGTTTGGTTCCTCTAAAGGCAACCAAGATACCATCAGCCTCCAAGGATCATGCATGAGGCAACTGCTACCATCCACTTAGGTCGCATCATCCTCAACTCCCCACCATTCCTCATATCTCAGACTCTAAGCTTCCAAACTTCCTGTTGGGGTCCTACTCTCTCTCTCTCTCTAGATCTACCCTTAAAAACAACCTTACTACTAGAGGTTCTCTCTCCCTAAAGGATCAAGCTCACAGGCATACCTCTACATGGGTGAAGCCTATGTTCAAACTTATGTTTGCTCAAGATTATCCATAGCCCTTTATGCTTATCTCATAAGCTATCCAACATACTCTCCTGGATAGGGTTTCAATCTACTGCCCACACTACTGACATACTCTGGGTGCATACTAAGCCATGTTCCTATAAGCCCATAGGGTTTCTATATGTTCTTCACTAACCTCATCATTGAAGGAGCTATCCTTCACTCTAACATGCATGAACCTTTCCAGGGTTGGGTCGCCAAAGGCACTAGGTCATCCAACCTCACATGGCTCATATCGTCATGGGTATCCAAACCAAAAGCATGTCCACCCACACACATGGTCGACTATGACATCTAACTCATCATGACATCTCTCTCTAATCACCACTTAGGGTTAGGGTTAGCATCATCCTTAGAGGATGTACTAGGTCTCTACCTTTAATGGAGATCTCTGCCTCCAAAACCAACTCTCTACTCATCCTCCTAACCAGAGGGTCTAACCTCAGGTCTCTCATGACAACACATGTCATACAACCAACGCATGCAACTATTCTTTAGTTTACACTTAAACTATTAAGATTATGTCCATGACATCTTCTTTAAATTCTTTTCATTAATTTTAGTGGAGGATTCCTTAACCTTATCATGCATACCCTATCCTCAAGAGGGTGACGAAGAGAGAGAAAACCCTAAACCTTATAAACCTAACAAAATTAGGGTTGAGAAGGGATGAAAATAGATGAGAGAGTCCTAAAGGTATCTTATTTCGAGTCAAATCCTAAGACATTGGCGAGGCAGTCACACAGATCCGGGAGTCCTCATATTCTGATTAGCGGTGTGGAGGAAAATATTGCCAGCCCCCGAACATGATCCTTTTATAGACACCTCTATCTTTTGGAAAATCCTCTAATAAATCCCTTGGGTTCTACAAAGTTTGTAAAATTTAATAATTATTAAAGATTAGATGAGGAACAAACGCTCTAATACCAAATGTAATGACCCTGCCTCCCGGTAACCCCCACTTAAGGGAGACCAAGAGGTATTAACATGATGAAAGGTTCGATAAATAATCAGTAATACTTATAAAATTCTACCAAACTATACTGAAAGCTGGTATAAAATAAAACTTTGCATACCTTTTAAAAACTTTGTATATCTACTTCTATCCACAACTTGAATCTATACTATCTAATCCTCCTCGCACTTTATTTCTTATTTTCACAATGTGTCACTTTACTGTTTGTTCTTTTCAGGGTTGTACCTAAAACGCCGACAAACAAAATGTCAGTCAGCATATAGGAATATGCCGGCATGTGGGGACAACCAAAATTTCAAAAATATGGCTAACAATCTAAATATCACAATCAAGTTAATTAACAAGCCAATTTACGCTTTCAATGTGACATTCTCCACCGTTTTTGCCCTAACCCTGGAATATCCTCTTAAGGGTTTCTCTTTTGTCATTGACTTAAGGCCACCTTCTCCATCCCGAGCTTAGGGCCTGGGATCACCTCTCATGGTTCCCATTAGTCATGCAATAAAGACCACCTTCTCTTTCCTGAGCTTGGTGTCTAGGGTCACCACTAATGGTGCCCATGGGTCTTCCCTCCTGGGCTTGACCTTTTAGCATCATCCATCAGGGTGGCATCTGGTGTGAGAATACACACTTATATTATAATTGTGATAATCATAGTGACTTTATAATTTGCAAGTATGAACATCCAACTGATAGGTTGCATTCAATGTGATTAATTATCTAGAAAACCTTCGGGAAACTAATGTGATTAACCATAATTAACCACATACATGTCAGGATGACTTGAGTGCAGAATAATCCAACTAAGCAAGAAATCCAATAAACAAGGAAGCACACAAGATGATCCTAAAATATGCATCCAATTTTCCTATCATTGATCAGGCCATCAAGGTCTATTAAACCTAGCTCGCTTCCTAGGGTTTCTAGTCCACTTTTAGGGTTTCAATTACAATTAGGGTTTCACTTCATTTTTACTTTCTTAAACCCTAATTTAATAAAATTACTCAAAAACCCTAATTATGTCATCAACTCCTCATGAAAGGTATTAAGGTTACCTTTTAACAACATATAACCCTAATTTCGGATTAAAAGTCCTTTTCTTTCCTTTTTCCCCTATTTAGGGTTTCTAAGGATAATAACCATCATATTAGGTTTAAAACCCTAAATCTTGCAATTTCATCTTCAAAATAGGTTAAGATTCATCTTTATCATTAAATCGGTTAACAATGCTTGAATTAACCTATTTGCACTTATAAAACTATCCATTATCGTCAATTAGGGTTTTTAACCAAAAATAATACCTTTTTCAACAAAATAATATCCTTCTGCAAATAGGAATGAAATCAGGTTCTCAAACTATTTTTATCGTTTTCCTCATATTTTTCTGATCAACTTTCATGTTTTAACATTATTAATTTGAGCTCCCTTGCAATTGTTATGATTTTTGCAAAGAAAACTATTTTCTTGAATTATATGTTATTTTTAGAAAAATGTGGGTTGTTTGATTGATGATCTGCTGGACCTGGCTGGATCCAATGATCTGTGATCACGCACCCCACCCTCGTGTGAAAGGAAGGAAAAAGACAGCTATGCCCTTACCTAGTAAATGCAACTATGAGGGCAAAGGGGTCTTTTACCCTTCTTCCACCTCAGGTTGGCTCGTGAGTAGCCCCAACCGAGTCAACTCAGGGGTTGACTCCAGGCATCTCTGCGTCTGCGATCAAGCTGATCAACCCAACAACTTCACCTGCCCCTTGTGAATCTACTCGACCCTTCAATTCCAAGTTGGCTCTGTTCCTCCACCGCCAGCAATTGGTCGTTGCTCCGACGACGACGACAACTAGTCGAGCGCGAAGAACAAACTGATGGTCCAATTGAGGGCACGAAACTACTCGTCGCACTGTGCCAAACTCGAGGGTACGGTTCACACAATCTCTCATGAAGCCCAGACCCTTCCCCTTATATAGGACTTCCTTGCAGGTGTTCAAGGATTTGGAGAATTCTCCAATCCTCCACGAAACTACCCATAAATTGAGTCGAGAAACTTCAGAAAAGACACCTGAAGGTGATAGACCTGTCCATACCTTAGGTTAATGCATCAAACATGAGAAAATCAGACTTCTTTCCCCTCTTCCTTTCCTTCTGTAACTCAGCTAGACGATGAGCAGCCATCGTCAGATCTGTGGTCCCTTGGACCACGCGGGGATCCGATGGCTGTCATCGCTTCCCAGATTTCCTTTTCTCTTAAAACAAGGAATTTGTGTAATAGTTAATTCAATTCAAAGTAAACTTGAAAAAAAATCATATCTATCTCCTCTTTTAACATTTTCCACTCAAATTTTAGAGGAAACTTTGTCTTGGCATTATCTACTCGTGAATTAAATATGAAACTTAAATTCCAAAGGAAAAGGGTGTTTCCTTCATATGCAAGTTATTCACCAATAAAACCAAATTAATTGATATTTCTTCTTTCTTTTGTCATTATCTTATCATCTTAGATTCCTTGGTCCTCAAGGAACCTTAAAGGCATGAAATACCATTTTGGAGAAATATTCTTTTGCTTCTTCTCTTATCCTTTATCCCTTTCTTACTTATTCCATTTAATTAGATAAATTCCTTTTTCTTTTATTTTTATTTTTCTTATAATTGGGCTCAATTGTCAATAAAGCTCAAAAAGGAACCAACAAGGCCATTATAAACGATATTTATACAATTGTGGCCATTAATGCCACTTTCTAGAAATTTCCATGTATTATTTTGCTTAATATCCATTATCTTGTATCTTTTTCTACTATTTGGACTTTTCTTCTTTACTTCTGTTTTATATCCATTATTTGATTAACATAATAATAGGAATCACGAATTTCCTATTCAAAGGGATATTTGCAAATAAATCCATCCTTTGATGCAAAGCATACAACCTTTTCAATTAAGTACATATTCATAAAATCATTACATTTCAACTATCAAAGCATATGCAAAATTGAGGTTGTAACAACAACCCCACTTCCACTTACATTTGTTTTCCCAATGGCATCATCCTCTTAAGGAAGGCCTCCTCCAAATAGGCCACCACTGTGATGAACTATGTAGAAGGCCTGCACTTGCTTCTAGGAATGTCCTTTCAAGGGAAATTCACTATATTCTTTTGAAAAAGTACCACATGCTTTCAAGGAGAAGAATATACGCAACAATGCATATTACCAAAACTAATAACCTCAAAAAACACATTGTCATTCTAATTTTGCACTCTAGAAAAACAAAATATATCTACCTATCCACTCTTAACGCCATTAGTTATAGAATCTCCTCTTGGGTCAGTTGTACACTTTCTTTTGCAGGATGAGTGAATCTTATTCACCCAGTTTTAATTTGAATACCAAATACATCACGCAATCCACACACCTTCCTAAGAGAAATTGTGACTGCGTTGATCACACTTGTCTACACTTCATACATGGAACACTCCTGACCTAAAAAATGTTCCAACCATCTAAAGAAAGAAAATTGTTGCTCCCAAAGTCAAGGGAGGACTTGACATTAGAACAAAATGTATTTCACATGAATCACTTCTCTTAAAATCATTTTGGTACCTCATTTATGAACCATAATATCCACTAAAGGATGATGATGAGCTTAAAATACCAACACGTGAGAGACAAGGTGAGGTCTAAATGCTATAGACTCTAGACATTCATCCTATCTTGCATGCCGTCAATTACACTGCATGCATGCCATATTGTTCTGAATGGATCATCTACCTCAGTATGGAACCATATATGGGTTGATAGATGCCTCCTTCCTACTCTAAAGCCCAATAAAATTGTCCCACAAGATATTCTTGACATCAAAGTTTGTTCCATGGTAAACAATGCTATGCGAGACACCCAATTGATTACTTATTACTCTATGATGACACTTGTGCAAAGATTCTAAATATGGCTCCCCTGAATCTGAGCGCTGATAATGAAGACTGGCATTTTATTGGCATCACTACTACCTGTTTCAGTTCAAAATTACTATTTCTAGAAATCTCATCCACATAGTCAAAATCAACACTCAAGGATGTTGGAAGAACCTATGGTATATTCCACTCCCTCAATAAATAAAACAAGTTCTCTGGAATTCACTACATGATGGTCTACTTAAAAATAAAAATTGATCTTGTAGTGGACTTATAACTAATACCTCTTTCCCTAATTGCAATGCAAATACTAAAATGAGACTCCATACCCTAAGAAACTACACCTATTACTCCAACATATGGAGAAAATAAACATTACACACAAAGTGAACGTTGGTAGAGAGCCATCTATAATGTAATGGTTTTCTAGGAACCTTAAAAGGAAACCTCACATAACCCAGCAGATAGGATTTTCCTTGACGATAGAATTCCTTTTGAAAGTAAGGAATGATCTCGTATTTAAGGACAAAACATGTTTAGTTAAAGAATCTAAACACAATATATCTAGATATGTCATCCTTACAACCCATTCTTTTGCTACAAAACCTCAACAAAACCAGCATGTTATTGTCCCCTTTAGGTGGTCTGGACCTCCTCAACATTGTCTAAAACTCAATGTTAAAGATACTTTCTTCAAGAAAACAAGTTCATTTTCTACGAGCTTTGCTAAATGAAATGAAAGAAGAACATAGATCATGGGAAGAGTAAATAAAACTATGCATTATGTGGTTCAAGTTTAACTCTAGGGAATCACGAAAGATATAAAAAAAATTCATCAATGAACCCAGAGACACCATTGTCAAATTACACAGTCTTATAACATGTAACATCCTCTCAAGTAAGAGCCACATCCCTATGAGATTCAAGCCTCTCCTTAAGGTTCAGAAAAACAACATCATCATTGCACACAAGAAAAGATCCTCGAATAGGATAGATGGGAGATGGGACCTCTTTCCATAATCGTCTAGGAGTTTATGAGGATTATTTGATCAAATCTAAGAGAACATCCAGAGAGGGGATAATCCATTTTGTGAGAGACAAGAGACAGAGGAGACAAAAACAAGGAGACATTGAAAACCTATCTTTCACTGGACATCACAGCAATGCGACTTGCTTCCTCGGTCCTCCACCAGCATTCGACAACTCTGTCGCCGACAATGTCGGACTTGATCCTCTACCAGTAGTTCCACCACGTGCCATACTCCACGCACCACCAGCATTCAAAGCTCTACCACACGCCACACTCCACACACCTCCAACAGTGGACCAGTTGAAGCTCTGTCGTGCACCACACTCCACGTGATCCTCTAACAGTGAAACCGGTTAGGGTGATACATTCCGGCCTTGGTCTCACGAAAGCGAGGAATTGGGGGAGAGGTGAGGAATCAAGGAGGGAGAGGCGTCGTGAGTGCGAATGGAAAGCATGAGTCAATATTATTAATTCCCACTTCCTTATTGGCTTTGGCAAATTTAGGTTGCCACTAATATAATCTAAAAATACCTTTAATGTTAAGTCCTTTTTAGAAACTCTATAATAGGTGGTTTAGAGGCATTTTAATTAAAAATGCATGTACATTAGACAGATAGTGGCTTTTTTTAAGAAAAGACAATAGAATAAATGCCACTAATGGGCATTTTTGCTGTAGTGATAGAGTGGATTTTAGACTACCAAATGATTCTTCACGACCACCTTGTACAATCCTAGACAAAGAAAATCACCTTGATGAGCCTAGGACATTGAATAAGGGCACTTGTGGAGGAAACTGATTGCATCCAATATTGTGAATATACCTTTCCTAATTTTTCCAATAATGTCCTCCCATTATATAATTTTACTTTAACTTTCTTACATATTGTTCATGTTTACTATTTATTTCTTGATTTATTATGAACTAATCATTTCCATGTAGGAAATTCACCAAGATATGGTTTTAAAATTGGACATGACTCCCATCATTCTCAAAACGGATGGGTACCTACCACCCATCTTTGACACCCGAAATGATCCATCAAGTTAAGAATCTACCAATTTGATCTGCCAATGATTCTTAAGATCGATGGCCTCCAGGGAGTACCTAGTTGTCCAACCATAATAAGGTGATGGATAGAATGCCCATCGGTTTCGGCTACCAAAGGCCAGAGATAGGTAGCCTTCTAATGCTTGGACTATGATCTGCCTACTGAAGACTAACTTCTTACTGAGACTTACTTGGATGGCTTTCTGATGGCCACACAAGAAGACATAAACTGAAGGTGTCCACCAAAAATACCTCCTAAAGGATTGACAGACTCGTCTACTGATGGTAAGCCAACCAATTCCAACTAAAGGCTAGGAAGAATATATCACCCTATCGATGTCTCATCTGCACCTTCACCAACTGATGGCAACATTGTGTGCATGAATAGTTATGACTATTAAGCATGTGCCCCAGGGTTCGTGCTTAGGATTCTTGAGGAGCAAGTAAAGTACACTAACAAGAACCTCAACCCTGTGACCATGGGCTATAGATAGAAAACCCCCTTCTACTATAGGGGGTTCACTTCACATAGGAGCCACACATCACTGGATTGAAGCTAAGTGTTCCATTTGTGCTTTAGTGCCCTCAAGCTCAATATACATGCATCAGTTCATGCACCCAGAGGATGAGAGCGCAAGAGTCAGTGATCCTCCATCGTCACCAAGAAATGCACGAATCCCTCTTCGAGATGAGGAGGAAGATGAAGCAACCAACTTCACTAACATTTCCAAGTTCTAAGAGGATAAGGTTTCCACTGACGATAATTTGTTTGGGTTGTTGTTGGTGTATCTTCCCCTTTTTGTCTGAATCTATTTATCCTCTTCCATCTCCATCTAATTCTCAGTCTTCAAGTCTTCTCCCAATTATAATTTAGACATTACAGTCACCGCCATGAGAGGCTAGAAATTTAACATGGGTTGAGAGTATCCACTAAGGCTTTCCTGACATGCAAATACTCATGTTCATTGATTACATGCTCTTAACTATGTTTATATTTACACTTGTAGTCTTAATGCTTCAAATGCATGATTACCGACCATCTTGTGTTGTTTGATTGTTTATACCTCAAGAGATTAGTATTAACCTATATCTAAGAGTTATGTAGTTGCATGAATGAATGCGGATGTTGGAATGCTTAAGGTAATAATCACATGTTTTCTATGTGATTATTTGGTTTCCATCTCGAGAGATAGACAAACTTATAGTCTAGATCTATCCTAAGCTCAAGAGAGTAGGGAATAGACACTTATAATGATTTCTTATAAACTTGCTAAGGGTATTTGATGGGTGTGAGTATTTCTTATTGGTGAGAGATCTTAGATGTTGAAACCCAACTCAACTTTCCTTCCATATTTGTGATCTCATCCTTTGTCATTTTAGTTCTTGTTTATCTTTCATTTTACTTTTCTCATTAGTTGCTTATTTTTTGAGAAATCATTGTTCCATAAGTAACACACACCTTATCTTACCCCTTTGATTGGTGTAACTAAGCCATGACTTTTAATTCTTGGCACTTACCACCTTGTCCATGTGGTTCGACCCCAATCAACTACATTGGACCCCATAATAATGTTAAGGGGGCCTAAGTGTCAGGTTATAAATTTAAAGGTTTGATTACTCTAGATCCACTCTTTTTTGGACATGTGATTTGGGTCGTTCAACATCCCAATTTTATTTCTATCTTTTACAATTTTTTAGGACTTGTAATTACTTACATTTCTTATTTGTCTTGTTAGATTTTAAATTGATGCATAAAAGGTGCCCTGATGCTTTTGTGTGGTGTGCAGGAAAAGTCAGTGTTGGTAACACCAAACCAATGTATGTGGCACCAATATACTAAACATTTTTAACTGGGAATTTGAGAATTTTTGGTTCCACGTATAGGATGGTCAGTGGAATCAAATCCCTAACAGGAAGAGTCAATATAAAAGTTAGTACCACAAACACTATTTTCGGTAGCACCAATAAAATTTGAGCTAGAACCAGTCCCACAAAAACTTAACATCAATCTATAGAGAAACTTCAATGTGGTACTAACACATCAAGGTTAAAGGAAAAAGGACATCATATTTTTGTACCACTGATGCACATGTCGGTGGAACCGACATAGAATATCAAACACACCAACATAACTTGATCCACAAATGCCATTGGGAACTTTCCACCTACCACCATTACATTTGAGCATTTGGTACCCCCACTCCATCTCTTAGTTTGAGTTTCCTCTATAAGGGCACATTAAAGTTCAAGATTAGGGGGTGATGGGATCCATTTATATTAATTTATTTTTATCCTATTTTAATTTTTTTCTATCCAAGTAATAGGATCCACAATATTTGGAGTGTAGTTATGGATTTTAGTTTATCATGATTTCATGTATCATTAAAAAGAATGTCTTTCACGCTATAGCAATAAATATAAAAATGATCACATATTTTGAATCTTATTTGCAAAGTAAACACAACACCAACTCAAGGAAGTGTTTGGGTTGGTCAGCTTGAGGACACATGATATGAATACAAATCTTAAGTTATCTAAGATTTATGTATAATGATGAGGTTTGAGCCGAAACAAACCTACAAATAGTGAGATCTAAAAAGAATTTTCAGAAACAAATTCTAAGACCACCATGTACGCAACTTGATAGGAGAGGAGTATATCATAGTTAAGAAATGCATTATATCTGATTCATGTGATTCCATCAACCTTTCAAGATATTTCATTCACCACCACAAGATGATCAAGTAATTCAAATTATTTTCTATGACTTCATTGCATAGCATAGTAGGTATCAAGATAATTAGTATCTTTGAAAGTGCATTAGAAAATGAAAAAAGTATAGATATGTGCATATCATAATATCAAAGTAGAGAAATTGTAGTTGCATAAGAAATCTCATGTAGACTACATTTTTCTTGTCCATCAATTTAGCATTTTGTGTGTAACTTGTAGCTATCTAACTTTTTTCACAAATAAAGAGTGATAGGATTTACAGCCATTTCCCTTTCCATGAAAGATAAAAGATAAACAAAAAAACATCAAAAGAAAGAAATGATGAGAATCCCAAGCATTAATCATGAATCATGTTAAAATAAGAAGGTACAAAAAAATCAAATAAAAAGGGAGAAAAGGATGCCTTGAACTCAATATTAATTTCATTCATAGAGAAGGTGTAAATAGTTTATATGTATGCATTCTTTTAGCCACACTCATCATTAGGATAAGACATTCCATGCATTCATCATTCCACCATAATAGTAGGCATTAGGAGTCATGCATTTATCATTCCTTTCATTTGGTAGGTGCATCACATTTTGTTTATGCATAATAATTTGTATGTTACTTATGATTATTGTTCATAGACACCTATTTCATTTCCACCCATTGTTCTTCATGGTAAACCATATATGTGATTAGTCCCTCATTGAATTCTATATGAGGAACTATTTCTGTTGAGTAGGTAGATCAGAGATATGTAGATAGAAAATCACATGGTCCATCGAGAGTATGTCGAATCGACTATGATGTTAACTAGTATTTATTAATAACATTTCATTGATCTAAGGTTAAGATCTTTAATAAATATTTTTGGTCACTTCGCGGTAGTTATTTGTTTAGTGGTTTGTAAGGGCCAATTCGGAACTGACATATGGGGGTAATTGAGAAAGTGTAGTTCATAGGACTTGTCCTCTTTATAACTATTTCAAATAGATCCAAATATAGTATTGCTTGAGGGAGAGCAACATTCAAGCATAGGGGTTTTTGATGCCTTATTTTTAGTCACTTTTCACCTGCTATTCGCCTTGCATTTTTTGTATATTTGTTCATTTAGAGCTATATCTATGCATTTTCACATTATTAGCTTGTGAACCACTATTGTATCAATTGTTGAGTATTTCTACCGAATCATGAAAAATTATGACTCATAATTCAGACTTGTGTTATTTTTCCCTTGTTTTAGGAAAGCTAAAAACTTATATCATATCTCTATGCTACCGACATGTGTGTTGGTGGTACCGATAGAACACCAAATTTAGTTGGGAAATTTAGAAATCTCATTGCGAACAAGACCATTCTCAATGCTACCAATCAAGGATTCTATACTACTAAAATTAGTAGATGGTGCTCTGACTCAACATCTTGAGAGAATCAATAATTGGGTTTAATTAACTAACTGCTACTCACACGCCAGTTGATGCTACCAACTTCAACACTCAAATCACATCAAAACTTGTAGAAAGGAAATCAGTGTTGTCAACAAATACGTCTACAACGTTTGAAAATTCAAAGTCATCGAACAACTTGGTGCCACTGACATAATGCAATTAGTGCAGACTGAAAATGATGTTAGATCTAATGGTTGTAACTAAATGATCACTAAAGCCCCACTTATGACCAAAGCAGAGTGTGTCCAAAAGATCACATCACGTTCTATCACAATACAAAATAGCATGAAGATCTATGAGAAGGAGATAGAGGTTATAACCATGAACCGGAGGCTCCAAGAACTTTTGGAGGGAAGATTTGTAGACAAAACATTGCGGATCAAGGTATTCAACAATGGGGATTGCTAGAAGGTGATTTCTCATTTGTTTTATAAATTAGCCTATTTTTTCCATATTCCTCTCTTTGTATGATTATTGCATTCATGCATGGATGAACTCCATATTCAATATGATTTGAGAGTAGCCTGATATTGCTTTGTATTTGAATTTTATGAATAGATAAATTATTTCTTTCATCAAATCTATAATCCCTAATTTCATTGTTTATGCTTGATCATTATAATCAATATAATATACTACTCATTGCTTCGTGATAGGGATTAGGGGATGGAAAAATCATAGGCTCACACAACTCATATCATATCTTAGGAGAGGCTTACAACTGTGAAAGAACAACCTAGAGATATCGATAATGCACATAGATAATTCATAAACCTCTACGGGAGTGGAGTTCCTTTTAGTCTAGATACTATACATTGCGGAAGTGGGTAATACTTGATTGATGTCTTTAAAGTAGATTAAGTGTGATTAATTATTAATGAAATAAAATTTGAATGCAAGTCATACTTTAGTGAAACTATTATCCTGAGGAATTCAACCATTCTTGATCACACTCATTTAATTTAGATTTAGTTCTTTACTCATAGTATAAAACAACCAACCAACTAATTTTTCTAGTCCCAACTATTAGGTTTCATTTACTAGTAGTCTTTGGTGAACATTTCCCTAAGTTTAACCCTCAGGCCTCGTAGGCCTTATCATATGAACCACAAACTTGCATTTCTCATACATAGTTTTAGCATTCAACATGTGACTAACATCATGGAGTATTTTTAAGACAATTAGGAAGACTTGCAAAAAATTATATTTTTATATTTTTACCTAAAATATGCCATAAAAGATAATCCTTCAACATATTAGTGAAGTACATACCAAGATAAATATTGTGCATGTAACAAGTAGGCAAGAAATGCATTAAAAGTTATACCACTTGAATTATAGGTGTACATAATAAATTCCAAACAAGGAATCATAAATTCAGTATCAGGGATTGAGTTTTAGACTCCAAAATATCATTCCCAAAAGACTATATGTATCTACAAAAAAGTGAGAAAAGAAGGTCATTTAACTATATAAACAAGTTCTCAATATGGAACATGATGAATTTTGATCATGGAGGAGGAACAAGGGAAGAGAAGCATGAAGGAATTTAGGAGGGAAGGTATTATATGTAGGAAGAAAGAAACTAGTCTATAAGGTTTGGATTCATCTTAGGGAAGCTTAATCAAATATATGCAACAACATGTATTCACAAACTTGCAAGATTTTTGTGGACCAATAACCTTCTCTCAACCTCTGGTGGCTCCTCATCTATCTTTGATAGTAGTATAGGGATTTGAAATTATTTTACTACATGAGAGTGGGGAAGGGTATTTTATATGATATGGAATAGAGAGTAAGTGAAAGGGTAAAAATCATTATTTTCATTGGTAAAAGGTTTCCCCTTCAGTTTACATGCCTAAGAACACCATTATTTTGTGTCAAATTGGTTTCCCATCAAACTACAATCCCATTTTTTCATTATCTTTTGTGTTTATATTCTCATTGATTCATTAATATGTTCCTCTCATCAGTCTATTCTATTGATTGTTGTTTCTCTTCTTTCGTTAGTCTTGTTAATTAGAATGTCTAGTAGTTAAAGCATTTACCGCTTTGTTAGTTTACCTAGATTTCTATTCTCATCGATCAAAGTAAGTTGAACTTTGGTTACATTGTTTTACATTCTATCATTTTATAATAAGTTTCTCTTGATTGTCAAATAATTAAAAAAAAAGTTCATGGTTTTGCAAAAATGGCGAGTCAATTGTTGCTCCTTTGCTTATTTCATTAGTTCTATTCTATAGTTATTTCCACTCAGCTTAGCCATACCTTTTCATCGGTCATTTGAATTCAGCAAATTGATGAAAATCCAATACTCAAAATGTTACTCATCATCTTATAATCTGAAATATCTAATATTAGATTAAAACATTCATCAATTCATTAAATCAAAATCCATTAATTAGGCTCATATGTTCATCAGTTATCCACACCAACTAGCTACACTATACTAGACTAATATAAGTATTGGTACCCCATTAAACAAGGTTCAAAAGCATCCAAATTGAAAAAATATACAAGATATGCATAATCTCATTTATCAAAATATATATTACTAAATTTACAATTGACCCAAAAATGGGAGATATGTATATAATCCTAGAGATGCACTTAAAACTCTAAAATAGAGAAAAAATGCAAATTTGCTCAAATTTGAAATGTAACTTTATTAAATGATATTAAAACATAAAATATTGTTCAATTAGGGAAATAAGCACATTAAGACAAACAATCCATTTTAAGAAGTAATCTTGGTTTGGGGCATTTCAACTACTAAACACCTAGCAAGGATTTCAGCCCTAAAGTCTTTGTTAACAAGGATGGATAATTCATGTGCATATCATCCTATAACTCCCATGTTGCTTACTCTACACCACGGTGATGGCACAATACCTTCACTAAAGCTATGTTCATCTTCCTTAGCTACTGATTACACCTATCTAAGATCAAAACTAGGCCCTCCACATAGAAAACATCATCATTTTTATTGAACCTCAAATGGTTGTATCTTCTTCTCTATATCTGGGAGAAACTTCCTCAACATTGATACATGGATAGTTTGTGAAACTCTAGTGATAAAGATACCCTCTATGCCACCTTCCCAACTTGAGTTGTGATAGGGTAAGGTCCCATAAACCTCATAGCTAACTTAACCTTCTTCCTAAACCTTAGAACACCTTTATAAGAGAGATTTTGAGATACACACAATCTTCAACTTGGAACTATAACAACCTATGATTATTGTCTATATCCAACTTCTACCTATCTTATGATACCTTCAAATTTTCTTTCAACTCCTTGATCTATGTTATGTCTGTTGAACCAATTCAAGACCCAACAATTGATATTCACTTGTCTCGTCCTAAAAAAGGTTGTATGAAATGTCTTACATACAAAGCCATGTACAATGCTATATCTACGCTCCTTTGGTAATTGTTATTATAGGAAAATTAACTCTAACTCATGTGAATATCCCAACTCTATGAAACTGGAGTGCACATGCTCTCAGCAAATCCTCAAAGGTTGGCATGGTCCTCTCTGATTAAACAATTATTCATGGGTGAAAGGTTGTACTAAACCTCAACCGTGTCCCTAAATCTACATATAGACACATCAAGAACCTAATCATAAACTAAGGACACTTCTTCTAATACTATTATAGCTAGTAAAGTGTGCTAACAACTATCCCATCAACATATATTTATTTCAACATCTCTATGGTGTAGGCGGTATTAATCGATAAAAAGTGAGCTAACTTTTGGTAACTATTCAGTGATTACCCTGATGGATTCATGACCCTTGGTTGTCCAAGAAATACCAACTAAAATGTCCACAATCACATTATCACTTTCGATTGTGGAATAGGAAAAGCATGAAAAGTCTCTCTAGGATTCTGATGCTATGCTTGAACTTGCTGGCACATATAAATTGACACTTGGACTCAAACTCGACAACATCACGCTTCAAACTGACCACTAGTTGAAGTATATGAGACTACAATACATATTTGTACTTTTAAGATGCATCACATTATGAAAGAAGATTGTCCCATTATCTATCTAATGAAATCCATCATGCTTCGTATTGACAAACTTTTATTTAATATTATATATATCCTTCTATGCATCTTTGGTCTGTTGTATCTATGTCATATTTACCTATAACTTTCATACTAAACTTGCCAACAAGGATACATCCAATTGTACATTCATACAATGAAGCGATACCAACATGTCCCTCTTGTAACAAGACATGGAGTACACATATGCTTTATCATAGAGGAACTCAAAGATGGCTTCTTGCTCAACATATCATACATCTTATTTTCCTTTCCTAGATGATACTTATTGTACAATTGTAGTCCTTGATAAGACCCATCCATCTTTTTTACCTCATGTTGAATGCCTAATTCTGAGAGGATGTATAGTAGATTCTTATGATCTATGAAATTTGAAATTCCTCTCCTTACATGTAGTGTCTCCAAAATTTCAAATCTAGAACCACAACTACTAACTCCAGATTATGAGTTGGGAAAATCTAATAATTTTCTTAGTCTGTTTAGAAGCAAATGACATCATGTTCTTATCATGCATCAACACACATCTTAACCCATTCTTCAAAGCATCATAGAGAATGATGCATCCTTTCTTAGGCTCTGGAAGAAAGGATGGTGCAATTGTCGACTTGTCCTTCAAAATTTGAAAAGAACATAAACAATTCTCATATCAAACCAAAGATACACCCTTCCTAGTCATCTAGGTTAAAGGTAAAGATACCTCACTAAAGTTCCTGATGCACCTCCTATAGTAACCACCTAAACTTAGGAAGCTTCAAACCTTTGTTGTTGTCTTTGGGTGATCCCACTCCAAACCTAACTCCACCTTCTTGGGGTCTAAACAAACACCCTACCAAAGATGACATGGCCAAGAAAAGACACCTCAGTTAGTCAAAAATCACATTTATTAAACTTAAAAACCTATGTGGTCTCAACAAATCAAACAGTTGAAGAACATGTTGTTCATGTTGCTAGTTGTCTCTGGAGTAGATCAAGATATTATCTATAAACACTACCACAACTAGTCAAGATACATACTGAATATTCTAATTTATCAAATGTATGAATGTTGTCAATGTGTCAGTCAGACCAAATGGCACAATCATATACTTATAGTGACCATACCTAGTCCTAAATGCGGTCATAGGTACGTCTTTAAACCTACCCTCAACTAATGGTACCCAAATGTTAGATCTATCTTAGAAAACATTGTAGAATCTTGTAATCTATCAAATATATCATATACCCTTGGAAATAGATACATGTTCTTCATTGTTCCTTGTTTAACTATTGGAAGTCCATGAAAAGCCTCATAGAACAATAATTCATCTTCACAAACAACATTCAGAACCTAATGGGGACGTTCTTGGACATATGAAACCATTCTCCAAAACTCATAAAACTACTTGTTCAACAACTTCATCTCAACAAGATCCAGATGCTTGTGATATGGCTTGTGTCCCAGGAACTGAATTGGTTTCAAAATAACTATCTCTTGGAGGTGGAACACTAGGAAAGTCATCAGGGTAAAATCCTCAGGCTCATTAACCATAGGTACCTCATGGATGGTATAGCTCTTCACCTTGGTATCTACCACATGTTCCAATAAAGCTTAGCATTCTTGTCTTATCAAATTTTTTTTCTATCAATTCCAACAACATACATGTCTGGTGAATATTGCTATCTCCTTAGAAAGTCCAAGACATATCACAATCATGAAACCTTACAACTATAAGAATGACAATAAAAAACAACCTTGTACCTCTCCAAGGTATCCACCCTTAGGATCACATTGAATCCACACATATCAAGTGGCTTAAGATCCACTTGAGTATTGTCTTCTCAAAATAAAGAATGCATGATGGAGACACACCTGATTAAAAAATAACCAACCAAAGTGGTTTCTAACAAGAGATCATGGTTTCTACCACAAACACACAAGTTATGACTACTTAATACCTCTTTAGTTACATAATGAAGTACATCACACCCCGATCCATTGAAATATATATATGTATGTATATGTTGAATAATCAGAGTGAAAGAGTTTCACCTGACCAATCCTGAGTAGCAAGTTTACCACTTCTTTAGACTAACTCATAGCATATAATCTAGACATTACCTATTGATATCATCAACCTTGACCACATCCTATAGATCCAGAATGTTCATGCCTGATACGGATGGCCACATTCTCTTCCACCACCATCAATATACTACTATTATGGGGAAGATCATCCCTAGTGATCTCCAAAGTTAGGATTCTCTCCACCAATGGTCTTATCGAGTTGTTGATCACAAAAAAGATGTGTAAAACCATGTGGAAAGACCCCAAGTCCTACATATATAAAATAACAACTAATAAATATTTCGTTCTTACTCACATGTTATGTAATTAGATCAGTTAATGTAAATAATTAAAAAAGCAGGATAACCAATCATTGTCTATATAACAAAAAGATATAAAAATATGTAGATATAGATAACTAAGCATACATACATTTGAGTCACATAAGATACTTGTAGGAACATACAAGAAATAATATCATAGAATGTGATTCGTTAATTAACCTTGAAAAAATATACTACACGGTTGAATGGCATATTATTTTAAGCCCTCGGCAGTTTAACACATACCACCCAAAATACTAACTGACTATTGTGAAGTTGCAATCTGCCATGCATAAGATCATAGGACGATCAAAAACCTAATGGCCTCTTACTCTAGGCCAATATGGATGAAAAATTGTAGTATAACAACAACCTAAGCTGCCAGTACAAGAACAACAACCATACCAATAAACACTTAGTCCCCATCGGGTACACAATTAATGGAACCAAAATCTAGGGTATACAACCCTCAAATCTAAGTTATGACTGCATATGCTCTATATCACATAAAATTGAGACAAGAATTCTACATCTCTCAAAAACTTTGAAATCAAGATAATGGAGATAAAAACCACCTACACTAGCATATACTTAACAATATACGAGTATGGGCATCTCACGGTAAAACCTTCTACAAGGATTTATCCTTAAACTACCTACAATGTTTTGACACAAAGATATTTCTACGGTCAGAGATACTATATGATTAGGTCTACAATTGATTAAATCCAATTACTTAATTTTTACTACATCAATCAAGTTACATATAAGACACCTAGATGTGTTTGTGGAATAGATCATGTATTGCAACTTCATTATATACAGGATGTATAAATAGTTCCATATTACTAATTATTCTATACCTAACCATCATTGGCCATAAAGATGAACAAAACCTTAAATTAGGGAACACAAAATCCCAATTTTCCATTAGGAAATAAAATGTATAACTCCCCATAGGAATTTCAAAAATATGTGAAATTGTTACAGATATTTTCAAAAGTAATTTGAAAAATAGAAACAAAAATTTCAATTTATAAATCTAGCAAATACAAAAGTTATGTTGTTTTCATTTTGGGAATAAAAAGACAAAACATAAACATAGATGAGCTACCTTTAATAAAAGGATTTATTCCAACCAAAAATGTAGCATTATACCAACTAGAGAAAAGACTTATTCTAATTATATAACATTACTCAAATAGATAGGATATATATGTATTTCATTCTACCATTAAATTACAACTAAACACCTAAATTGGCATTCAGAAGAATTTTAACATATATTATGAAATTGCAGTCCATACATGTCTAAGCTAGCATATCACAAACATTAGGGAGTATTTTTGAAAGATTAGAAAGGCATGAAGTAATTTTATATCTATCTTGCTGATGCGCAACATGTTAATGCATCGAAGTGCACCGCAATCACTAAGATAATTATCCTAGAGTTTAATCCTTTTTCTATTTTCCAATTACAGTTAGTATAGAAGGGTTGATCCCACATGACAACATTTTTAAGGTTGTTAACTCTAATCTCAATTGTTTTGAAGAACTTTTTATTTCTTTTTGGTATTTTTGTTTTTATAATAGAAAGTAAAGATCAGGTTGGGGTTGGTGACTATCACTAAAGCAAGAAGGAAATGTAAGAATAAGATTGCACTTAATAAGAAATAAATTTGCCCTGTCACAAGGAAAATTGAGATGATTGTTAGCACACTAAAACTATTATGAATGAAAAGACTAGAATGTAAAGGAAGAAAATCAAATAGTGATTCAATCAAGTGATGGGAAATCATGGCATTTAAGGGTTTTTACCACCTTAACCTAGGAAAGAATGAACTAAATCCCTTAAAATGACAAATACGATAAAGGCATACACATTAATTAAAACCCACAAAAGATGAACTCCACATGAGCCCATTGGTGATGGTGCTCATGTTTCTTAGTTCATCATCCCAAAATAGGAAGATCCAAGGTCATTTCAAAACCCCTGTGCAATTGGTTTTATTATTCTAAATCTAAATTTCCATGGTCATTTCCATCTGGATTAACATGTGATCAAACCAATTAATTATTTTGATAGATAAACAATTATTAAAACCAATATCCATCTAAAGAAGTCATTCTTAAGGATTAATTCAATTCAAACCATTGCAAAGGGGCTAATCCCCTTGCCTCGGTAAGAAAACTACTCGCTCATGCTTGTAAAAAAAGGGGAGACAGAGGAAAGAAGTGTTCTAGCCATAGTCTGGACTTATCAAAAAATTAGTTCCTTAGGCTAGAGAGAATCAAATGGCTGACTCTTAATCCCTTTCTCTGGCCTATGAAAGAATAAGAAGAAGACTAGATCTAAAACGAGCAAGGTAAAAGAACAATAATTAAAGGGAACACTTAGCTTGCAAATAACCAATCTTTATTGATGAACAGAATATAAGAACATAAGAACATAAGATTGCTCAGAAATCCCCGGTACAAAATATGATACCCAAGATGATGTCTAAAGATGAGGAAGTGCCCCTACTTTTATAGGACAAGGAGGAGGCTTTTACAACTAGGGTTGTGGACAAATGGGGCTGGTGGATGAAATTTTCAACTGGCCGCACACTGCCAACCGCTTGGTTGGGTGGTGAGTCGATCAGTTAGGTATCTGGTAAGCATGAGAGTCAAAGTAGCAGTCAACAACCCTATGTCCTTGGTGGTGGCGCTCTTTCACCCACTTGGTTTGGGAGGGAAAACTCCTGCTTTGAGGTCTAAGATGATTGTTTGGTATTCAAATGGTGCGTCATCTAGACTAAATGTTTGGACGAGGCTCGGTGGTTGTGGGATGGCATCAACCAATCATTTGGAGTTGTTGATCTGATCGCCTAGAACAGGTGAGACGCTCGTCTGGTGTTCTGAGTCTGTATGAATTGCATAAGTTTTCGTGAGATTCAAGTTCAATTGTGATAAAAGGAAGAAAATAACAATTTGTTTCTTTTTAGTGGATGAAAATAAGAATTTCCATGTGACAAGACTTAAAACGTTGTGTAAAGGGGTGCTAAATCAGCATGCATCAAAATACCACAGACATAAGCCTTTTCTTGTCCTCAAGAAATTAAGATATCAAATTAATTCAATTTTTTTAAATAACATCTTCATCCTCCCTTAATTAGCAATATCTTATATCCTTTTCATGGCCAAGCAACCCATCTCCTAGAATCACAAAATACAAGTTCTATATTTCTTACAACAAACATTTTTCATAACTTTCTCTTTCAAACATATTCTTTGCAAAAACAATCTTAATCCTACTTGCGCTTCAACACTCAATTTTTTTTGGCATGAGAATGAGAAAAGGTGAGGTGTGGAAGAAGGATCCCTCCTCTGTTCAACTTGGGATTTTAATTTCATGGACTTGTGGTTACATTGACCATAATATTTTTTGTATGCCACTATTACATTTACAAGGGGTGTGGATGAATGATCCCTCCTCTATTCAAATCGGGATATTGACCAAAATTTTTGTGTGTGCTCTTTTTGCCATATTTTTGTGGTACACCCCTATTAAATTTATGAGGGGTATGGAAGAAGAGAGAGGGGAGGAGAATGCCACCCCAAACATAGGGTTTTATGTGAGGATTATTTTCTTGTGCATTTGTTTTCGAGTAGTGTTGCATCAGTAAGAAACGTCATGTAAATACATTATATGGGATAGATTGATTAGTTAATCTAATGATAACGATAAGAAAATTTGCATTTGATTCTATTTGATACTCTAAGTCTGGTCGTTTTTTCCAGGAATATTGCTAGTTTAGGTATGTAGAACTGGTATTTTCAACAAAAAATTGAAAATTCTGAACAATTTTGTGAAATAAAGATTTATCTAATTTTGAAAGTGAAGATACATCAATTGGCCGACTAGGTAAAGACCAATGTTTTGAAAATAGAAAATGCACTAAATTTTGAAATAGGAAAGTAAAATGCTAAAAGGGAAAATAAGGGGTGGAACACATACCACCCACCCCACCCCAGACATAGAGTTTTGCTCATCCCAAGCACACCCTTAGACTGAGATGGAGGGAAGAAAATCACTGTGGTGGTGGATGTTGCTGGTGGGAGGAGTAGTAGTTTCCCCAGTAAGGGGAGTGGGGATCTGGGTACGCATGTTGGGCCCCATACTCCTCGTAGGATGGGCGGCTAGGGGCATAGTGGCCACAGTCCACATGCTAAGACTCCTATGAATGCTGCATGAGATACATATGGTTGAGCTGGTGTCCCTAGCACTGCTGCTCACGCTTAATCTCATCTAGCTACTGCTGAAAATCATAGAACTCGTAGGTTCCTACATCGTCATCTGGTTGCCACCTAGTGCGACGGTGGGGTGGTGGCGGTGGACCAGATTCATCATCGTGAGCCTCCAAAGAAATGCTCCTCCTGTGGGCCTTTGGCTTGGGGATGTCCATGATGGGTTTTAGGGGAGGCAGAGAAGGCAGCAGAAACAAAAAAATTTCTCCCTCAAACCCAAAACAAGGAAATGCGTCAACGTCTATAAGATAGGAAAAGATGGTTTGTGGAATTATACCTAGTCCCGAGGCTTGCTCGGTGACAATACCTCGCGGCTTGCGCGGTCTTCACCTCCCGTCTTAGACGGTGTCTATGCAGCTCTGTGTTGCACCGGGACTGACGACTCCTGGTCTCACCGGGACTGTCGGGATTGATAGTCGTCCTCCGAGCGGTAGAAACCTCCCTCCTCTGAAGTAGTCCATAGGGACCACCTAGAACTCCAATCTCCTTGTCCCATAAGGAATTGGAAGGAGTCACACCCTCCTGTCAGCGTACTAGTCACTGACACACTCTCCTTCCACCAGTCACTTTCTGCAGTTGTCTTTCCCTTATTGTACCTCTCTTATCGGGTAGCACTTGCTCGGGCTCTCTCTCGGTTACCAAAACTAGAGAGAATGACAAATTCACAAAGCAACTAGTTCCATTGGGTTGTTCTTTGAGAAGCCCCCAATACCCCTATATATATAGGAGGGTCATGGGACAGGGTTCTCCATCGCGGGCAATGCGAGACTAACAGTAGGAGTAGAAGGGTTCAAGATTTTCCACAAAACAACCAACTCGCAACCTGAACCGATCGTTTCATTTCTGAAATGTTCGGTTGGGGACCTAAGCCGGTCAGTTGACACCTCAACCGCTCGGTTGGGACACCTCAACCGGTCGGTTCACTTCTGAACTGGTCGGTTCGTGGTCCTGGTAAGTTCCTGATTGACTTTCCATCTTTTGTTTTGAATTGGTATCAAATACCAATCCTTGTTCTAATCAAATTGGATAAGTGAAAAGAAAGGAAAATTCTCACCAATCTTACATTCCCAACTTGCTCGGTTCCATCAGTTGAACCAATCATTTCAACACTTGAAGCAATCATTTCACCATGTGCATGAGCCAATCGGTTCACCAAGCTCAACCGATCAGTTCATCACATGAGCCGATCGGTTGGGAGTGTAGATTGTGTAGAATCAGTCAATTTCAGTTTAAATCAATCTGATACTCTAATCAATCAGTCCAACACCTTGAACATTATGATACTGAGCTATCAATTGATTGAGTGTTTAATTGAACTACTAAACTCCTTTAGCAATCAATCTAAACTTTGTTTGTGGACAAACTCCTATTCCAAGTTAAATCCTATGTGTGTGAACCTGCAGGTCTATTTTCACGTTGGCAGTGAAAGTCCATAACACTTATGACTTCACAAGAAAAGAGAGGTGCCTAGTCACACATCAGTGCTACCCAAGTGAAAAAGAAAGTTGGAGAACAACTTTCAATCCTACAATCCGTGAATGGTGTTGCAGTGAATGTATAATTCCTTTGTCACTGATATCCCGAATGAACTCAAGGCATGGAACAGTCATCCTGTCAATGTTCATTCACTTTCTTGATCTTACAGCAGATTGGAAGAGATATTTATGACATCAATATCACATACTGATTCACACATGCGTGTGCATGCCTATTTTAATCCTACTCATCAAGTGGCCTTGGATATCAAACTCCCTCAGGAGGGACAAATCCCATATCTATCACTCACCCCTCAAAAGCCCCATGTGTCAAAGCCACCCAATCATCACCTTTATAACAACCCATGTTTCAGGACTGCGTTTGATGATGTCAAAGTGTTCCCAACGACATGTGTTGAGTGTAGTGATTTTAGGTTACAGAATCACACTCACCATCATCACTATGAGTATTGACTGTGACTACCATGTCATGGTTCGATGTGTCAAACTCATAGTGGGTCTGTCTGGTACACTTGTTCTCTAACAAGTACCTATGTGTTTGGTTTGATATCTCTATATCATGACTAAAGAGATTCTGTCATCAACCAACACCATAATCTAGTCTTGTGTGTCATTGTTGTCTATCTACCTTCCACAATGACATCCGACTAGGGACATAATAAGAATGTACAAACTCTTAGCATTCGTATGATCTCACCGTTCTGGTCCTCAACCTGAAAGCATATGTCATTGAGTACTGTCATTCTCTAGACATTCAATCGGTTCTATCACTATCTCATATGACTGAACCAGAAAGAATTGGAAGCTTGCCTTTGATGTTTATAAAAACAATCTTAATGTATCCCACCAATCATCCCATGATTGGCTCTCAGTGCATACATACCAACAGACTCCCACTTGCACTATGAGCCAATCACCATTGAATCATATTCATAGTGATCTTCAAACATGTCCCACATGTTACTGTGCTCTTGTGCCAACATAGTGAGTTATGGCAACACCTTGCCAAAGTCAGTATTAATTGCATGTCTCTCATCTCTTCATTGTACGTCATACATATGAGATGGACTTGTCGTAATATGCGATCTAGTATTCCTTTGCTAACCTTTAGCCACATTGCATGATCAAGGATTCCATACTGTCATCAATGAGCGGAATATCTATAAGTTCATCTCATGAACTTCCAGATCCATATAGTATCCACTGTTGTTCTCCAACACATAGATACTCAACATTTCCCTTTTAAATGGTTTTATTGGAACACTTCCAATTATCAACAAAATTTCACTTTTATATATCTTATATATATTTTGCGATTAATTTTCTATCCTTTCGGAAGTTCACATCAATGTAACTCTTTACATTGAACTCTTCCTTATCTCCATAGAACCAGTACTTCCCAAGTACTTGTCAAGTTCTCATGATATTCCAGTAACCCTTATTGGAAGCAGACATACATCCACTCGTCATGTCTTACATACGAGTTATCAGGATGAGCACATCATATTGCCATGTCATACATACAAGATGATGAATGCATTTTGTTCTTTCCATGCAAGATAATGGGATGATTACATACATGATAGATCCATATCTATTCTTAGTGTTCCCATTCTTCATAAGAATTGGACACTTGGCCTTGGGATACAAACTCCATGTAACGTGGACAAGTTTTCTCCCACTGAATCTGTGCATACTGAACCCTTCAGTACAGATTGCCAATGTATGCTTTCTCTTTTCAGGTCAAGAGGTTTTCGATAACTATCTATATAGATCTCTATTCCTATCACATAGGAAACATCTCTATCTTCCTTAAAGATAATTTCCACTTTTGGATTTCCATTCTAGAACATTTCCATTTCACATCAACATGTAGAATGTGAACACGCTCCCACTAAATCACAGATCCCTTCTTTATCTTTGACATATCAGTCAAACCCTTTGACTATATCATCAAAGTAAAGATCCAATTCTGAGTTGGTTGTACTCAATCAATCACATTGATTATTCCATTGTAACTTATAGACTTCATTTGCATTAGTGGATTCATAAACCTTATAGGTTGTGTCATGTACACATCCTTGTTTTATTCCTCATAGGAATGCGGTTTTAGTATCCATATGCCAAATGTCTTAGTCATTAAGTTGCAATCAATATGCATCATCCTTCTCAAAATGTTATCCATGTATCTTAACACTTAAGACTCATTTGCACTTATGGATTTCATCCAATGAGTGCTACCATCAAGGTCATACCTTATGGTTAACATGGATTTCATTTAGGATGAAATGGTCTTAAACCATAACTCAAAATTCGGTTCCTCATATCCATCTAGATAGTTGACTCATCACATGAACAACTCATCACATAGATAATTGAGGTGTAAGGATATAAGAATTCACAACCCTTGTGATTCTTAATTTCTTTTATTACTGAGAGGTATTCTTTTATTAAGAAGAATTCAGTTATTTGATAATCATTCTCTAACTCCTTAGAGTATGATTCCTTCTTGATTTAGACATCACCATGCCTTAATCATGAGTTCACTATGATACACTATCATAATCATTCAAAAGGGTCTCAAACATTTGTTCCAAGTATTGCATTCATTGATCTCATCAAGAATTAACACTTTACCAAATTTGCACTTCATCTATGATAATCTTGAACACTTCAAGATATTCATATTGGTATTTCTCTAAACACCATTTGAAGTATTAGCATTTGTTCCAATAGGTATGTAAATACATCACATGTATCATACCTAATAGGATAATCATTCTCCCACTACCATTAGTGAAGATTGATTAATCATGTCCAAGATATTCATGTCTCTTACTGGTTCTCTAACCAAAAGTGTCTAGATTTATCCATCACATGGAAACTAGAAATGAATTTCTCATGATTGATGCTAATTTGATTATTTGAGTTATCTATAACTTTTAGGTATCATTTTATCTTATGCATATCAAATACCACAAGATAAACAAGGCATTACAACAAACATCATATCTTTAGAAATTGAAACATCTCTTTATTGATTGCCATCATTGTCATACAATATGCAAAAATAAAGTGTTTCTATCTATTGGCAAATATGAAATAGCAGTTCATAACTGTATTACATGCCTTTTAGGCTGAAAATAAACTAAAGTACTCCTATCTATGGCGGCAACATTTGCCCCAATTATGAGTGCTTTACACTTTACATCTTGGTATCATATACCTCAAAAGTGTTACAAGTTTACTTTTAGGACACCTTTAAGTAGAGACGTTTTTTGCCTCCTTCTTTTGTTCTTCCAGGTAGAGAGGAAAATTCCTGTGACGTCCCCGGATTTTCATTTCTCCCCAAACCCTATTGGGAATGAGATGTCAGAATCTGAAACATCATCCAATCATATCAGAGAGCGATGCGGAAGCATAATACGCATACATGAACATACAACCATAACATATCTCAACATTTAACATGTACATTATTACAACATGATTTACAATTGCATATTGAAAGGGAATTTTTACACAAGTCTAAACATGTAGGCTAACTAGGATCTTAGACAATAGGTACAACATGTTCAACTTGCTCACATCCTGTACTTTTCTCCCATGCTATCTCTGAACCTAAAACATACATGAAACAACAAATCCACACACAAGGTGTTGTGTACATGGGCAGAAAGATACATATATTTATGGCTTTCATGATTTTGAAAAAGATTTGCAGGAGGAAAGAAAATCATAGAAAACACTTCTTTATCAAGTAAAATACGCCAATTTAAGTCATTTTCCTAGATGAATTGCATTATCAAGGTGGACTAGTACCAAAACATAAATATTGGGCCCATCCCCGTGTACCAAGTACTCTAGGGAAACTCCCTGTACACCGTGTGCTCTAGGGAGGTGTACTAGCCAACATTAATCCATTCCCTCATAAGGGGGATAATGAACACCTTAAATAACTACAAAACATCTACTCATAATTTATGTTTTCAAGTGACAAAACAACGAGTACTACATAGCAATACTACATCCAATATTTGCAAATAGAAGAGAGCATACATACATATCATGATTGCAAGCAAGAAAACCATAGTCATATAAATAAATAAACCCACGTACCTGAGTTCAGAGATTCCTAATTTTTCCTGGACCATCTACATCACTGGTCATCACCTAATTAAATATAATTGAGCATCATTAATAGAAGGTTCATCATTATTAATGGTATTTAGGTTCAGTTTAGGATTTAGGTCAAATCTAGGTGTTACTGATCTAAAATGTGCCTCTGGTATTTTTATAGTGATCCATATGTCATTCTAAGGGTCTGGTTCAGATTTCATAATTTTCTGACACTTTTCCTATTTTCTATAATTATTATGAGGATTAAACATGTAATTAGGCAATAATGAGAGAAGGCCTAAAATTTCTCAATAATATTAGGATAGGAGTCCAAATTTATTTTATAGATGATATCATAGGTCAAACTTATTTTTTTCAGATTTAATCTCATTAATTTTCTAATTATACCATTTAAATGAAGCATTATCATCTAAATAAAATATCATCAATAGTTGTGCTTAAAAAGTCTGATTTAAGGGTCCAATAATAAAGGGGACATTTTTCTATATCCATAGGCATTTTTGAGGTATTTATTGGCCCTGGGAGCTAGTTACTAGGCATTTCCTAAGTTTCAAAGTATTTCTAAAGTATAAACACATATTTACCTTTGGGATTTATTGGAGTCATCCAATTTGCAAACCAAGTGGATCTGGAGCGTCCACGCTACTCAACAAGGTGGGGTGCGGCCCTCTGTTTGGCTAGCAAAGACCGGTCACTGGATCGCTTTCACAGATCGCCACGCCCCCGCTTGCCCTCAAGTCCCGCATTCACAGCGTCGGGTCCGGTCTTCCGCCTCCGTGAGGTCTAGGTCCAATGAGCCCTTCTTCGACCTACATGCTTCCATGGCCAATGATGGGGCATTCTCTGGATTCCCCTCAGAACATAGAACTACTCCGACGATGAGTGGTGGTGTGACGAGGATCCACCTCCCATCCCCCCTCTATTCCATCCGATTCCATGAGTTGGATGGCGAGAAAGGGACTTCTGGTTCTCAGATGCCTTTGCCCACAAAATTCGGTGCAAGGAGCTCCATCTTGGTCCCACTCAGGGTTCCTGTGTGCGAGTGAGAGGGCTCTGTTCTTCTATGAACAAGAGTCGTCACTACCTTCGGGTTGCATCTCTCACGAGCAACAGAAGGTGCTCCCTTTCTCCTTGCATAACTTGCTCAGTGTGTCGTCGATTCGGTCCTTGTTCCAACACGGCTCCTCCATTCTTTGTGCTGAACCAGAGCATCTCTATGGAGCAAGGTAGCAACGAGGTATCATTGGCTGCCCTCTCCTCCTGGTGAGAAATAGAAGCAGGTCTGTAGCTCCTTGTGGAAAGAAGAAGGACCATCAACTTCATCGCGGTCTTGCATACCTCCTCAGCTCCTCAATTTCTCATCCGCGACCCCAGGCTCTGCCACCCACAAGCACGCCGCCTCACAGATCAAAGCCGGCGAGAACTCCTAACGTGCGGAGATGGACCCTGGTCTGCTGTGCGCGAGCCGGCAGTGCGGTGATGGTCCCTGGCGCCGTCGTGGTTTGCCGCCGTGCGGTCTTTTGCAAACTAAGGAAAACCCTCGGCTGCTTCCGCAGCTGCGATGCCTGGAGCATCACCACTTCCATCTCCTCGTCTATTTCTTAGGCAGGCAGTAGCCTCTACATCTCTTCCTCCTTCAAAATTCTGCTGTGTGCGCCCCCAGCTGGGGCTTCTTCCTTGTCCACCTGGTTGTTGTTGTGTGTGACAGTGGAGAGATGAATGTATGACGTGAGGTTGCTCATTCTTTGTATTCTACCCCGAGACCCTTATGACTGGTTGTTTGGACCCGATGAGTGTGGAAGACTTAGGCCACCTAGCTAACTCCCCCATATCCATCGCAAGTGACTACTTCCTTAGGGGTTCTGATCGTGCGACCTTCTCCTACCATTTCAGAATAGGGAAATGACAGATCCAAGACCAGAGTGGCCGTGTAATAAGAAAATAGTTAATCCATTATTATTCTAAACCTTAAATAAAGCAAAAGATATATAGGATTCTTTTATCTTAACTAACATTTAATTGGGAACTCAGTTAGATCTAAAATTTCCAATATCTTCATTGTAACCTAATGAAAAATCCCTTCTAAATTGAGACACAAAGACAAATGTTTGACAATCAATCAATTCCTCCAAACATCTTTATATTTAGGTGTACTATGGTCGATGTGATTACCGATTGACCTCCAAAAGATCTAAACAATTTTCAATGACTTTGTTTGATCTTATAATACATCATGATCCACTCATATTGCATTCTAGTTCGTGCATGTCCTCAATTGGATATTTGGTCTCCAAAATACACAATTGATTAGTGAAGGCTATTCGTTCTCAATTGAACACGATTACATATCATAGTCCTCTATCATATATCACATAACCTAAATTAGGTGAAAGAATCCATATTAGGATTACCAATTCCGTAGTTTGGTAATTCTCATCTACAAGGCATGCTTGTCTCTCAAATATTGTATTAGTTATTAAAACTCAAAAATCTAGGTTATCACATTCACACCACCTTAGATGGAATTTCATCCTCGAAATTCAACTAATCTCATTTTTAAGAGGCTATTTAGGAGTTCAACTTCATATACATCATCATTTCTTAGGTTCTAAGACCACCATAATTGCATGCACTCTAAGCTGTCAGCTTAGGGTCTAGAGATTCTTGGGTGTGTCCACCCCACCTTATATATGTGGAAGCATCACTTAATGTCTTAGCCATAACATGACATTATGATATCTTAGGATTACATCACCCCTAAGGATACGGGTTTTGTTCATACTTTTAAAGTTCAAGAGGAATTCATTTATATGTCGTGATATTCAAATCTAACATCAGTAACATCTTAAAATGATTTCAGCATTAGAGGAGATTTATCTTCCCCCTTGATATTAGAATTTTTTTTCTACTTAAGAAGGGCGTACATAACATGTTTGACCATTAGGGTTTCACCCTATGGTGTGATATTCATACTCAACTTAGAAGCATACATTGAGAAGGATCAAAGTTACAAAATATATTTTTGATCATATATCCTATTATCTAAAACTATCTTTATATCAAGTTCATGAGTTCAAAAAAAAAAATTGTCTTGCATGTATTATGTAAGGGAAAAAGAGAATATACTAAGTTTATCCCATGATCTCAGCATCATATCTTTCATGTTTCATATGAAGGGAAAGGGAATATTTTATTGTCAAACTTATCATGATTTCAATCTTTGGTGCTGCATGTATGATATTGGGGGGGGGGGAATATAGAATAGGTCAAGCTTATACGAGTGACTCCTCAGATATAAATCATCTATATAGCTCAAGTGAGGTTTTGATTATCATGTATTAAGAAAGAGAAGAAGAAGAAGGGAGAACATGTATTTTGAGTATCTTTTGCACAACGCATCATACTCTCATAACTAGAGTTCATATATTACCTCGCTTGCAACTAATGATGAGATTCGCAAAATATGTCACTCCAGCTAGGACCTAACTCAGCCAAAGGATTGACTTTATCATATGGGTCATCTACCCATCCTTTTACTTTACCCAATTCTCACATATAGATTTGAATCATGCATAAGGACTCAACTCAACACTCAAGAGTAATCTAGTGTAGGACATCTTTTTTTTTAACACATATCTCATATATTGGAGGCTAGGTCCTATGACCTTCTCCCTGTGGGTCTTACTCTGTCTAGAGTTCACCACATATCTCATCCTACCACTAGACATCCTCCTAGTATAAGAGCTTGAGGCTCATGCACACTCATCTCTATCTTAACTTAGTTTAACTTAAGTAGGAAAAGGGGATGTACTTTCATTATCACGACTTAGCATAGATCCTCCAAGGGTGGATTCGGCTCATATATAACTCAAATCTTAATAGGGAAACTTATACCATCATAGGTCAACTTAGAAAAGATTCTATATTCTTATTTCCTTCATCTTTCTTTTGTCTATCTATCTATCGCATAACTTTATGAGGCTCTAGACGTCTAATCTAGATCTATTCTCTCTTCTAGAATAATGTTACTCCCTTTCACTTAGATTGCATGAAAACCCACTACTCTCCTGTGTGAGGGACACATTATTTTATATTTACATATATCTAATAAAATATTATATAGTTTTTCTTCGAAAAAGAAGGCGTCAGAGAAAACTGTCGAGGCTCGAGCCGATTGGAAAAACAAAACCAAATCAGCAAAACGAGTGCCCCACACATAGTAGATAGTCTAGTGTCATGCCACCTAGTGAAATGGTGAGAACGAGATGTAGACTAGTGTAGCAACCAAATACATATGAGCTCTATATGGAAAAGGTTTCAGACACTTGTCTAAACCTAGTTCTCGAACATCTAGGTTCTAACCTACAGGCTAAGTCAAACCTAATCCTTATTCAACAACTTACTATATTTCTAGGGTTTTTAGTGAAAGGTGAGATTTTTTTTTTATTATTTCATGGGGAGAAATTGTTAGGTGTAGCTATTGTTCATGCTCTGATACCAACTATGACATCCCCGAATTTTCATTTCTCCCCAAACCCTATTGGGAATGAGATGTCAGAATCTGAAACATCATCCAATCATATCAGAGAGCGATGTGGAAGCATAATACACATACATGAACATACAACCATAACATATCTCAACATTTAACATGTACATTATTACAACATGATTTACAATTGCATATTGAAAGGGAATTTTTACACAAGTCTAAACATGTATGCTAACTGGGATCTTAGACAATAGGTACAACCTGTTCAACTTGCTCACATCCTGTACTTTTCTCCCATGCTATCTCTGAACCTAAAACATACGTGAAACAACAAATCAACACACAAGGTGTTGTGTACATGGGCAGAAAGATACATATATTTATGGCTTTCATAATTTTGAAAAAGATTTGTAGGAGGAAAGAAAATCATAGAAAACACTTCTTTATCAAGTGAAATACGCCAATTTAAGTCATTTTCCTAGATGAATTGCATTATCAAGGTGGACTAGTACCAAAACATAAATATTGGGGCCATCCCCGTGTACCAGGTACTCTAGGGAAACTCCCCGTACACCGTGTGCTCTAGGGAGGTGTACTAGCCAACATTAATCCATTCCCTCATAAGGGGGATAATGAACACCTTAAATAACTACAAAACATCTACTCATAATTTATGTTTTCAAGTGAGAAAACAACGAGTACTACATAGCAATACTACATCCAATATTTGCAAATAGAAGACAACATACATACATATCATGATTGCAAGCAAGAAAACCATAGTCATATAATTAAATAAACCGACGTACCTGAGTTCAGAGATTCCTAATTTTTCCTAGACAATCTACATCACTGGTCATCACCTGATTAAATATAATTGAGCATCATTAATACAAGGTTCATCATTATTAATGGTATTTAGGTTCAATTTAGGATTTAGGTCAAATCTAGGTGTTACTGATCTAAAATGTATCTCTGGTTGTCATTCTAAGGGTCTGGTTCAGATTTCATAATTTTCTGACACTTTTCCTATTTTCTATAATTATTATGAGGATTAAACATGTAATTAGGCAATAATGAGAGAAGGCCTAAAATTTCTCAATAATATTAGGATAGGAGTCCACATTTATTTTATAGATAATATCATAGGTCAAACTTATTTTTGTCAGATTTAATCTCATTCATTTTCTAATTATACCATTTAAATGAAGCATTATCATCTAAATAAAATATCATCAATAGTTGTGCTTCAAAAGCCTGATTTAAGGGTCCAATAATAAAGGGGACATGTTTCTATATTCATAGGCATTTTCAGGTATTTATTGGCCCTGGGAGCTATTTACTAGGCATTTCCTAAGTTTCAAAGTATTTCTAAAGTCTAAACACGTATTTACCTTTGGGATTTATTGGAGCCGTCCGATTTGCAAACCAAGTGGATCTGGAGCGTCCACACTACTCAACAAGGTGGGGTGCGGCCCTCTGTTTGGCTAGCAATGATTGGTCACCGGTTCTCTTTCACAGACCGCCACGCCCCCGCTTGCCCTCAAGTCCCGCATTCGCAGCGTCGGGTCCGATCTTCCGCCTCCGTGAGGTCTAGGTCCAATGAGCCCTTCTTCGACCTACAAGCTTCCATGGCCAACGATGGGGCATTCTCTGGATTCCCCTCAGAACATAGATCTACTCCGGCGATGAGTGGTGGTGTGACGAGGATCCACCTCCCATCCCCCCTCTATTCCATCCAATTCCATGAGTTGGATGGCGAGAAAGGGGCTTCTAGTTCTCAGATGCCTTTGCCCACCAAACTCGGTGCAAGGAGCTCTATCTTGGTCCCACTCAGGGTGCCTACGTGTGAGTGAGAGGGCCATGTTCTTCTCTGAAAAAGAGTCGTCACTGCCGCCGGGCTGCATCTCTCACGAGAAAAAGAAGGTGCTCCCTTTCTCCTTGTATAACTTGCTCAGTGCGCCGCCGATTCGGTCCTTGTTCCAACGCGGCTCCTCCGTTCTTTGTGCTGAACCAGAGCATCTCTATGGAGCAAGGTAGCAACGAAGTATCAGTGGCTGCCCTCTCCTCCTGGTGAGAAATAGAAGTCGGTTTGTAGCTCCTTGCGGAAAGAAGAAGGACCATCAACTTCATCGCGGTCTTGCAGACCTCCTCAGCTCCTCCATTTCTCATCCGCGACCCCAGGCTCTGCCACCCACAAGCATGTTGCCTCACAGATCAAAGTCGGCGAGAACTCCTAACGTACGGAGATGGACCCTGGTCTGTTGTGCGCAAGCCGACAGTGCGGTGATGGTCCCTGGCGCCGCCGTGCGGTCTTGTGCGAACTGATGAAGACCCTGAGATGCTTCCACAGCTACGATGCCTGGAGCGTCGCCACTTCCATCTCCTCGTCTATTTCTTAGGCAGGCAGTAGCCTCTACCTCTCTTCCTCCCTCGCAATTCTGCTGTGTGCGCCCCCAGTCAGGGCTTCTTCCTTGTCCACCTGGTTGTTGTTGTGTGTGACAATGGAGAGATGAATGTATGATGAGATGTTTCTCATTCTCTGTATTCTACCCCGAGACCCTTGTGACTGGTTGTTTGGATTCGATGAGTGCGGCGGACTCAGCCCACCTAGCTAACTCCCCCATATCCATCGCAAGTGACTACTTCCTTAGGGGTTCTGATCGTGCGACCTTCTCCTACCATTTAGGAGTAGGGAGATGACAGATCCATGACCAGAGTGGCTGTGTAATAAGGAAACAGCTAATCCACTATTATTCTCAACATTAAATAAAGCAAAAGATATATAGGATTCTTTTATCTTAACTAACATTTAATTGGGAACTCAGTTAGATCTAAAATTTCCAATATCTTCATAGTAACCTAATGAAGAATCCCTTCTAAATTGAGACACAAAGACAAATGTTTGAAAATCAATCAATTCCTCCAAACATCTTTATATTTAGGTGTACTATGGTCGATGTGATTACCGATTGACCTCCAAAAGATCTAAATAATTTTCAATGACTTTGTTTGATCTTATAATACATCATGATCCACTCATATTGCATTCTAGTCCGCGCATGTCCTCAATTGGATATTTGGTCTCCAAAATACACAATTCATTAGTGAAGGCTATTCGTTCTCAATTGAACACGATTACTTATCATAGTCCTCTATCATATCTCACATAACCTAAATTAGGTGAAAGAATCCATATTAGGATTACCAATTCCGTAGTTTGGTAATTCTTATCTACAAGGCATGCTTGTCTCTCAAATATTGTATTAGTTATTAAAACTCAAAAATCTAGGTTATCACAATTCCTTTTCCAGTGTCATGGCTTTTGACAATGGTGGCAATTTCCTTTCTTGGTCATGCCTCCCTTGGCCTTGAGAGCTGAAGACGACTTGGGCTCCTAGCTAGCATCATAACCTTTGTTAGCTTTGCCCTTGCCCTTGCGCTTGGACTGACCTTTCTTGCTTGTGATCACCATCATAGACTTAGGCTTGTCCTTCTTCATCTGTATCTCGGATGTCCTCAACATGCCCAGCAACTCTAACAGTGGCCTATCAAAGTTGTTCATGTTGTAGTTCATCACAAACTGATTGTAGGATTCTGGCAACGATTGTAGTATCACGTCAGTAGCCAACTCTTGGCTCAGTGGAAATCCCAGTCTTGTCAGGTTCTCCACATACCCAATCATGTTGAGTGTGTGAGGACCAATTGGATCTCCTTCTATCATGATGCACTTGAACAGTGCCCTTGAGACATTGTATCTCTCTTACCGTGCTTGATCTTCATACATGTTTCTAAGATGATGAATCATCTCAATGACACCCATGTTCTCATGTTGTCTCTGCAACTCGTGGTTCATAGAGCACAACATCAAGTAGTTTGCATCAATGGCATCATCAGAATGCTTCTTGTAAGCATCCCTTTCTGCCTTTGGTGCATTAGGAGCAGGTTCATATGGAATTGGAGTATCCAGGACATAGAGCTTTCGCTCTTCAGTGAGAACAATTCTCATTGTCCTATACCAGTCATGGAAGTTTTTCCCATTTAGCTTGTCCTTTTCAAGGACCGATCGCAAAGAAAAGTGATTGTTGTTTGTTGCCATTTGTACTACAAAAGGAAAATATGCAATTTTAGTCCAATAACTCATTTTTGACTTATTTGATTGATTTGAAAAGTTAACGATATAATTAGGCCTTTAATTAATTATCGCTCCCACTATTTTAGTTCAAATTGATAGCCCTCACCATCAATTCAGAAGATTACAGTGTACAACCTTCTAGTGGGCAAGATCCTAAAATCCTCTATGTCATGGACCAACTTGGGTTGTCACCCAAAACTTAGATCTCTTAGGTAGGCAACTCTTGCCAATTGCATCATATGCAACTCTTGATAAGATGTCATATGCAACTCCTTGCCATGATCATCTCCATGTGTCAAGGTGCTAGATCCTATCTAGGTCACCTTGTTAAGTCCGACCCAAAGCAAACACGATGAATATGTACCCTCCTTGGGCAGACCCACATATCCATCCTTCACGCTTCCATGAGATAGACGGTGCACCATGCTTGGGCGTGCCCACACTTGGTCGATCAAGCTTTTCACATGTGTCACATTTGGAAGGCTTCTAAAACTTAATATTTAATGAGGGATTTGGTTTTTATATACATATACATATCCAATCACCACAATATACATTACATATCATATACATGCTATATCCCATAGAAAACATGTGAAACGATAAAAGAGATGATTATGGACATTCTAATGTGATTCCTCGAGCCAAGAGGAATCACGGTCATATAGGTCTACATCACATGCAACCTGTACAAGATGAACTATGTGCTTTGCCTTTCTGGGTTTGATCAACTCATCACATGACTGATTGACTCACCATCAGGCCGGTCGGCTGGGTGCCACCAGCCGATCGGTTGGCTCCTCCAACCGATCAGTTCACCTGGTCATCGTGCATCTCTTCATGGCCGCCACCCACTTGTCTCGCTCCTCGAATCGGTCATCAACCAATCGGCTCACTCCTTCAATCGATCGTGTAGAATGTCAACCGATCGATTCACTCCTTGAACCGCTAGTCTCAGTTGTCGTCAGGATGTCCTCCGTTCTTTGACATAACAGGAAATAAAAATCTATCCTATTTTACATTTTTAAAAGAGAAACCTCGAGTTACATTCGTGGGGAGCAAAAGTAGGAAAGAAATCTCGAATTATTTCGAGTTACATGAGGAATAGGAGAAGTAAGATCGGTGCGCAGACCTAGATGCAAGCAACCACATACAACCACACATAGATAGTGTTTATTGGCCATAAACATGCTATACATCCACCACAAAACTCATTTAAGGGTGATGTGTATCGAGTGCATTCATAATACATATCATATATGTAAATTGGGATTTGTGGATTTAGGCTTGAACATGCTTAAAGCCAATTTTATTCGCATCCTATGCAATAAATAAAGGTGACAAACCAAAATTGATCATATCGATAATCCTAAAGTATAGAGCAATTGACGTGGATCTGATACCATTGATGGGTTTTAGGGGAGGCAGAGAAGGTAGCGGAAACAAAAAATAATTCTCCCCCCAAACCCAGAACAAGGAAATGTATCAATGTCTATATGATAGGAAAGGATGGTTTGTGGAATCTTACCTTGTCCCGAGGCTTGCTTGGTGATAATACCTCGCGGCTTGCGTGGTCTTCACCTCTAGTCTAGGACGGTGTATGTGCAGCTCCTGGTCTCACCAGGACTGTCGGGATTGACAGTCGTCCTCCGAGCGGCAGAAACCTCCCGCCTCTGAAGTAGTCCACACGGACCACATGGAACTCCAATCTCCTTGTCCCACAAGGAATTGGAAGGAGTCGCACCCTCCTATCAGTGTACTAGTCACTGACGCACTCTCCTGCCACCAGTCGCTTTCTGCAGTTGTCTTTCCCTTGATGTGCCTCCCTTATCAGGTAGCACTTGCTCGGGCTCTCTCTCGATTACCAAAACTAGAGAGAACGACAACTTCACAGAGCAACTGGTTGCACTAGGTTATTCTTTGAGAAGCCCCCAATACCCCTATATATATAGGAGGGTCATGGGATAGGGTTCTCCATCCCGGGCAATGCGGGACTAAAAGTAGGAGTAGAAGGGTTCCAGATTTTCCAAAAAACAACCAACTCGCAACCTGAACCGATCGTTTCATTTCTGAAACGGTCGGTTGGGGACCTGAGCTGGTCGGTTCACACCTCAACCGATCGGTTGGGACACCTCAACCAGTCGGTTCACTTCTGAACCAGTCGGTTTGTGGTCATGGATAGTTCCTGATTGACTTTCCATCTTTTGTTTCGAATTGGTATCAAATTGGACAAGTGAAACGAAAGGAAAATTCTCACCAATCCTACTTTCCCAACTTGCTCAGTTGCATCAGTTGAACTGATCGTTTCAACACTTGAAGCAATTGTTTCACCTTGTCCATGAGCCGATCGACTCACCACTTGAGTCGATCGGTTCATCACATGAGCCGATCGGTTGGGAGTGTAGATTGTGTAGAATCAGTCAATTTCAGTTTCAATCAATCTGATACTCTAATCAATCAGTCCAACACCTTAAACATTATGATACTGAGCTATCAATTGATTGAGTGTTTAATTGAACTACTAAACTCCTTTAGCAATCAATCTAAACATTGTTTGTGGACAAACTCCTATTTTAGGTTAAATCTTATGTGTGTGACCCTGCAGGTCCATTTTCACGTTGGCAGTGAAAGTCCATAACACTTATGACTTCACAAGCAAAGAGCAATGCCCAGTCACACATCAGTGCTACCCAAGTGAAAAAGAAAGTTGGAGAACAACTTTCAATCCTACAATCCGTGAATGGTGTTGCAGTGAATGTATAATTCCTTTGTCACTGATATCCCAAATGAACTCGAGGCATGGAACAGTCATCTTGTCAATGTTCATTCACTTTCTTGATCTCAGAGCAGATTGGAAGAGATATGTATCACATCAATATCACATACTGATTCCCACATGCGTGTGCGTGCCTATTTCAATCCTACTCATCAAGTGGCCTTGGATATCAAACTCCCTCAGGAGGGACAAATCCCATATCTATCACTCACCCCTCAAAAGCCCCATGTGTGAAAGCCACCCAATCATCACCTTTATAACAACCCATGTTTCAGGACTGTGTTTGATGATGTCAAAGTCTGCCCAACGACATGTGTTGAGTGTAGTGATTTTAGGTAAAAGAATCACACTTACCACCATCACTGTGAGTACTAACTGTGACTACCATGTCATGGTTCCAAGTGTCAAACTCACGGTGGGTCTGTCCAGTACACTTGTTCTCTAACAAGTACCTATGTGTTTGGTTTGATATCTCTATATCATGACTAATGATATTTTATCATCAACCAACACTACAATCTAGTCTTGTGTGTCATTTTTGTCTATCTACCTTCCACAATCACATCCGACTAGGGACATAATGAGAATGTATAAACTCTAAGCATCTGTATGATCTCATCGTTCAGGTCCTCAACCTGAAAGCATACGTCATTGAGTATTGTCATTCTCTAGACATTCAATCTGTTCTATCACTATCTCATATGACTGAACCAGAAAGAATTGGAAGCTTGCCTTTGATGTTTATCAAATGAATCTTAATGTATCCCACCAATCATCCCATGATTGGCTCTCAGGGCATACATACCAATAGTCCACTGGGTCTCGGTGCTCTAGACTATACCTATGGATGTACTCTGGTAGATTGGTGAGCCCGTCAATAAAGTTTGTTGTGGCAAACCTTGCACGTAAGGGAAGCTGTAGAACCTCCTGTGAATCCTTGAAGAGAATGTAGTATACACCATTGGTACCCAAGCGAACGAACTTGATGGTTTTCAGGTAATAACTGTCGATCAGGTGGTTTTTGAGCGGGAGTGGTGTGAAAGGAATGTGGGTGTATCCAAAAAAGATGGTGGGCTAGGTGATGAAATGGACAATGAGGAAGGATGATGAGGTTGTATGACTGTCTTGGATGTTGAAATGTTCAAAAAAAACATTCCCCCAGTTGAAGGGTTCTTCATTCAATTGGCACGAGAGGGCGTAGAGTTCAACATAGGTAATAGCTCCCTGGGAACCTTCTCTACTAAAAATGGTGCAAGCAAGGATGTGATGGAGCTAGCGGATCACCTATTTGTGAATGTTGGAGGCCTTGGTCCCACTAGGAAGGTGGGGCATGAGGTCGGTGATCTCAGCCCAGAACTTGTCTATCATACTGGTCGTAGTAGGAATCATGAGGTCGCTCCATACAACGATCTAACTAGTAATCGTCACCATCATCAAGGATGAAATAAGTGAATTGTTAGGTGGAGATATTTAGATTTTCCTCAAAAATCTGGATCTTTCAACTGTAGTTGTCTTAGGAATAGTGATAGTGGAGGAAGGTAGACAAGAACTCAAGGGTGATATCTCTATACACTAAGGTAACATGGTAAGGAAAGTGGAGAATGTGGGTTTTGTGGAGAATTTTGTAGGTGGCTTCACAAATTCTTAAGGAGTAGACGGTAGTACCACATCCCCAATGGGGAAGGGAAATAAATCTGTATAACATTTGAGGTGTTCAATGCTGGTGATCTGGACATAACTGCTAGGAATGGGGGCTATGCGGGGTGGATGGGGGGGTAGTGGAATTTGGGTCATTGTTCGCCTTTTGGTTGCTCTCCATGTCACGGAGAAGAGCCTCTTCCTCATTAATGTCATTGAGCATTTCCTCATTTAGCTCGGGGGAGGACTCACCGATGGGGGAGGGTGTGCGAAACTGAATCTCGGGGTGGTATCTAGATTGGCGAGGTGGGTCCCAAGAGGAAGAGGTAGTGGACTTCCCTTTGTTCTTGTTAAATCGGTTGAACATGGATATTAAGGAGTGCAAGATGATCGTTTGGTCATTAAGCCAATCGGATGGTGAATGTCAGATGGGTGGCTCAAACCTAAAATGGTCAGTTCACAGGCTTGAAGAAGGGGGAAGAGGTGCTTTCCATATTGGATTGAGGGGGAAGGGGGTTCAGTCTAGTCGATCGTTTCAGATCTAGGCGCTCGGCTAGCAGGGCGAGGATGGCGGCGGTGAGGGCACGAGGCAAGTAGCTCACAGAGCAGGTTAGGCAAGTGCTCATGTGGCCAGACGAGTGGCCAGAGTGTGACGCAAGCGGCTCACGGAATAGGTGAGGTGAGCACTTAGGTGGCAAGACAAATGGCCAGGGCGCGAGATGAGCGGCTCACGGAGCAGGTGAGGTGAACGCTTAGGTGGTGAGATGAGTTGCGAGGGTGTTGGGTGAGTGGCTCGCGGAGCAGGTGTGGCGAGCGCTCAGGTGGTGAGATGGGCGGCCAGGTTGTGAGGCGAGTGACTCACGGAGTAGGTGAGGTGAGCACTTAGATGGCGAGATAGAGGTGTCTTGGTTTAGAGAAGCAATGGATGAGGGTGAAGCTCTCCACGGGGGTGGTTATATAGCCATGTCAGGGTGCTGAGCTGATCGGCTGGTGAACAAGCCGGTCGGCTCAAGGTGTTGATCAGTGCAGGTGGAGGGAGGAATCCCATGTGTCAGGGCACCTTGCGTTCGACCAACGATCAGCTCGATGCATGGAGAAGGGAGACAGGTGACTGGTGGCTTGAGGGATGCATGATTGCATTGAGACAATCAGTTGAGACTCCAAATGATCATTTGGGCTGTAGAAAGAGGCCGCCATTAGGAATCTTGAAACTGATTAGTGGGCGTAGTGAGTCGGTCGGTTGGCTTGTCAAAGAAAAAGGAAACAAAATAGGATGAAATAACAAGGTAAAGAAATTGTAATAGTAGGAGGATAGGGTTGGGTTGCCTCCCAACAAGCGCCTTGTTTTACGTCAGAGGCTCAATAGGTGAGATACCAGTTTATTGAGATTCTGGGGGAGGCTGAGGGTCTTTCAAGTTGAGATCTTCCCAGGATGAGCATTTATTAGTATCTGAAGCAACAAGGTCATTAGTGGTTATGTATATTCGATGCCCATTAACCTTAAATTCACTCAAAATTTTATCCCAAAGAAGAAACGTATCATTTGGATAGGCACACTTGACGAGGTAGGGACCATACCATATGGATTTATGTTTTTCAACAAAAAGCCTTAGTCTGGAATTAAACACTAGAACCTGGTCACCTTCTCTAATGTCCTTATGCTTGATGTGACCGTCATGCCATAGTTTAGTTTCGTCCTTGTAGATTCTCACACTTTTATAAGCACCCATTCTAAGTTCATCTAGTTCATTTATTTGGAGAAGACGTTTCTCTTCGGCTGCAGAAATGTCAATATTTAGACTTTCGATGGCCCAGCTGGCCTTGTATTCTAATTCTATTGGGAGGTGATATGATTTTCCATAAATCATCCTGAAAGGGGTGGTTTCTATGAGTGTCTTGTATGCGGTTCGGTATGCCCACAGAGCGTCATTGATTTTTGATGCCCACTTTTTTCTAGTGCGACCAACAATTTTCTCTAAAATCGATTTGATTTGCCAATTGGATACTTCAACCTTCCCACTAGTCTAAGGATCGTAAGGAGTGGAGACTTTGTGGTAGACCTCGTATTTTTTCAACTAGGCCTCAAAACGTTTCTCTAAAAAATGGGATCCCCTATCAGAAATGACGGTGTGTGGGACTCCAAATCTAGGGAAAATAATGTCTTTAAAGAGTTTCTTAATAGGTTTGGAGTCACAAGTTTTAGTCGGTACAACTTCAACCCACTTTGAAACATAATTGAATGCGACTAATATGTAGGCCAACCCATAATAAGAAGGAAATGGGCCCATGTAGTCAATCCTCCAGACGTCAAAAATTTCTAATTCCTACCAAGAGGTCAGGGGCATTTGGTCACGCTTGGAAATGTTACTTGTCCTTTGGCATTGGTCACATGAGAGCCCATAATCATATGCATATTTGAAGATGGTGAGAAAATAGAAACCACACTATAGGACTTTCGTTGATATTTTCTGAGAACTCATGTGTTCACCATAGGGGCCAAAGTGATATTGTTCCAGAATTTCAGTGCTTTCTTCTTGGGAGACACTTAGCCTGATAGAGTTTGCCTACAACAATAGCTATTACATGAGCATCGATACTGCACCATATGAAGCATTTTGTGGGATACATTGTAGATCTCCTCTGTGTTGGTACGAGATTGTTGAATATCAACTTCTAGGTCATGATGTTGTACAACAAACCATAGAATAGATCAAAGTGATTTAGTAGTAGCTAAAGGCAGCACAAACAATATAAGTAATACTTTATGCTCACCTTGGCAACATATGTGTTTTCAGCCATGCCATGACGTTCCAACAACATCATCAACAGATTGATATTGATCATAAGGACTAACTAGAGGATCGTTGCCCAACAAAGCAACCTCTACAAAAACAACAACAAATGATGAGCCTAAAATTGCACCTCCCACCCTTTTCATGGGGTCAACCTCAGAGACTTGACCGAATGCAATTATAGCATCTGGATCTGTAAAACTCAACAGATAAACATCCTTGAAATGAAATACAGTTTACATAACAAATTTATATAAACGTAAAATGAAGTGCAATTCACAGTAATACAAACATACTTGTCCCTTCTTAAATGATGAATGTCTTATATGGAGTGGAGTTTGCATTGATAAGTTTGTTTGCACAATTATTTTATTTTTTTCATATGTCCATAAAAGTCGACATGGAAAATAATTGATACCACACATCTTGTATAAAATGTATTCATACTTGGTCAGTGCCAACATGCTGTGCTTGACTGTTTCCTGCTCAAGTTAAGGCAAGTAACTCCTCTAATTTTTGGTTGAATTCATCCTTTTGTTCTTGATATTTTGCATCAAATTCCAACCGTTGTTCTTCAAGCTTATCATGGAAATGCTTCCTTTGTGCTTCTTCAGCTTCTCAGGATTTACGGTTCTTGCCCCAGATATCATAGTGAATCCTGAATCCAAAATATGTGCAATATGTTATTGGAATATGTCATAGCATTTTATTAATAGAAGACAGTTGACACTAACTTACTTAATGTAGGGTTCAATTTCTTCACAATTGAATAGTACATACTTATGGGATTGTTTCAATGTATGTTCATCCAATACGCATGTTACCATTTTACTAATACCACGACCTACTGTCGAGAAATTAGACCAATCATCACTGTTAAGTGTTGGCTCATTTTCCAAATTTTCTTCATCAGTATCGTTTCTATTTGGCCGATTTAATTTTGTTTCAACTCCGTCCAAGTATCTTGAACAAAAAGTTAGACACTCTTCAGCTATATATCCTTCTGCTATTGATCCTTCTGGATATCTTTTATTACGAACATATCCTTTTAGGGTCATCAGATACCTAAAAACAAAGTTGAGGAAAATATTATGACAAATTACATTCCAATAGGTAAAGTCATCACGACATGAGAAATGCTACCTTTCAATTGGATACATCCAACGATACTGAACAGGGTCGGCTATCTTAGCTTCATAAGAGTTATGGACTGATAGATGCACCATTATGTCAAAAAAACATGGAGGGAATATCTTCTCCATCTCACAAAGTGTAACAGCTATTGCATTTTCCAATGCATACAAATAATTTGGATCTATGACTTTAGTGCAAAACATTTGAAAATAGCGACAAAGATTAATAATACATGACTTAGCATTCTTACTGGGCAAGAACACAATGACAACTAGTGGCAAAAGTTATTGCATCAACACGTGATAATCGTGACTTTTCATTGGTAGCATCTTCTGATCCTTCATATGTGCACATCTAGATATATTAGACGCATACCCGTATGGAACTTTCAAAGATTTTAGGAGGTTGCAAAATAATATTTTTTCATCTTTTTTCATTATATAGCAAGCTGGAGGTAGGATGGTATATTTACCAATAGTTTTTTGATGAAGTGGAAATCTGATTCCCATATCCTCCAAATCCTTCCTTACATTCAAGTTGTCCTTTATTTTATCCTTCAAACCTAGCAATGTGCCAACAATACTCTCACATATATTCTTCTCAATGTGCATGACATCGAGATTGTGCCTTACAATGTTAGTTTTCTAATATGGTATCTCAATAAATATGCTTTTCCTTTCCCAATTGTGTGATGAATCCTTACCTCTTGGCCTTTTCTTACCAATTACAGTTCTTCCGTTCTCCAATTGTGACAAGATTTGAGATCCAGAAGGAGGTTTAGGTGGACACCTAAATTCTTGCTCACCGTCCAATGCCTTTGCTTCTTTTCAGAATCTGTGTCTAGTTGGAAAAAACCTACGATGTCCTCTGTAGCAAACTTTATGGCTATGTGGCAACCAATGCGAGACAGTATATTGATTACAATAGGGACATGCTTTGTAGCCTTTAGTACTCCAACCAGATAGATGTGCATATCCTGGAAAATCACTAATTGTCCATAATAAAGAAGCACGCATCAAAAAGAATTCCTTGGTTCGAGCATCATATGTATGTACACCAATATCGCATAGTTCTTTCAACTCATCAATCAATGGACGCAAGTACACATCTATATTTTCAGGTGAAGCTGGTCCAGTAATGAGTAGGGACAACATTAAATTTTTCCAAGAAAACATTTTGAAGTTGTTCCCAAGTTGTGATGGGGTCACCTTGCAAGGAGTTATACCAACTCATTGATCTATCTACAAGGGAATATTTGAAGAGATGAAGTCTGATGAAATCATCTGTAACTCCATTCTGCTTTTTCATTGAACATAAATCTATAAACCTCAGAAGATGCTCTTTTCTATCCTCACCTTGCTTACCATAGAAAGGGTTGTTTTGAAGTAGTGTAATCCAATGTGACTTGATCTCAAAGTTTGTAGAAGTGATGGGAGGAGGTTGCATCGAGTGTTGAATGTCAGCAGCCTTAGGGATAGAGAACTCTCTAAGGTCATTTTGTAACTCATCTTGTTGAGTCGCTACTTGGGTTGCTTGGATTTCCTCTTGAACCACAACTCATGCTTCTTACATAAGCCTTTCTCTTTGTACATTAAGGGCTTTAGATACCCTTCGAGCAATTTCCTCCTCTTTTGCCATCCTATATTGGTTCTCTCTACTCTAATGACAAAATGCTCATTCTATCTCAGGTTCAAATCTAGCTGCAAGGCTTGTGCTATTGCAGTGTGGCATGCACTACTCATTAGGGGTACCTGATATGGAAAGTTCTTTCAGGAGTCAATTGGGTGGAATGGAACCAAATTCAAGTACATGATCAACTGTATCAAAAGTGAAAGTAAAATCCTAGATTAGTCTCAATAGAAATAGATTTAACTAGATGATTTTGTTTTCCCCGACAACGGTGCCAGAATTTCATGTGGCTTTTACTACACTAACAAATCCACCTAGGACTGAAATCCCTACATTTTTACCAAAACCTTGTGCATTAGTACGACCCGCAAGCGGACGGGTCATATCGAAGTATAGTTAAGGATTGAATCCCAAGGGAAAACATTTTTAAGAATCTTTCTAGTCAAATTTGGACAAACTAAGACTAATATTTTGAACAAGAGTTTATTTGGGTTTAGTTAAACTAATTGCAATGAAAGTAAAAGAGTTGGATTAAAATTGAGTTTAGATTAATGATGGGAATCACTGGGGTGGAATCGGGTTTCACCAAACTACACATGTCAACACATCCAAGAAAGATACAACTATCCAAATGCAGTAAGAAAACCATCTATTAGGAAATAGAGTTTGTGTAAGCATCTTTGTAGGCTCGATATCTCATTACCCACAAATCACACACGTACTCCTCTGGAGATATCCCTTTAGAAGTTGTCATCCAGGCACCAACCATTTTAATTGATATTCAAATCTTAAGTATTGAAGTTCTCGCAACAAAGGAATATAATAAATCATGAAAGGATGGTGATCAATCCACAAAGCATGCATTAAATGATTAACAATGAAATGGAAAGTTATATACAAGCCATGGAATGTTATAAAATGGGCATGTAAGAATGGGTAGCGGGGCTAGTTCCTGCACCCCAGTGAAATGCACTACTCACTCCTCAAGATAGAAACAAAAAGAACAAGAGAGAGCAAAGATTCTTCCATGTTCATGGTGAAGAAGATGGCCATGGGTCGATGGATAAATGATCTTCTACACGATGTCAGAGTAGATCTAGATGAGGAAGGGAACAACACCAAGATAGATGAGGATGATCTTCTCTTTCCTTCTTCCTTCTCTTCTTGTATTATCACTCATCAAAGATGGAGAGGTAGATGGTTGATGGTGGAGGGTGTTGCAGATCTAAAATTCGACCACTTTCGTGTCTAGGAGATAGATCTTGGTGGAGTAGATATGGAAGGGTAGAAAGGACACCACAGAGGTAGTCTTTGTTGGCAGAGATTGTCTTCCTTGGCTAGGCATAGAGGGGCAACCTATTGGCATGGATGGAGCAGAAGAGATGCCTCAAATGAAGGAGGGGGTCATTTATTTATAGGTGTATATTTGGAGAGCATTGACTTAACTGTCGCGATCGCAACCTTCAATAGATGTCTCTACGGTACTCCTCGGCACGTCTGTAATGAGGTGCGCCTGACTGTGCTGGGCTGTAGCCGTCATGCTGGGATGTTGCGGTCTTGCTGGTGTGTCACGGTGAAGTTGGGGTGTCGGTCGCTAAACCTTGGCCTCATCCTAGCTGTGCCAAGTTGGGCATTATCATACCAAGTGTCGTGATCGTTGCATTCTATTCTTGGTTGCGGTCGCAACATCCTTTTTTTCAGAGTCATGGCATTGCCCCCTTGGTCACAATCGCAACATCCTTTTTGTGATGGTCGTGACCCTCATGGAACAAACCCACCCCTGTTGGGGGGTCTATTTCTATGGGTCGATGGGCCTGCATTGACTAATACTCTGACTAATGAGGATTCTTTCTAATGAAGGGACTGTCCATTGAAGATTTGTTCAATTATAAAAAGTTTCTTGGGCACATAGTGTGATGCATAATCCTGCAATGGAGATGAATGGATTTGATAGAAACCTTAAACAATCATGTGAACTTGAGGAAAATTATATCTGAGTATATATAGGGGGTATATGAGAGCTTTTAGTGCAAAAATGGTCCAAAAGTGGTGATTGAAATGCAGATAAATATGCATTCATCACTCACATACAAGTTAGTTTTACACAATAGGAGAGAGAAAACTCTATCATAGTAAAACAATATTTAAATAGAATGAACACACTTATTATGTTATCATCAGATTAGGGTTAGGGTTCATACATAGTCGATTAGGGATTTATAACCTCATGCCATCTCTAAACCCTAATTCCATTATCTCTAAGATTGTTGGAGAGTACTACGGTTAAGCATTATCATTTATGATTATCCATCCTTAATCTCATCATCTTATGTAAACTATTGCACTATGTATTGATCATGAGCATGTATATGTATAGGTCTTTTGACCACTTCATAACACATGGTATTGACCTCCTTAAACACTTGGTGTCAACCTATCATAACATATGGGTCTTGACCAGTATAACACATCCCATGCTCTCAACCTCTCACAACCCATGTCATGACCGAGACAGTATACATGGTGTCAACCTTAGGTGTTAAGACCCTAACATCACCATTATGGAGCATCGTGACTGTGACACTAGAAAGCATGCAATGGGACATCACGACCTAAACTCCACTAAGTGGTATCTTGACCAAAACAACACAGGGTGTGTCACAACAAATACACGACAGAGGGTCGACCCAACAATCACAAGATGTTATGGCTTTAGCCCTTTAGTGTCACGATTGTAACCAACCTACCCTTAACTGGTTACAACCCTCACACAAATTGAACAAGTATCTCGACCTACACCCTTAACCATCCTAACCACAACACTACAAGACAACACCTCAAGCAACAATGTTGCATCAGCCAAAAAAGTGAAACAACCATCCTTAGGGTGGGGGTGTTGCGGTCAAAACCACCCACTTCAAGTGGGTCGACCATGATGAAAGACCAACAGACGTCTCTCATCATCTTCTGAACTCCATAGAAGATCCAAACAAGGTCAAACAGGTGGGTAATAGAAGGGAATACTAATTGTTGTTGGATCTAGGGCTCTAGAGGTGGGGTGAATAGAGCTTCAAAATTCTCACAAGATAAGTTAGACCATCAAATTATATCAATCAAAACCAATAACTAAAGTGCAATGTGAAGTCCTAACTAACAAGCATAGAAAGGATGAGAGAAAATGAAATAAGCACTTGGATAAGGTGGCTTAGAGTTGTTCCACTCTCCAAACTAGGAGAGAGTTAATCCACTACCTAGAGCGGTCAACCTCTAGGACTTTGCAAGTGATTTCCTCTATATATTCACTTATAAGAGTTACAACATATGACCCACCAAATGACTTACCTATCCATTACAAAGAGTCTTCAACCTTACCAAGGACTTACCCACTTTGCAAAAAGTCTTCCGCCTTCTTCCAAGGACTTACCTACTCTTGCACAAGTCTTCATCCTTCAAGGAATTGCCCAGTCTTCTTGGATCTTTAGCCTTTTCCTTCTCCTACACAAGGAGAAGATCTTCACCTCTTCTTCAACCTTGAAGAAGAAGAACAACAACTTCACCTTCACTCGGAGTAGCTTGCTTCACCTTTTCTTCTTTGAGAAAAGGGGTAGGGAATATGGAATGGAATGTGATCTTCACAAGAACAAGGAAGTACCTCCCTTACACTAGCCTAACTCAATCATAATTACAAAATGCAATGTATATGAGAGAGAGAAAGGGGCTCAAGCAGTTGCAACACACTCAACTATAGCAAGGATTTAGAATAGCATGAATGAGCAAACTTGTAATGAACTCCAAGGGGTCCTATTTATAGACGGGGGTGTTCCCTTGAGTGTGGGATCATTCAAGGGTGAAATATAGTTGTTTTCCAAGTTGGAATGAATCTATTTTTTATCAAAAAAACTCACCAATGGTTATAATCACTTTTTATACATTTTCCATATTGTACATTCGGTCAAGTTTCAATAAAGACAACTCAACTAATCCACTAAGAGACAAAGCCAATTTTCAAACTATCAGTTGAGTTTGTTCTGGGAAACTCGACCAATGAGCTAAAATTTGTTTTGCTCAGTGAGTTAGTCAGTCAAGTTTTGTGAGTGTGCAGCTCGATCGATTGGTCTCTGTGGAAAATCCATCACTGGATCGGTCAATTTTCCAACCCGACCAATAAACAACCTATGACAAATTTTCTAAATTGGCATTTGAGTGATCACTTGTTGGAATTAAGTATCCCTAGTTTTTTCTCATCTTAGTTACATGTCATGTCATCAATACAAGTAATTATAAAAATCATCTAAGGTTATTTGGAGTGATTTCCCAAATTGTACACTTACATTGCTTTTGACTTGAACTTGAATGAGCTAGGGCTTGTGAAATTTGATCTTTTTCATGTACCTAAACAAAAATATTTGATACATAGGAATGGAATGGTTAAGTCATTATCAAAATATGGGCAATTTATAACTCTCAAGTCAACATTCTCACCCTTTTTGACAATGACAAACCATTCCTCAATCATATTGAAAAGGATATGTGAAGTTATACATTTGCCTTGTGAATTATAGGGGGTTCATTATTTAAACAATGTGAATTGCTCCCCCTCAACCTATGCTTACTCTTACTTGCATAGTTACTCTATCTACACAAAGTAACATAACATATACACTATATGGTCCTTTAGCAAGTCACTTGATAAAGCATATAATGAACAAGAAAAGGATCACATAGGCAATAAGGCAATATGGTTGATCATCAAAACATTGAACTTCTCTCCCCCTTTTGACATTATCAAAAAGTAAGGGGGGTATAAGAGCACAAAAATAGGTTTTCTCCAAGCACAACCAAACATACATCCACAACATGCAATATCAATGCAAACACCAAACAGAGACGAGACAAGCAAACAATCAAACACCAAACAGAGACGAGAGAAGCAAACAATCTAAGTCATAATCAAAATATGGTAGACATGACACCAACTCATGAGATATAGTAAATCAAAGAGTAATTGTACACAAAATTAAGATTACAACCCATAAAGCATGTTCTCAAAAACAACTACAAGCCATAACGATGAAAACTAGATGATAAAAATAGTACTGCTAAAAAAATGTGCCCAAATATTTTTAATACAAAATAGCCTAGAAAGATATATATGACCAACATCTAGACTAAAAACTAGAAAATTGAAACATCTAGGTCATCTGTGTTCACATCATTGACAGCATCATCAACATTAGCATTTGAGGCCTCTGGCTCATAGTTATCATCTCTGTTTGAAGGTGCATCAGAAAAAACAACATCCTCATCACCAGAGTCACCAGCAGAGCCATCATCCTCATTAGCCTCCTCGTTAGTAGCATCCTCCTCATCATCCTAGTCTGACATCTCCTTATCAGCAACAGAACCAAAACCATGACCAGGCCAACAGGCGTTCTGCTCATCCCAAGACATGCCAAGAGCATGGAGCTCATTGGCATGTGGGAAGGAAGGAAAAAAAATTCCAAGATTAGCAAGAAGAGTGAACAAGGGTCCAGCTGTCAGAGGCATCACTCTAGGGAAAGATCCACCAGCAAAAGAGGGTGTAGCAGTGGAAGCATGGTAAAAGTGATCATATGCATGGGATGCATATTCACCTCTTGGGTAGGGTTGGTAGGCAGGATAAGGGGGTGCACATGATAGGCTCATGTTGGACATGATGACATAGAGATCCTGATGCATGTGCTCCTAAACCTAAAGGTTGTACGCCTATTAATGTATCATGTAGCCCACAAGGGTTTCATTGGATACATGGAATGGGGAGTAGGCAGGTCGAGTAGGATGAGGTGCAGGAGGTGCTCGGGGATAGGTAGAGGTACCAGGTGTGATATAGGATGGGATATAAATAGACTTCTAAAGAGTTGTCTCACTGATGCAAACTCCTTTGTGGGTAGGTTTGTAGTGCTTGTCATGGAAAAGGGATTTTCTAGTGGCAGGTTGAAAAGACCACATATCAGGGTTGGGTAGGGTGGGTGGGTGCCACGAGTGTTCTTCCCTGAGTTAAAGCGGTTTATATGGTGTAGAATGTATCTTTCCCATTTGACTCCTATGATCTTTAAGAGTTAGTACATAATTACCATAGTTTTTTCTACAATTTCATACTAATTTTTGTTTGGATGAATATTATAGTTAACAACTAAGGCAAGTATGCACTTCTCAAAATCTAAGGCGGTGGGTGGAAGGGTACACTTCTTCCTATATGGGAATTGAGGATTCGTCAACAAATTATGAATATAGGGAGAGTAAGATCATCCTTCTTGTAGACCACATCAGGCTCAACTAGGTCAAAATACTCAGGATTGTCCATTTGCCAAGTGTCAGTCACTTCAGTACCTAAAAAGAATATGTTCACGGTATCCTCAGAGACGTGGAATTTCTTCCCAGTGATCATGGAAGTTAGGACTAATTGAGTATTAGGTAGTAGTATGAGTGTGCCATAATTCAATTGCAAGTTAGAATATAATTCATGAAAGGATTTTGTTCTAGTTATGGAATTGTGGTAGCAAAAATGCTTGACACACAAGGCGGAGAGATGGTGGTCATATAACAACTCGTCTACTTGATCAATCACCTCTTATCTTCATGGGTGTGGCTCAAACAAGGCACAAAATGCAAAGGGGTTCCTAGGGAGGAGCTACTTGTACCTATTAAGAACCTCATTAGAGACAAAGAAGGCGTCATCAAAGGAATTGAGATGAGAGTTGGTAGATAAATATGGTGCACTAGCTGGGATGGCACTCCTTCTCCTATTAGATGCCATGGAGATAAAGAGGAGAGGAAAGAGAGAGAAAAAATGAGAGGAACACAACCAAAACTCATCCACAGACCTAGGTTGATAGGGAGGAGGTCAAGGAAGGTCGATATAGGTCAAACTAGGGCTAGGAAGAGGAAGGTAGGGGCAAGGATTGAGAGCATGAGGGAGCTAGAGGTTGGATCATTCGATTTTTCTCTTGTTGAGAGGGAGAAAAGTCGGCCAAACATAGCTCATTTTTGCTCCAGCCCGACCATCGGTTGAATACTGTGACTTGAAAACTCAACTAATAGGCTCTTTAAAAAAGATCTTGGCCTTTGATCGGTCACGTTGGCAACCAGACCGATGGTCAACCTAGACCAACATTAGAAATTCTAATTTCTAGCCAATAGAGTGCTAATCAAAATTATTTTTCAAGTCCATTTTGCATTTTGAACCTACTTAGGCACATATAACTCATCATTGGGTACTTTTTTGTAATAAAAAAAGTGTTTGTGAAAAATATCCAAAACCAAAAGAAAAACAGTGCAAAAAGAACATGAAAATTGATTTTTTTACATATTAGCAAGCAATGGTGATTAAAACATAAGAAGATCATATAGGATAGATGAAAACTATATAGAAGGCCTATAATATTCATTCAAAGTAGTTTTGAGTAGTTTAGATAGAATAAAGTTAAATTTTTCTCTAGCTAGGGTTTAGTAAAAATGTATGTCAACTAATTTTTCGTGTCCACATGTGTTATGTAGATATCCTTTTTGGCAATGTCATCACAAAGAAAATGATGGTGAACCTCTATATGCTTATCTCTACTATGCAAGATAGTATTACATGACAAGTTAATTCCACTACTATTATCACAATAGATAGGAGAAGCATCAAACTGAATGTTAAAGTCTTAGAGTATTTGCTCCATCCATAGGACCTGGGCAAAACAACTCCTGGAAGAAATGTATTCAGCCTCAGTGGTTGATAACGCCACTGTGCACTGTTTGTTGGAAAGCAAGACACTAGGCATTGTCCTAGGAGAAATTAAGTGCCACTTGTGCACTTTCTATCAATCAAGCATCTCATCTAATATGCATCACTATAAGCTGTAAGAGTAAAGTCCCTTAACTTGGGATGTCATAGCCCAAAATTTTGGGTTTTAGCTAAGTACCTTATAAGCTTCTTAACAGCTATAAGATGTTATTTCTTTGGACTTGATTGAAAGCGAGCACACAAGCCAACACTAAACATTATATCAGGCCTAGATCCAGTTAAGTAAAGTAAGTTTCTGATCATACCTCTATAGAGCTTCTCATCTACCTTCTCACCTTCTTCATCCTTATCAACTTTGGTGGTGTTTGACATGGGTGTGTCCATCGACTTGGTGTTCTCCATCCCAAAGCACTTAAGTAGTTCACTTATGTACTTTCTTTGGTTGATGAAGTTCCCATCTTTTGTTTGCTTAATTTGAAAGTTGAGGAAGAACGTGAGCTCACCCATCATACTCATTTCAAATTCACTCTGCATAAGATCACTAAATTCTTTGCAAATATCAAGGTTAGTTCGTTCAAAAATGATATCATCAACATATATTTGAATCAGAAGAAAATTGTTAGAAGTGTTCTCTAGAAATAAGGTAGAATATACTTTGCCCATGATATACCCATGATTTAACAAAAGATCTATAATTTCTCATACCAAGCTTGAGGTACATGTTTGAGTGCATAGAGATATTTTTGTAAAAAATAAATATGGTTAGGTAAACTATCAATGTCAAATCCCAGAGGTTTTTACAACATACACTTCCTCCTGAATTTTACCATTCAAAAATGCACTTTTAACATCCATTTGATATAGAAGAAAGTTTTTATATTTAGCAAAGGCAAGCAACATACGAATGGACTCAAGTCTAGCTACATGTGCATATGTTTTATCAAAATTTATACCTTCATGTTGATTATAGCCTTGAGCCACTAACCATACTATGTTACTTAAGATTTTTTTCTTTCATCAAGCTTGTTGTGGTAGACCCACTTGGTGCCAATGATCTTTCTATCACTTGGTCTTGGCAATAGGGTCCATACTTTGTTCTTTTCAAATTTCTCCAACTCTTCTTACATATCTAGGATCCATTCATCATCTCTAAGAGCTTCTTTGATGTTCTTTGGCCAAGTTGTGAGATGAATGCATTGTTGGCTTGTTCTTTGTTGAATGCATCTTGCGTCTTCACTTTTTCAAATGAATCACCTAAAATCATCTCTTTTGGATGATTCTTTGCAAATCGGTAAGTTGGATCCTTCTTCTCTACATCTTTCCCTTCTTCTTGAGTGGCCACCTCTTTTCCCTTTTGGGTGACGTTGAGTTCTTTTAGAATAGGAATTACCTCACGTACAACATTATCACTTGGAACAATATCTTTGGGAATAGAGTGGTTAGTCTCAATAAACTTACCATTTATAGATTCTTCTACTTTAGCAAGATCAATATTAAACACTCTATAAGCCTTGCTAGTAGTGTTATACCCAAGAAAGAACGCCTTGTAAGATTTTAGATCAAACTTGTCGAGAGAATCTTTCATATTCAAAATAAAATAAGGACATCCAAAAACATATAAATACTCGATAGATGACTTCTCACCACACCATATCTCATAGGGGGGTTTCTTTAAAAAAGGATGTGTAAAAACTCAGTTTTGCACAAAACATGAGGTACTGATAGCTTCGGCCCAAAACTTCTTTGGAGTATCATACTCTAATATCATGGTCCTAGCCATCTTCTATAGTTAACTATTCTTCCTATGTACAACCCCATTTTTTTGAGGTGTTTGAGGTGAAGAGAAGTTATGTGCATAGCCATATTCTTGACAAAAATGTTCAAAAAGATCATTTTCAAATTCTATTGATGGAAATGATCCAGTAAGAAGCTTCATTCTCAACTCATTTACAAAAACTCAAGAAAACATCAAGTGTATCAGTCTTGGAAATGAGAAAGAAGGTCCAAGTATATCTAGAGAAATCATCGACAATGATAAGGCAATACTTGGAACCACTAAGTGATTGAGTTCTCATTGGTCCAAATAGATAAATATGAAGAATTTCAAGAGATCTCTTGGTACTAAGGATGCCTTCGGATTTGAAGGAGGACTTAGTTTGCTTTCCTTGGGTACAAGGTTGGCATTCCTCATCCTTTTCAAAATCCAATTTGGGAAGCTCCTTGACCAAGTAATTTATGCTCAAATTCTTCAAATGATGCATATTTACATTACCAAGCCAACAATGCCAAAGATAAATATCATTTGAATTGACTACTAAGCATCTACCAACAATAGGCTTAATAGAGTCAAGCACAATTACATAAAGATTACTACTTCTAGTTCCCTTATATATAACTTTATAGGTGAGGGGATCTAGAATCAAGAATTCAAAAGAAGTAAATAGAACAAGGTAACTATTATCACATAATTGACTTACACTAATTAAATTTTTATGTAGTCCATCCACAAAAAGAATATTCTTGATACACAAGGATTCACCTAAATCATCCTCACGTTTGACTTTACCTTTCTTGTTATCACCAAAGGTAACTGAACCTCCTTTCTTTTTGGTGAAGTTGTTGAAATGTCTTATATGACTTCTCATATGCTTAGTGCAACCACTATCAACAATCCATCTTCCTTTTTCCTACAAGAAATGAGAGTGTCGGTTCCCAACTCAAACTTTGGGATCCGGTGTTAGCTTGGGGACCCATTTCATCCCCTTAGGCATGTAAGGACAATACGTATAGTAGTGATCATCACACTTGCAATAAGAACAAACCATAGGATTATTAGTGTTGGAAGACTCTACAAAAAACAAAGAGGTCCCCTTGATCTTTTTCTTACCTTTGGCTTTCTTCTTGCCCTTTGGTGCTCCCCCTACAAATCCCAAACCACTAGTTCCACTTTGTTTGCTAGAATGGTCAAGGATTTCATTTAGGGAGATTTCCCCTTTGAGGAATTTCTGTAGAGAGGACCTATGTCTATGATTGTCATCATTTAGAGATATGATAGTAGAAGACAAACTAGCAATATCATCTCAAGCTTGAACAAGGTTGGCCTCTAAACAAAGGGCTTTAGTTAAATCAGAATCTTTATCAAGAGAAATAGAAGCAATATCATTACTAGGAAAGATAGGTTTAGAAGATAAATTATTAACTTGACCAACCAACCTAGAATTTTCATAGTTAAGCACTTGAATTTCCTTAAGAGAAACATCTCTCTGATATCTATGAACATCAACAACCAGCTTACATTCAACATTTTCAGCTTTAAGAGTTTCAAGCTCATTTTGGCATTTTTGGTTATGTTCCTTAAGAGTTTCAATGTTCTTAAGGTAGACACCATTCTCTAGTTCAACTCCATTGTATTGGATATCAAGATCATGATATTGGCCTTGCAAGTTATCAATGATCACAAGATGATTTTACTCATTAAGCTCAAGAATTTCAAGTTTAGCATACAAATCATCAATAATTTTTCCTAACATTTTTCTTTTAGATTTACACTTAGCAAATGAATAAAGGATAGAAACAAGCATATCAATAATAGTTTCCTTATATAACTCATGCAAGCATACCTCACTTACCTTTCAAGCTAGAGTGAAAGGTGGCACTCTTCATCTTCTTCAGAGCTAGAGCCACTTGAGGATGATTCCTCCCAAGCTGCATAAGTTGCATTCTTGTGTCTTTTCTCCTTCTTATTCTTCCTCTTGTACTTGCTCTCCTTCTTGTACTCTTCCTCTTTCTTGTAGCTACCCTTGTGGTGTGACTTTCTTGACTTGGGACATTCATACTTGTAGTGTTCCTTTTGTCCACACTTGTAGCATCTAGGAGTAGAGGAGGAGGATTGCTTTCCATTGATGTTCTTGTCGTTGATGTACTTGGCTTCATGCTCACTAGTTCAATCATCTTCACTTGAGGAGGAGGGAGATGTACACCAAGAAATTTGTTGTTGAAGGATGACCACCTCCACTTATGCTTTGAAAACACTATCCTTGATATTCTTGGCTTCCTTCTCTTCTTGCTTGGATTCTTCTTCTTGCTTGTCAAGCCTTGGCTCATGAGCTTGTAGGTTGCCAATGAGCTCTTTGGTTGGGATGTCTCCAAGGATCCTCACTTCATAAATGGAGGTCACCTTTGACTCCCATCTCTTTGGTAGAGTCTTCAAGATATTGGAGTTGATTACACCTCTATCCAAAGTGTTTTCCAAAGCAACTAGGATGTTGATGATGACATTGAGCCTAGAGTACATCTCCACAATCCCTTCTTTCTTGCCCATATTAAAGTTCTCCAGAAGGAAGTTAAACATGTGTATCTTAGCCTCCTTGACTTTCTTTGTGCCCTCATTGGTAATGAACAATTTATCCCAAATCTCATAGGCAGCGTCCCTAGATGAGATGTGGTTGAACTCTGTTGGGGTAAGGGTTGCATAGAGAATGCTTATGGCTTTGGCATTGAGTTGGGCTTCTTTAAGTGCAGCTTCACACCATGTTGCAACAACTCTTATTAGCTCCTTGTATGGTGTGACCATCAAATTCCACATATGAAAGTTCATGCCTTGAATGTAGAACTACATATGCCTCTTCCAATAGAGGATGTTGGTGTCGTCAAAGACCGGAGGACACATGGAGAAGTCTCCCTCTAGGTTGAGTGAACCAAGTAGGTTGTCTCCCATCTTCTCATCTTGTGGGAGATTGTTGGAGAAGATCCTTAGCTCTAATACCACTTGTTGGATCTAGGGCTCTAGAGCGGGGGTGAATAAAGTTTCAAAATTCTCACAAGATAAGTTATACCTTCAAATAATATCAATCAAAACCATTAGCTAAAGTGCAATTTCAAGTCCTAATTTAATTGGGATAGTTCACTTAGAAATTGGGAAAGTTCACTGAGAAATTCCTATTTAATTGGGAAAGTTCACTGAGAAATTCCTATTTAATTGGGAAAGTTCACTCAACTTTTCCTATTTAATTGGGAAAGTTCACTTATCTCTTCCTATTTAATTGGGAAGGTTCACTTAGCTCTTCCTATTTAATTCGGAAGGTTCACTTAGCTCTTCCTATTTAATTGGGAAGGTTCACTTAGCTCTTTCTATTTAATTGGGAAGGTTCACTTAGCTCTTCTTATTTAATTGGGAAGGTTCACTTAGCTCTTCCTATTTAATTGGGAATGTTCACTTAGCTCTTCCTATTGAATTGGGAAGGTTCACATAGCTCTTCCTATTTAATTGGGAAGGTTCACTTAGCTCTTCCTATTTAATTGGGAAGGTTCACTTAGCTCATCCTATTTAATTGGGAAGGTTCACTTAGCTCTTCCTATTTAATTGGGAAGGTTCACTTAGCTCTTCATATTTAATTGGGAAGGTTCACTTAGCTCTTCCTATTTAATTGGGAAGGTTCACTTAGCTCTTCCTATTTAATTGGGAAGGTTCACTTAGCTCTTCCTATTTAATTGGGGTCATGACCAACACACCAAGAGGAAATGTCTCTACCATGACACCCCTCAACAAACCCTAGGTCGAGAAAAACCAACAAAGGTCACAAGGTCAAAGAACACCAACCCTAAAAAACCCTAATCACCACTAAAGGTGACACCACTCAACCAAGGGTCAAACAAAGTGCCCCAAATCACTACACTCTCTCTCGTCAAGCCTGGAGAGAGAAGGAACACTCTAGAGGTGGAAAATTGTACATCAAACCCCTATATTGGGTAAATTGCAATTTGCACCAAAAGTAGCATCAAAAGCACAAGCATCATCCAAACAAGCTCAAACTTGAAAGTCAAGACACTTAGCTCTTCCTACTTAATTGGGAAGGTTCACTTAGCTCTTCCTATTTAATTGGGAAGGTTCACTTAGCTCTTCCTATTTAATTGGGAAGGTTCACTTAGATCTTCCTATTTAATTGGGAAGGTTCACTTAGCTCTTCCTATTTAATTGGGAAGCTTCACTTAGCTCTTCCTATTTAATTGGGAAGGTTCATTTAGCTCTTCCTATTTAATTGGGAAGGTTCACTTAGCTCTTCCTATTTAATTTCATTATACTCTCTAGATTGTTTTAGAATGACTACTTGATCAGAGTAATCAGAAAGATAACAATCAAAGAGTTCCATACTTGCCTTATCTCCAATAATCATATACTGGGCCAGGGTATACAAGTATTGATATTAGGTAGTATGCACTTTATTTACTATCAGGTTCCTCACTCTTCATATCATTATACGCACAGGATGTTTCATTTCTGGATTTTTCTTCTAGCATCACTTCTATATCTCATCTTTTATCACATAGATAAGTGAGATTATAAAAGCATTTTTAAAGAATACTTAGTAAAATGTGAATTCTCATCTTTCTTGTGTCCTTATAGGACTAGTTAAAGGAAGCTCGAAACAACTACTTTCTTATTTTTAACACATAGAATCATGAAATGAAGTATAAAAAAGAAACTATTTCATCTGACCTATCTGGGACGTTTGTCCACGTCCTCTATTGTTACTAGAAAATTGCCTCCTTTGTGAGCCTTGCTGACTCAGCCCCTGGGGTTGAGTCATCATTGAATTCCCATCTTGACAATCCTTTGCTAGATGTCCCGATTGGCTACATTGGTAACAAATCTTGGGTGCAAAATAGTGTCTGTGAGATCCAGTGACCGATGTTGATGCTATGTCGGGGGCTTTAGTTGGAGCATTACTACGATCCGTACTCCTACTTGACGTCCATTACATCTAGGTATGGAATCTCGATGGTGCTACTGATGGAGAAAATCTCGACTTTTTAAAACTTTCATATCTTTGTCCATGAGACTGAGTGTACACCTTCTTGCCATCGGTCTGTCATTTCTCGATTTCATACCTCTCTATACTCCTTACTAACTCCACAAAGGTGGCAAACCTCTCCCTGCTCTCTAAATCAGACACAAGGGTTGTTAGTTCAGCGCTCAACCCCTTCTCAAAACGACGAATTCTTTCCTCATCATTAGCTGCCATTTGCAGACAAAACCACAATAGCTCCATGAACTTAGCTTCATATTCGCTAACGTTCATTTGTCCTTGTCTGATCCTCTCAAATTGAGAGATATTCTCACCTAGATACATCTTACGGAAGCATCTACTGATGAACTCTCATCGGAATACCTCCCATCCAATCTCTTCACCTGGTCTTTTATCTTCTTCTATCATCCACCACTGACCAGCACTTCCTTTTAGGAGGTACACAACATGTCTTACCTTTTCGGCTTCAGGAATATCAAGGATCCTAAAAGCCTTTTCCAACTCTGTCAACCACAAATCAGCATCTTCTGGATCACATGTACCAGCATAATCTATGGCTCCAACCCGACAAAGCCTCTCAAAAGTCTTGTCGGCTCCATATCCCTCATGGTGGGTTGGTGCCCTAGGTGTAGGCAGTGGCATCCTGTCTGCCATGTGTGTCATGGTTGTCAGGAATTTCTCAAATAGAACATGGAGGGTTGGGTTTTCTATCACAGCTGGGTCAATCTGGGGCTGTTTAGGTAGAGGCCCTTCCCTATTCTAGTCTCTTGCACCTTCTCCTAGTGCAGCAACACTGATATTAGTAGTGTGTTCTTTGTGTGTTCCAGACATCTTCAAGTTTTTCTTCTCCTCCTATATGAGAAGAAGTCACTATCAAATGAACTGGAAGACACTATAATAGACTCAACATCTTAGTCCTATGTCTCTGTAGACTCAGCGAACCTAAAGCTCTGATACCACTAAATTGTGACATCCAACTCACAAAAACATCATTAACTAATGCGGAAGAGATCACTAAGCAGCGGATTACTAAAAATCATTAAAAATTAAAACCTTTTTACCAAGAGATCCATCAAAGGAAAACTTTCACACATAGAACCAAAGTAACACATTTACATTCTTGTTTAAAGGTACATGTCATGTATCATCTCTTTTTGTGTATTACAAGCATCATCTACCTTGTTAAGCTAAACACATGAAGTATAAAATCTCGAGGAACTGAGCCAAAAATCTCAAAAGTACTAACTACTACTACGAGGACCTGAGAGTACAGAGACGACACATAGGACTCTATATACATCTATACAAGGCATAACAGGCAGTATCTCTACCTGAGAATTCACTGTTGTCCTTGATGATGCTGCTTTCCTTCACCTACTGAAGGATTCCTGCCTCCTCGTCTACGTCCACCTAAAAATGTGATTCCCACGGGGGTGAGACAATTGTAAATTGTCCCAGCGAGAGATATAACTCTCCACCAGAAACATTATTATTGCAATTTAATAGCATAAACACAAACATAGGAATTATAATTGTTTAACAGCAGTTATTCCATTGTTTAACAAATTAGAACATTATTCTTATCTAAAGCATTGCAGTTATAACTTGATAGAGCATCATGTCACTTATCCATTAAGGAATATGTATAACATTTATTTACTATAGAGTTATAACTACAACATATATTCTCTTCAAGATTAGATCACATAGTTAATGTCTGACATTGTCTTTGTGGAGTCATGGCATGTAGCCATATTCATTTAATAAAGTATTGGGATCTTAATCCCTCATCTCATCAAGTACATTTCCATTTCTTAACAAGTTCATCATCATGATTATAGATTATGGGTATTCAAACCCTTAACTCATCATAGAATACTTGTTACCACTTATTAGGTAACTTAATACCTTCAGGTCAACTGACCTAGGACATTAGGATTCTTACTACACAAAGTATTCCACATAGTTCACAAAGCTCATATCACCTCTTATCACCCCTTATGAAGTAACAAGGCATATTATGGCTTATGAAGCCCATAAAACATTTTCAATATTCAGAGCATCATAGCCCATACCTGGCTATGCTCATCATCTCAACATACCTGCATGATTAGTACTCATGATAACAATTATATATTAGTACCATGTAATACAAGGGTTTTCTTATTGCATTAATAACTCATCAATATGTATTTGAGTTTCACATAGGATTACTCTATGTTAGGACTTCACATAGCATCACCCTGTATTAGGGTTTCACATAGCATTACCCTATATTATTGTTTCACATAGCATTACCTTGTATTAGTGTTTCACATAGCATTATTCTGTATTAGTGTTTCACATAGCATTACCCTGTATTAGGGTTTATAATATCCTATTACCCAATTTAGGGTTAGGATGCACTATTCTCATCAGGTTAGGGTTCATCATGTCTTTTTACCTAATTTAGGGTTTATTGTAACATTACATAACATCACCCTGGATCAGGGTCATATACGTTCTCAAGATCATATTATTAATGATCAAGTCTTATTCCATTGCTTCACACAAATAGGAATCAATATGGATAACATAAGTATTCAATCATACTTATGTATCCTCATCATTCATCATCAAATGAATTATCAACACAAAGTATAAGTTTCTCTCTCATCTTTATCAGAATATGATTGCATCATAGTTTATTGGTTTGGATTAACCTTTTCATAAGTCATGTTAGCCTACACTTATCAAAATGCATTACTTCTCAATGTAACAATTGACATGACACACTTCATGTGTCACTTATCCAAATATATTAGATTAAAAACACATCAAGGTATATCAGTATTGAGGTGTTGGATGTGATATCTATCATAACTTGATGTATCACTTCCCTCATCAACTTTATCTTACTTCAGATCATCCACTTAGCTTATATTAAGGTATTCCTCATCCTAATACTTTATACACCAGTTCATCATATTCATTATGTAATGTATTGGTCATAAGTCACTTATTTAGAATATACAACCATTTCCAATTATATGGATTCATCCTTGAGTTAGGAACTATTGATATAAGGATATCCATTATCAACCTCTCTAGGTGTTACATTAGTCAATACATTAATCAATATTCAATTATTAGGAATAGGATTATCCATATTTATAAATTGAGGTTCACATAGCATCTCTCATACATATGGATTTCACCTATTATCACTCTTCATTAGAGTTTCACATATCATCATTCTATATCAGGGTTTCACATAGTATTACCTGAAATTAGGATTTCACTTGACATCTCCCTCAATTAGGGTTTCATCTAGTTTTGCCCTAATTTAGGGTTTCACATAAATTTCACCCCAGAATAGGTTCTACATTCAATAACCCACAATTAGGGTTTACTATTCATCCAAATTAGGGTTTCACTTAGAATTGCCCTGAATTAGGGTTAGGGTTCAGTAACCATGTCAATTAGAGTTTATGCTCATGATTAGGGTTTCATGATCTCTTTATTAAGGATCATACCCTTAATCACCACATGAATCATACTCATGTATGAATTTCCATTTTATCATCCTCTCAACTTGATTAGGTTATATCAACCCTTTAATCAAGTACATACAACTATGATTAACATAGTGTACTAAGTTATTGTTCTTATAAGCAATTAGGGTTTATTCCTTTAATGGTACTAATCATTTAGGTACTTTTAGGATTTCAAACTTTGTACCTTCATTGATTACCATTACTATCAATCATTGGATCATTGGAACAATCATCATCTTCACTTTCCAATGATTGAATCACAATTGACCCTTATTCAGTTTTGAGGTTTCATCACCAAACAGTTTTGAAACCGTTTGATCTCCAAACGGTTTTGAAACTGTTTGACCCCAAATGGTTTCAAGACCATTTAGACTCAAACGGTCTCAAGACCGTTTGGGCCAAATCAGTCTCAAAACTGCAAGGGTTCTTTAGATACATTCATCAATTGGTTGAACATGATTTGATACATTCAAACCTTCGATCAATTGAGTTATTGAAGTTCAAAAATTATTGTCCATTGGATTTCCAATCCTTCAATCACCACCTTTAACCATCTATGCGGTCTTGAGGTGCTTGTCCTTCATCCGGTTTTGAAACTGAATCATCCATTCAGTTTTGAAACTGAATCACCCATTCGGTTTTGAAAACCGAATCACTTCAATTGAGATCAATGAACCACCATCAAATTATAAAGTGACCTGACCTCAAATGGTCTTGAGGTCACTTGGATGACCTCCAAATGGTTTGAAACCGTTTGCCTCATTATTCATTAAAATTTTTGAAATCCAATTAGGGTTTGCATCATTGGATTGATCATCAACATAGTTATTGATTGCACTTTGATTTGGTATCTCTAACTCTTTAATTACTCAACCATATTCAACCCTAGACCTCCAAATGGTCTTGGTTGACCTCCAAATGGTTTGAGACCATTTGGGGTGACCTCCAAATAGTTTGAAACTATTTGGGCTAATCAACTCAAAACATCAACTTAATTAGTTCCAAATTCAATACTTAGCATATTAGGGTTTCCACTTGGAGGCTTGTCTTTATATTGAATCAATCAATTGGAAACCTTGGATCATCACCAAAAATTTTCTAGGGTTCAGACCTCAAACGGTCAACCCATCCAAATGGTCAACACTCTCATGCGGTTTGGGACTCAAATCACCAAATGGATTGGAAACTATTTGGTCTCCAAATGGTTCGGTGAAACCGTTTGGACCATGATGTTGAAACCGTTTGCAATTGATATTTGGGGAGGTGTGTGATTATGATGATGTCATCATCATCAAGCTCGAAACCCATGAAACTTGCTGTGATTTTGATGGTGATTGCATCAATCAACCAAATAAAATTTTGGGAATGAAGAAAGGATCATCAATTGATAAGGAATTGAATGCAATAACAATATTAAGGGTTCAAGTTATAAAACCCACCTCCAATTCAGCTCCAAAGCTTCAAGATCACGTCAACAATGATGGATGCAACTCCTTTCACTATCCCAAGGCTCTTCCTCAAGCTTTGAGTGAAAAGGAATGGTTAGAATTGAAGAGGGGATCGAGATATGCAGAATTCATGCATTGATTTTCGATTTCCACCATGGAATCAAGGTGAATGAAGGTCAAGAAGCTTACCAGTAGGTTCAGAGTCATCCTCCTGATTCTCCAAAGCTCCCTTGGTCGTTTTCCAAGCAAGGAGAAGAATTAGAATCAGAAAAGCCTTTGATTTGGCTTGTAAAGGGTGTTTTTATAAGAAAAATCAATGAGAGAGAAAATGCCTTATAAAAATTCTTTTAATTCCAAAATTGGTGCCACCTCTTCCCCCTAAATTCCTTGGATACGAGGCCATATTTTTTCCCTCTTATTCCTATCAATTATCCATGATTTAAAGAAAAGAAATTTAAGCACCTTAAATCATATTATACTAATATTCATAAGTGAGTGGATATTTCTTTTTCTTATAATATTGTGAGTGAGTTATCCACTTCCTTTGGATATTTCCGTGCCTTTGCAAGGCACAAGGATGTTCACACTTGAGAAAATTCAACCATCTCGTTTTTGGTTGAAGGCCCTTCAATTATTTTATTTATTTTTGCATTAAATGGAAGTAAAGTTCAAATTATGCTTAAATCTTGATTATTTTAATATCAACATTCTCTCTGCTACAAATTAATTAAAATGAGGCGCCCCTCTCATTATATCTTCTCTACATGATACCAAGAAACATGAGGGACCCTCTAGAAGTGGTATTTTGCATATTGAACCCTGGGTTTTGGGTAAATTGCACATTACACCAAAACTAGGTTTTAATGCAAAAACATTGCTTTATCATCTCTTTCTTGGTACTCAGGCTACCACAAGCCATACCTCTACATCATCTTCATTATCATGATGCTTCAACACAAGAGGAACATATTATCATGCACAATTTGCAATTTAAACCCTCAACTTGGGTAATTTTGCACTTTAGTCCAACATAAGAAAAACATTATTTTCAACATAGTTCAATATGGACTAAAATTGAAATATAAGTTCCTCTTGGGCCTTAATTACTTTTCAAGAGATAAGAGCAAACATATAATCAACTTTATTAAGTAAAACATCTAGGGTTAAGCATAACCCATGTCAGGAATGTTACAAAGATAGTATGATGAAGTATTTTATCTTTTATTTTAATTACATGTGGCTTAACCCAAAATAATTGAAATATACTAAGAAATGTACTTTGATAAATGTTATGCTGAAGAGAAGTATTGTATGTAAAGTGAATCAAGAAATATCGGTCCAGATAATGTAGTGAACATGAAATGAAAGAAGTTGAGACTATTGAGTATGAAATAATGGAAAAAGATAGGAATTAGTAGATGATTCTAAGAATGTAATTCTTACCGTAAAATGATGAGTATAATGATGCTAGTGAATGAAAATATCAAATGGGGGATTAAGAGATGCACATAACTATAGTTGAATTCAAATAAAAGATGAAAGTCAAGTATTTGAATTGATTTATAAGAATGTGTTCTTGAATTGTGAATTGTACTCTGAGAATGGACTAATAGTACAAACTTCAATTGATAGTCAACATGTGTTTATTAGTAACCCCATTTGAAGAATGTGAAATAAAAGAAGAAGAGAAATAAGTCTAATATGCATGTATATTCATGAAATTTATTGGCATCAATTCAGATTCGATGGAGCAAGCATATGTTGTATGATAAATCTATTCTGAGTATGAGAAATGATACCTGATATCTATATGCTTTGATTATTGCTAGTTCTAATGCCTCTGCTAATATTTGTTAAGAAATGTGATATAAAATGAACTTAAAAGATATATGTTGTAATTGAATTTAATATGCACTCATTACATTGAGAAACCCTAATAAGGGTAAATATGGCATAATGAGATTATGTCTAGGGATGAAAGCCCACTGATGATAATAAAACCCTAACGGGGTAAATGATGGACAATAAGATTATGTCTTGGGATGAAGGCTCACTGTTGATGATTGCTATGACTTGATGTAGAAGATAGAAATAATCATATTTGTTGCAATCTATAGACTTATTGTGATTCTTGCTTTGATCATTGCCCTTATTGATAAACTTAATCTATTGCATGTTATTCTAGTTACGCGAGAATACACATATATGATATATGATGTTTTAAACTCTTGTAAGATGAGTAAAAGAGATTAATAACAAGTGAAATGATGGAACATCTAGTTAGGTTCTTTGAACACCATGAGTTCCCCCCATGACCACACTATGGAAACAAAATAGATATCCTTGTAGTAATTGATGAATTATGAGAAGGATTTCCAAAGTGTGGATCGAGATCGTAAAGGTTAGACCATCGAGATTTAGGAATGAGTCATCTGGAGTGGCTCTAGCCCTAAATCCTTACTGTGAAGGTCTATGTCCAGATGGAATAGACACTAGTGAAATGAAAAATGTGAAATGAGAAAAATATGTGAAATACTGTGATATGTGATATATTGTTTTGTTGGTTCCTATCTCGTGTACCTGAGATGAGGATGTGAGCCTCTTTAGGCAACCCTGAGGTGTCCAGGGTCTGTTGTTGATATCTTAGGGTGGCCGTCTAAACCTTAAGATAGAGATGGTGAGTTGTTGACACGAGAATCGGGCGTGGCAAATTCTACTTGGTGAGTTACAAGCCAAGTCGTTTCAGGGTAAATGAATAAAAGATGATAAGCCATGTAGAACATGATTTTAATGGTTGTTAAATTCCTTCTACATCAACTTGATGACTTTTCATTATTGATTATGCTTCTTGTTGTAGAAAGTAATCATGTTGCTATGGACATTTTCATATTATGATCTGTCATGTTGACAAGTTATAAATGTTGGGATTGATATACATTTTTAATATGAGTTGGATTTCTTGCTATTTGATAGTATTGTTTGGTAGATATGTATTATGTGTACTTCAGCTTCAGGACTACAAGATTTGTTCCTAGTCCAGTTGGTGGAGTGTCACAAAGATAATGTTATTGTTATATATTGATTCAAAATGCTTAGAACTCGACTTATTTCTCATGCAGTAGGGTTCTTAATTTGAATTTAGAGGTATCTGATCATTTGTTCATAGACATGCTCTAAAAGATGTTTCAAAGTTATAATTGGTTCAAGTGATTACCTTATCTGTTGGATTTGATTACCATTGTAAGCTAGATATGACTTATAATAGAACTATCTGCTATACTTTTCAATATATGCATGTTTCTGTTAAGTTTAATATACTTAATATGATGTTGATGCATGTACCTAGCTTGAGTAGGAGGTATCCACTCACTGGGGCTCTATATGAGTCTCATGAGGTTGTTTCAAATGTTTTTAGGTATAGCGCTATCCAGCGGAGTGGTCATGACAAAGAAGATATTAATAGTATAATCTAGATAGATTAGAATGTCCTTGTACTCTCTCTTTCTCGGGATGGGTTGTAGACGAAGTTTGTCCATCAATGTACATGTATCGTATGTAAATTGAACTGCATATGAGAACAAGATTTGATTATGGTTTTAATGGAGTTGAATATGATTTGTGATATCCTTGATATGACACTGATTTAATAATTTGTGAAGAATGGAAAAGGGAAAAGGAAAATAGTATTTGTGTTTTTCGTATAATGTTTATTCACCTTTGTCGAGAATTCTTTGTTTTATTTCATAATCTGGGTTTAGGTTTTGGGATTATCTCTAATGGTTGGTATTTATGTTGATCAAAAGAGTGGGTCCCAACAAACGTGGTATCAAAGCCTAGGTTAGATGAGTCTATAGGGATAAGATCTAGGAATAAGTGATAATGTGGATGTTGAATATAACCTGAATGATGTGCATACTGACTGAACTCAGTATCCAGATACTCTGGTCAAGTATTTGGGTATTGAGCTAAGCTAGTATGGAACTGCCGACTATACTTCTTCTAGATGCCATGACCAAGTATCCAGATGAACATAGTTTGGTAGTATAATAAGATACACGAGGAAAAAGAGAAGAATGGTGATAAAGTGGTGAAAGAGAGAATGATTTTATAATTCAATATGGAACCTATGGAAAACATGAAATTTCATATAAGAAAGATGAAAGCTTAATGGATTATGAAACAATCTCTAATGTGTTTGAATTTGAGTATGAAATTTGAAATTTTGAGAAAAAGTTATGAACTAAGATACGCACAAGATGATCTTCTTTATAAAGGAATTTGATGAATGTGGATGATAATATGTGAATGAGACATAATCTTAATCCATGAGATACACAATCAAATTAAAAAAAACGATGTGAAAGGTGATGTGAATCAGATCTTGCTAAATGATGTATTACTAATATTAGTGATTCAAATGTTTATAATACTCAAGGAGAGGTATGATGATGACAAGGGATGAAATATCCATTAAGCAAAAAAAAATGTCATATGAAAGAAATATAAAATGAAAGTCTATATAATTTGACATCTAGAGAGGTGAAAGATTAGATGATATAATAGTCTTCTACATCTTTTCTTAGATTTTGGGACAAAATCCTAAAAGGAGGGGAGAATTTGTAATGACATGTTTTCAAATTAGTCATCTAATTAGGATTTACTTGGATGATTGTATGCTTAACTAAGTTGATCATTGTTTAAAGATTTATTAGTGATGGTACATAATTTTTGATGTTTTGAATATAATGAGGAGTTTTAATCATACTTTGATTTACATAATTAGGGTTAAGATTTGGAAACCCTAATCGGCCCAAATTAGGGTTTTGATGACATATGAATACATAATTTGATAAGTATAGTGTCTAACTAAATAATGTTTAGTATTTTATGTGTAACTCTTATTTATTTCAAATTTAAATATGATTTGGATTTCTCAAATGTGAACTCTATAAAAAAATTTCAGAATTTTTAAAGAATGTTCTGACCTATTTTTTGGTTGAGTTTTAAACTCGACCGACCATATTTTCATATTGATATAGTAGTGTGGTAATTGAATTTTATCTTTTTATTGGTATATATAATTGATCTCAAATTTTAACTGTTCTTGACTAACTCTATTATAGAAAATATATTACAGTTTTGTAATTTTTGAATGATTTTTGATCCCTACAGAGAGGGGTGTCGGTTGAGTTCTGTAAACTACAAACTCGACCGACCATGTTGTTGACTACAAAATAGCAGTGTAGTATTGATTTTTATTTATTTATGGATAACTGAAAATGATCTAAAATTTTATTGTTTCTTAAAAACTCAATGTTAGACATTGGGTTAAAGTTACATAATTTTTGGATGACGTTTGAGTTCTGAAACGTGTGGTTTCAGTCGAGTTAATAACTCAACCGACCAACCAGTCTGAGAAAAATAAAAATACATTGAGGGGTTTGTTTGCAAATGTTCTAAGCACCTCAATTCATCTATATCACTAACCTAGCACATAAGGAGCTCTCATAACTCGTCCTTCCTATCAAAGAAATGAAATTCTTGAGAGAGAGGAGAGCTAGGGTTTTGAGAAGAGAATGTGGTGGAGATGTTGACCTAGGGTTTCTCTATCCAAGATAAGATGAAATCAAGTAAGACTAGCTTATTTGCATAGCATTTCATGGTGAATGTTATCTCACATTTCAAGATTCCATCCCTCCCCTGATTGGATTCAAAATCACATCAAATCTCCCCCTTTTCTCACTCTTTCTGAGTTGAGATCTAGGAGAAAGAATTGGATTCTTTTGCGAGAGTTTGATTGGGATTCCATAAATTTAGAGGTTTACCTATGAATTTAAGATGTTTGGCACTTGAAGTGAGTGTTTTTCTCCCTCCTATGATTTGTATTCATGTTGAAAGCCTAATTCTATCTGGCTAAAACAATCAGAAACCTTGTTTGTATATGTATGTGATTGGATTGGATTTGATTTGGGAAAAATATTGGGGATCCAATTCTACTAATTTTGATTATTTATCATTCATTGGAACTTGATTAGTTCTGATATATTAATTGAATATCCATTGGTTTTTGTTATGGGTAGATGACTATGCTATTTAATGGGAATTTTGCCTAAAAATCAGCCCAATGGCCGATATGCTTGGAATTGATTTGACATGTGTAAAATCATATTTGAATTGTACTAGATTGTATGATATAAGTGTATCTTTGAATGTTGAAAGCCTAATTCTATCTGACATGTGTAAAATCATATTGATTCAAAATGCTTGGAACTCAACTTATTTCTCATGCAGTAGGGTTCTTAATTTGAATTAAGAAGTATCTGATGATTTGTTCATAGACATGAACTAAAAGATGTTTCACAGTTATAATTGGTTTAAGTGATTACCTTATCTGTTGGATTAGATTACCATTTTAAGTTAGATATGACTTATGATATAACTATTTGCTATACTTTTCAATATATGCATGTTTATATTAAGTTTAATATACTTAATATGATGTTGATGCATGTACCCAGCTTGAGTGGGAGGTATCCACTCACTGGGGCTCTATATGAGTCTCATGAGGTTGTTTCAAATGTTTTTAGGTATAATGTTATCCAGCAGAGAGGTCATGACAAAGGAGATATAAATAGTATAATCTAGATAGATTAGAATGTCCTTATACTCTCTCTTTCCCGGGATTGGTTGTAGACTAAGTTTGTTCATCAATGTGCATGTATCCGATGTAAATTGAACTGCATATGAGAACAAGATTTGATTATGGTTTTCATGGTGTTGAATATGATTTGTGATATCCTTCATGTGACATTGATTTATGAATTTGTGAATAAAGGAAAAGGAAAAAGGGAAAAATTATATGCATTTTTCATATATTGTTTATTCACCTTTGTCGAGAATTCATTGTTTTATTTCATAATATGGATGTAGGTTTTGGGATTATCTCTAATGGTTTCTATTTATGTTGATCAAAAGAGTGCGTCCCGACATAATTCATTGTTTTATTTCATAATTTGGGTTTAGGTTTTGGGATTATCTCTAATAGTTGGTATTTATGCTGATCAAAAGAGTGGGTCCCGAAAAAGTCAGTCAGTCAAGTTTTGTGAGTGTGCAACTTGACCGATTGGTCTCTTAAAAAAATGCATCACTGGATCTGTCCAGTTTCCAACTCGACCGATAAATAGTCTGTGACAAATTTTCTAAATTGACATTTGAGTGATCAAATGTTGTAATTAAGTGTCCCTGATTTTTTCTCAACTTATTTACAAATCATTCCATCGATACAAGTGATTACAAAATCATCTAAGGTCATTCGGAGTAATTTCCCAAATTTCACACTTGCATTGCTTTTGACTTGAACTTGAATGAGCTAGGGCTTGTGTAATTTGATCCTTTTCATGTACCTAAAGCTTAAAATCAATCTTGAACAAACATATTAGACACATAGGAATGTAGTGGTGAAGTCATTATCAAAATTATGGGCAATGCATAACTCTCAAGTGAACAATCGTCACTTAAGCAAAATAGATCCATACAAAGTTGTTCATGAAACCTAAGTTATGGGTTAAAGAAGATCATAAAAAGGACTATTCTTAAAGAGAGAAAATAAAGATTTGTATGCATGTTGTCATCTTCAAAACCTATTGTTACATATTGCAAAAGAACCATATATCATATATTATTGGCCAATAAATGATGATACAAAGTAACACATCAATCTTCCATTTACTAACAAAATTAGGTACTATAGATTTAGGGTTTATAACAATAATAATCCCTTCAAGAATACTACAAGATGGACCCTAAACTTCAAGATTTTAATATCATAAAGAACATGTTTTTAAGATCAACAACCACAATTAGATCATGTTTAAGATGCCAATAATAGATGTGGAGAAAATTTATATGGCCCACCTGTTTTGAAGAGAAACTATATCCTAAGATATCAAGCATCAAAATCTTCAACCAATCATCAAATATTTAGCCAAAGGAACACCTCCAAGAAGAAGAAAACCATGATCGCAAGGGAGTTCCAAAAATAGTGAAAACAGATCTAGGTTGAACCAAAGGAGAAAGGAGAAAGAGATGAAACCATCCTCTCACTTGAGTTCCATCTTGTCAAAACATGATCTATGACCCTTGTGAAGAGGATGTCTCCAAGAAAAGACAACATGGATAGTCCACGGTCTACATACAAGGAGGAAGAGGAAAATGAGGAGGATTTTAGAAGAGGGGAAAATGTGATCAAAAGAAGAAGATCACTTACCAAGAGAAGATTCACCAAGAATCACCACTGAAAGATGATCCTCGCATAAGATCTTCAATATCCAAGATGGATCGACCACCTAAGGTTTCAGGATCTTACCTTCCTTTCTCTTGAATCTCCAAGGACAATCTCAAGGTAGAAGAAAGAGTGTAGGGCTAAAAATATTGCTCACAAGTGAAGGGAAGGGTTATATATCCAAAGGATGAGAGAAGTAAGATATTATGAGGTGTCAACATAATTGATCATCAAAGGACACATTCCCTTCAAAGAAATGGCCTAATTTCCACTTTCATTCATATTTCGAAAGGTTAATGTTTATTCGGAAAAAGTGTCTCAACCAACTAGGTCGGTTACCCCTTGTCTTGGTTGAGACACTCCATCTACATGTCTAGGTCAAAACCCTAAGCCACTATTGTACATGGTCAATACACTAGAGTGCAAACTATCTCGACCATCCTCTCCTCTAGATTCTCTCGGTCAAGAACACACATACAAAGAATGTGTTTCACTTCCTACCCTCGTCAAAAGTGGTGTAGGGGTCAAAACAACAAACCCTAATTTAGTCACTCGATCAACTTGAACAAACCCTAGAATCACCACAAGATGCCACATCACCAACCTTGATTCAAACAAGGTGCCCTACATCATAATTCTTTCTCTCATGAGGATAGAGCACAAGAAAAATAGTCAACATGTGATAATTTGCAAGATAACCCTCACTTATGGGTAAATTGCAAACTAGCCCAAAGCAAACATATATATATATATATATTACAAGATAGCTCAAACATCAAATTGGATCAATATGAAAATGTAATCTTATCACATGATAATAAGAAACCTAAAAATATTAAATTAAAGTTTAAGAATCTCATTGTGAAAAGTAATTACAATTATGCATAAAGCTAGGTTAGGGATCTTATAGAAAGGATCGTTATTATAATAAATTAAAGTAGTATAATTCCAAAATATACATTATGAATTACATAACATGTATTTTGTTTACCAAATACTTCGTATACATGTTTACCCTTGAACTTTAGTATTATATCATGAATATGAAGACAATTTTCACTTGCCACGTAACAATGCACCACATTCTCAGTTATTTCTATGTCCAATAAGTTCTGGCACCTAATGTCCAAAAAATAATCAAAAGTATATTTTTTCAAAATTTTCTTATGATCCATGCCTGCAAGTATAGTTTCCTTCTTCTTTGTAAAGATGCATATTGAAGCAACTTGGATTTCTCATTCAACTGCCATCCTACAAATTACAATATATACAGATATAAGCAGACTTTCTATTAGATCAAAAAAATCATTAAAGAATTAACATTATAGTAACAATATTATTTGTATACCATTATTTTCTCACATCACCAAAATCCATTAAATCACACATATAAAATAAAATTTATGCAATTATATTTTCAAAAGTACTTGGACATAACACAATACTTAAATACAATACAATATCAATTCAAAGGACACAACATGATATAAATTCAGATTAGATAACAATAACCCAATTTAGAAAATAGTAGATCTACTTTTTTAAGTATTATAATTTTTTTTAAGCATCCAAAATTTCAAATTGAAAATCATGCTTTAAATCATCATATTTTGCAACTCATGCATCTAGGTAAAATTCATAATATGCACACTAATATTTCCTCAAGAAATTACAAAGCGGTGATAGTATTTTGACCATCAATCCTAAATAAGTCTATTCAAAATATTCTAAATTGATCATATTATAAGAAGTCAAGTATGGATTAACTAATATTGTCTTGTTTGTAGCAATCATCTAGCTAATATTCTATTGTCTTGGATGGGGATGAAGAAGTGTTGCACCATAATAATTCCATTCTTTCTAGTTGGCATGTGTGGGGAGAACAAAATGAATAGATAATTTCTCAGAGTCTAAAAAAAATAGTATACAATACAAGATTGTCAATGGACAATCCACTACCACAAACTCAAGCTATACCCAATTTATACTAACACTGGTTTATTTAACATTACAAGATTGTCAATGCACAATACACTACCACAAACTCAAGCTATACCCAATTTATACTGACCTTGGTTTATCTTAGGTTATGTAAATAATAGTACTAAAAATAAAAAATTAACAAAATCAATATTTCTTATCTGAAACTATGAATAAAAAAAACATTGTAATGTAATTGGATATGCTATTCTAAAATTTATTGTTAGAACTTTAACACAAATGCATAAATTAATATATATGTTTTTAATTTATCTAAGGCAAAAACTGAACTCGAGATTGTATTGTAATTAGCTTTGATAATTTGGAACAAAATTCTGAATTTTCAATATCAGTAGATACATAAATTGGCATTGTAAATAATGATACCAAGGATACCAGAATTGGGATTATAAATAGATACTCCAAAAATATAGCACACAAAAATGGATTCTCTTTTTTTGATTTAAAAATCTGACATCCTGATTGGGAACGCAATTTCTTTTGTTTTTCAAATTGCATTAACACCATAAAGTTGGTTATGTAATTGGTTTTGTAAACTAAAATGTAATAACTACTTTAATAAAACTAATTAATAAAACAACTTGAATCAATAAAAAAAATTACAGTACCAGAAAAGTGGTACCACCCCTACAAAAATTAAAAGTACGATACTACCAAATGCAATTTAAAACAAATACCATATTAAATATCACTTGTTTGCTCCATTTCAGTAAGCATCGAAAACTCTGGTGGGAATAGACTATGAAATCTGCTGTCTTAATGGTATTGTGTTACAACCCCAATTTTTAGATTCTTTTATGGAGAAATGTAATTTCTCCTATTAAAGATATAAGAACAAATAATTATGTAATCTGATTGAATGTAGGAAATTCGTTTGTAAATAGCCTTGCTTGGTTGTTTCGTGGGCCTTATTGGCTATTGGGCCCAATAACAAGGAAAAGAAAAAGGAAATTCAATTAGTAAATGAATAATTAAGATATGCACAAAAGAAAGATGTAGAAACTTCTAGAAGGCAAAGGAATATTTCCCAAAGGTGGATTTTGTGCCTTTAGGGTTCTTTGAGGTCCAAGGAATCCAAGATGATAAGATAATGGCAAAAGAAAGAGGAAATATCAATTTATTTGATTTTGAAAAAAAGTCCCTCATACTTTCGAGTTTGAGTCCCAAAGTTGACAGATAATAAGTTTAAGCCATTATGGACTTTCTCTTAAAGTTTGGAATTAAAATGATAAAAGAAGAAAAGGATATGTGACATTTAATTAAAATTTTACATATAAGTTCTTGGGAATCAAAATAGGAAAAACGGAATTTTGTGTCGAAGATTAATGTTCTAAATAATTTTACATAAGAGATAATCCTAATTTATGATGGTGGGAGAAAATCCAGGTGGTTCCAAGATTCCTTGTGGCTTAAGCAATTTATTTGATAAAAATTTAGTTTTATTTTGGAAATCAAGAATCATATAGATATGAGGGTATTTTGAGTTAATTTTTGGTTCCAATAAAAGGAAACACCATGATTTGACTTCTCCTAATTTTTGGTGTGAAGAGAGGCTTTTGAGGAAAATATATAATGATTTTCCTATTATGGGGTTTTATCAAAAAAAGAAGAAGGAAAGTTTCCTTCTTGTTTCCTGGTAGCGATTGAAGACCTACTGTCTTCTGTCTTATGCTTGTAGGGAAAGGATATCAGGAGAAGGCAGAAACCTAGTATAACGACCCCACCTCCCGGTAACCCCCAATTAAGGGAGACCGAAAGATCAGAGTTGTTATTCAATAACCCAGATCAAAGGTTCGACAAATAATCAATAATAATTATGAAATTCTACTAACTAAACTGAAATCTGGTAGAAAATTAAAACTTTGCATACCTTTTAAAACTTTGGTAATCTATCTATCCAAGCTTGAATCTACTCTATCTAATCCTCCTTGTACATTATGTTTTATTTTCACAATGTGTCACTTTACTGTTTCTTCATTTCAGGGTTGTACCTAAAACGTCGATAAACAAAACGTCAGTCAGCATATCGAAATATACTGGTATGTGGGGATAACAAAAATTTTGCACATATGGATAACAATCTTATTACCACAATCAAGTTAATTAACAAGCCAATTTACACTTTTTAGTATGACATTCTCCACCGCTTTTGCCCTAACCCTGGCATACCCACCTTAGGGTTTCTTTTGCCAATGACTTAAGGCCACCTTCTCAATCCCGAGCTTGGTGCCTGGGGGTCACCACTCATGGTGCCCACTAGTCATGCAATATCATAGACCACCTTCTCATTCCCGAACTTGGTTCCTGGGGTCACCACTCATGGTGCCCATTGGTCTACCCATCTGGGCCTGACCTTTGGCGTCATCCATCAAGATAGCATGTAGGTGCAAGAACACATACTTCTATTATTAATGTGATAATCATAGTGACTTTATGATGTGCAAGTATTAACATCCAAACAGATAATTTGCATTCAATGTGATTAACCATCCGAAAAATCCTCAAGAAACTAAGGTGGTTATTCATAATTAACCACATACCTGTACATGCAGATTTGAGACAGAATATTCCAATCAATTAAGACATCCAATCAAGCAAGTACAAGAATCCTGAAATCACATTCAATACCTTTTATCAAAATCTATCCAAACCATCTGGCTACTTAGGGTTTCTATTCCTTTTTAGGGTTTCTTTGCAATTAGGGTTTTACTTCACCTTACTGTTTTAAACCCTAATTCCTCATCTATCCTTTACAAAAGTTATTAAGGTTTACTTTTATCAACTCATAGTCTTAATTTCAGATTTAAAGCACAGTTAACCATTAATTAAGTTCATTAAGCTTCTCTTCCATTAAAGCTACCATCTTTATCCTTTTAATCCACTCGAAAACCCTAATTTCTATATTAAGGGTATTTATCCACAATTAGGAACCTTTGTACTCGAAATATATTATAACCATCATACCTCAGCTTTGTACATGAATTTGACCAATTCAAATCAAACTAAATACTTTAATCAACTCAAACTAGGATTTTTCATTGATTAAACCATTAAAGATAACATCTTTACATAGTTTTTCAATATAAAACATAATTAGGCTTCAAATATAATTTATATGTGTTCCTCTCGTTCTGAGGATCAATTTTCATGTATTAACTTTATTCATCGGGGCTTCCTAGCAATTTCTATGATTTTTGTAAGTTTATCACTTAATTGACCAGTTAGAAATTGACACGTCAGTGTTATGTCTTTACCAGTATTCTGTGCAGAGAAAGGTCTCGGCTGCCCTTGGGTCATGTACGCGCGATGAGGGGTACAAGAGTCATTTGAATCTATTCCCTTCTCCTTCCGCGCGTCTGTGTCTCTGTGCGCACATCACTCCGTCGCGCGACTTTGCCTCCGAGCGACGAGCTGCTTCCTCTGCACCCACCTTCCTTTCTTTTTTGTATCTCTCTCTCCGGCCGTGCAACCCCTAGACAGCGTCACTCCCCACCAATAGCATGCCCAACTCCTTGGGTCTTCTGGGGTGGGCGACGCAGGGCCTGGGGTCGCAGCTCTCTGACGGTAGCCTACCCAGGTTCTTTGCCGTGCAGGTGGCCACTGGCTCTTTCCCAGAAAAGATGGTTCTCGCACCCTTTTCAGGATGACAACCATACAAGAAAATTGGAGAAGGCTCGTTGAAGCTTGTCTCTGATCAGGTTCAAGGCCACGATCTGTTGTGAACGAGTTGCAGGTCTGTCTGAGGCTTCTCAAGGCCGAACGATGGGAGAATCTGAGGCTCATGGGTTCGCATGGTTCCCTCTTGGTCCACTATGTATAGGGCCATGAATTCTGGGTGCAAGATTTTGAACTAGGGTTCCTATATATATACACACACCTAAGGAAACCCTAGGGATCGTCCTTGCAGAGACAAAGAGAGGCCTCAAAGCCTAGACCTATACCTTCATGGCCGTGAGACCCATGATCCAACCCTATTCTAGGGCTGTATCTCGTGTCATTTTGTGCCTTTATCACTTTCAAATGCATTAGATTTACATGTTATTTCCCCCAATTTGATTATCATTGCAAATACACTTATGGATGTTTTTGCGCTGTTTTTCAGGTACTTTGACCACAATGGATGGACGAGTGTGATGGAGGGGCCCAAAGGAGACCCCAAAGCTCTCCCAACCTACCTTAGTGGCCAAAGATCGTCTCCAAGCAAAACATCCAAGAATTATGAAGTTTGAAGCCATGCTAGCACTAGAAGACCCCAGCACGGCCGTGGTGACACGGAACGGCCGTGCTGGTAATTGGGCAAGATTACAGGTTGATCGACAAAATTTGAAGTTTAAGCAAGCCAGCCACCACGGCCGTGTTGCCCAGCACGGCTGTGCTATGAAGACCACAACACGGCCGTTCTACCTAACACCCAACACGGCCGTTTTGCCCAAAACGGCCGTGCCACCAGCCTCCATTTCGCCCACCAACCTGTTAGATTTACACTTAGCCAAAACGGCCGTTCTCCTCCACCACGGCCGTATCCACTCCTACCCAGCACGGCCGTGCTACACAAAACGGTCGTGCCACCCCCCAAAACCTACACAATTTTCCACTGTTTTTCCCATTCTACCCCCGCTTAACCCTAGCTCATATATAAGCAATAGATGCTTCTAGGGCTAAAGCAAGGCACCTCTAGAGCACCCCTAGCTGCACCCTAGTAGCTCCTTTGCTTCCATTGCTCCAATCCATCCATTTCCTTGCAATCTACCCCATTTCCATCCACTTTCCACTCATTTCCACCATAGAAACCTAGTTTCTCTAGGTTTCTATCCATAATCCCCGCCTTTTTCATGCACCTTTGCATCATTGGAGGAGTGAGGACGGCTGCAGCTTCTTGGAGGTGAAGAAGGAGTCAACTACATCGAGCTTCATGGCGTTTTCCCTTCTTCTACCCCTTTCTTTTGTTCCTAGTTTGATTATGTGTAGCTAAGCCCCCTTGGGTGGGCTGTTTGGGACAAAAATGTGACTTTGATACCATGTTGGGGGAATATAATTTGTAATGAACATATTTCATTTCTATGATGATTGCCTTTGCTTTTATCTCATTTCCCATTACTTGTGCTTGTGGTTGTTGTTTAATTACATTAATTGCTTGCCTTGTGGTGTTTGAAAACATTTGTCCCTAGGATGTTTTGGTCTCTATGTAGCTATCATAGGATTGGCTCCTAGGTCCCTAATTCGGATCCCTAGCTAGCCCCCTATCTTCCTACATAATCACCTCCTTCCTACATACAAATGTGAGTTCTAAGTGACTAGTATAAGTGTGATTAGCTCAATTGCCTAGGATTTCCTAAAGGCTGAGGTGGCTAGTGGCATGAGGTCAAATATCCTCATCTCTACTCCCATCCTCACCCTTGGTCCTCAATTGACTAATACCACTTATCCTAGAGACCTAGACTTGGTATGTCCTATGAGAATTACACCTAGCCCTAGTTCTCCAATTAGTAGCTTAGGGTAAATTCTCATAGCACCTACCTCGTTGTTTGGTTTGGTAATCTAGAATGAGATATGCTAATTGCTTATTATGGTGACTTCCCCCAACTAATGTTAAGGTCACATTCCCAAACGGCCCACCTCCCTCATCTAATTGTTTAAAACCCCAATTACCTGCTTTGCTTGTTAATGCTAGCTTAGTTCAATTGCTTTAGTTAGTGTAGTCTTTTGCCTAGTTTTGCTCGCTAGTGTTAATCCAGGCCTTTGCTCTTATTAGTGCTTAGTGTAGTTTCTTAATTGCCAGTTGCTTGTTTAGTCTAGCGTAGTTCGTTCCTGCTCTTGTTTAGATAGTTTGTTAACTTAAATTGCTAATTTAGTTGTTTGATAACTTAGTGTCATTTTGTCTTTCCTTACTCGCTCACTTAGCATAATCAACCAAACAAACCTTCAAACCCTAAAAAACCCTACTCTCCGCACTAGGAACATAGCTCACCCTCTTTAACTCTAGTGCCCCCTCTATCTCCGAGGTTCGACCCCGTACTTGCCGCCTTACCTGTACTACGACAAGACCCCGTGCACTTGCGGGTATATTGTCTTAGTAGAAGTAGGTAGTTAGCCCGGAACCTTACAAATATCGAAAGCTAAAGATCCCATCTCATCCCGTGCCTCCCGACCTCGTGGATTGCACTCGTTGTAAGCCACTAGCGGGAGCGCACCAACCCACATGGGAGGGAAACACATATTTGTATTTCGTGTTGCACACAAAAGAAAAGGAAAATGCCCAAAGGTACTAATCATCATGCTTTATTCTCTAAATGCATGTCCTTGTATATAGGTTCCGGAAAATCATTACATATTCCCTATTCCTTTCTATTTTGGAATACTTACATAATGAAAAATTCGAAAATTATTACTCTTACTCTCTTTATGTTTGGCTTTTAATCCATTGGCCACAAATTCATATTTTCTTTTAACAAATAAAATCTCTTTTTGATATTATCAAAAATTCATTTATTATGTATTCCATTATCCTCTTATTTTATTTTATTTGCCTTTCCTCTTTCTTTTTCTTCATTGGGACTCCTTGGATCCCAAGAAACTATATTATTTCGAAATCCTTTTTATTGGATACTCATTATCCATCTGGATGCATCTATATTCATTATTTCTCATTATCTTGTTTATTTCTTATTAAAATATCTCTTTTTTTAGTATTTCTCTTTATTTCTCTTTTATTTTCCTCATTTCTATTCCTTTTAATGTTAGGAATCCTTGGGATACGAAATTCCACCAAGGATGACTCAATTATACCTCTTCCCACATGTTTTCCATATTTTATCATTATTTTCAATTTCTTTCTTAACAAGGATTTACTTAATTGATCTTTTCTTTTCTTGTTGCTTTATCTTTGCAACTTTGGACTCCTTGCAACCCAAGGAACCCAAGAGGCACGAAATCCCTCTTTATATTTGCCTTCTAGAGGTTTCCACACTCTTATTTCCTCTATTTTCTTATTTACTCAATAATATAGTTTCTTTTGTTCTTTCTTTGTTATTGGGCCCAATAGCCAATAAAGCCCACAAATAAATCAACAAGGTTGTTTTAAACGAAATTCATGCATTCAATCAAAAGACATCCTTATTTGTTCATTTATCTTTATTATGAGAAATTACATTTCTCACCAAAAGAACCCAACAATTGGGGTTGTAACATCCTTCCCCTCTTATAAGAATTTTGTCCTCAAAATTCCACCAAGCAAACAACCAGTTCAGGATAAGCCTTTCTTATGTCCATCAGGGCTCCCATGTGGCTTCGCCCTTTCCATGGTGCTTCCCAAGAACCTTCATCATCTCATATTCTTCCATTTGAGTTCTTTCTTACCTTGGTATATCGTGTTGGGTTTTAGAGGAGGCAGAGAAGCAGCGGAAACAAAAATTTTCTCCCCAAAACCCAGAACAAAAGGAATCGCGTCAACATCTATACAATAGGAAAGATGGTTTGTGAATTCATACCTTGTCCCAAGGCTTGCTTGGCAACAGTACCTCACGCCTTGCGCGGCCTTCACCTCCGGTCTTGGATGGTGTATGTGTAGCTCATGGTCGCACCGGGACTAAAGACTCCTGGTCTCACCGGGACTGTCGGGATTGACAGTTGTCCTCCGAGCGACAGAGGTCTCCCGCCTCTACAGTCATCCACACAGACTGCTTGGAACTCCGATCTCCTTGTCCCACAAGGAATCGGAAAGAGTCGCACCCTCCTGTTGGCGTACTAGTGGCCAACATACTCTCCTGCCACCAGTTGCTTTTTGTAGTTGTCTTTCCCTTGTTGTGCCTCCCTTTTCGGGTAGCACTTGCTCAGGCTCTCTCTTGGTTACCAATACCAGAGAGAACGACAACTTCATAGAGAAACTGGTTGCATTGGGTTGTACTTTGAGAATCCCCCAATACCCCTATATATAGGAGGGTCATGGGATAGGGTTCTCTATCCCGGGCAATGCGGGACTAAAGCAGGAGTAGAAGGGTTTGAGATTTTCCACAAAAACAACCAACTCGCAACCTGAACCGATCGTTTCACAACTAAAACAGTCGGTTGGGGATCTGAGCCGGTCGGTTGATACCTCAACCGATCGGTTGGGACCCATGAACCGGTCGGTTCATTTCTGAATAGTTCCCGATTGACTTTCCTTCTTTTGTTTCCAATTGGTATCGAATACCAATCCTTGTTCCAATCAAATTGGGCAAGTGAAACGAAAAGAAATTTCTCACCAATATTACTTTCCCAACTTGCCCGGTTGCAACAGTTGAACCGATCGTTTCAACACTTGAAGCAATCGTTCACCCTGTCCATGAGACGATCGACTCACCAGTTGAGCCGATCAGTTCACCAAGCTCATCCGATCGGTTCATCACATGAGCCGATCGGTTGGGAGTACAGATTGTACATAATCAGTCAATTGCGGTTTCAATCAATCCAATACTCTAATCAATCAGTCCAACACCTTGAACACTATGATATTGAGCTATCGATTAATTGAGTGTTTAATTGAACTACTAAACTCTTTTAGTTATCAATCTAAACATTGTTTGTGGACAAACTCCTATTCCAGGTTAAATCCTATGTGTGTGACCCTACAGGTCCATTTCACATTGGCAGTGAAACTCCATAACACTTATGACTTCACAAGAAAAGAGTGGTGCCTAGTCACACATCAGTGCTACCCAAGTGAAATAGAAAGCTGGAGAACAACTTTCAATCCTACAATCCGTGAATGGTGTTATAGTGAATGTATAATTCCTTTGTCACTGATATCCTGAATGAACTTGAGGCATGGAACAGTCATCCTGTCAACATTCATTCATTTCCTTGATCTCAGAGCAGACTGGGTGAGATGTGTGTGACATCAATATCACATATTGATTCACACATGCATGTGCATGCCTTTCTCAATCCTACTTATCATGTGGCCAAGGACATCAAACTCCCTCAGGAGGGACAAATCCCATATCTATCACTCAGCCCTCAAAAGCCCCATGTGTCAAAGCCACCCAATCATCACCTTTATAACAACCCATGTTTTAGGATTGTGTTTGATGATGTCAAAGTGTACCAAACGACATGTGTTGAGTGTAGTGATTTTAGGCCTAAGAATCACACTCACCACCATCACTGTGAGAGCTGACTGTGACTACCTAGTCATGGTTCCATGTGTCACTCTCACGGTGGGTCTGTCCGGTACCTTGTTCTCTAACAAGTACCTATGTGCTTGGTTTGATATCACTATATCATGACTAATGAGATTCTGTCATCAACCAACACACAAGCTAGTCTTCAATGTTATTGATGTCTATGGTTATTTCCACAATAACAATCAACTAGGGACTAAACCAGAATGAATACTCTTAACATCCGTATGATCTCATCATTCAGGCCCTCAACCTAAAAGCATACGTCATTGAGTAAAACAATTCTTTAGACATCTATCATGTTATGCCATCATCTCAGAAACAGTTTAAACATATAGATCGGAAATTGCCTTTATTATTATTCAAATCATTTACAAAGTATCCCATTACAATCATCATATGACTTGCTCTATGGGCATACATACCAACCGACTCCCACTTGCACTTAGATCCAGTCACCAAGGAACCTCAGTCCTTGTGACCTAGAATGACCATCATGCTTTTGTTGAGAAAGCGCCTTAATCAGTGGATCAGCTATGTTGTCTTCAGTTGGTAGTTGGCAAATCTTCACATCTCCTCACTATATGATCTCTCGTATGAGATGCAAGCGCCGCAGTATGTGCTTGGACTGCTAATGTGATCTGGGTTCCTTAGCTTGTGCAATAGCTCCATTATTGTCACAATAAAGCTCAATTGCATCACAGCTACTGGGAACTACACCAAGTTCAGAAATGAACTTCCTGATCCACACAGCCTCCTTTGCTGCATGTGAAGCAGCAATACACTCGGCCTCTGTAGTAGAATCAGCAACTATTTCTTGCTTGGAACTCTTCCAGCTCACAGCTCCATTATTAAGGCAAAGTACAAATCCTGACTGCGATCTGTAATCATCTTTATCGGTTTGGAAGCTTGCATCAGTGTAACCCTTTACAACCAGCTCTTCCTCACCGCTGTAAACAAGAAACTGATCCTTAGTCCTTCACAAGTACTTGAGGATGTTCTTCACGGCTGTCCAGTGAGCATCCCCGGGATCTGACTGGTACCTTCTTGTCATGCTGAGAGCATATAAGACATTTGGGTGTATGCACAACATAGCGTACATGATGGATCTGATGGCTGATGCATATGGGATCCCATTCATACGCTCCCTCTCTTCACAAGATTAGGGACATTAAGCTCTAGAGACGGTGACTCCATGTAGCATGGGGATGTTGCCTCTCTTTGAGTTCTCCATGCTGAACTACTTCAGCACTTTGTCAATGTACGTGCTCTGACTTAGTCCGAGAAGCCTTCTAGATCTATCTCTATAGATCTTAATTCCTAGAATGTAGGATGCTTCTCCTAAGTCCTTCATTGAGAAAGTATTCCCAAGCCAAGTCTTTACCTTCTCTAAGGCCAAGACATCATTCCCCATCAAAAGTATGTCATCCACATACAATATGAGGAATGTGGTCGAGCTCCCACTAACCTTCTTGTACACACAAGGTTCATCTTCATTTTGAATAAATCCAAACACTTTGACTTCCTCATCAAATTGAAGATTCCAACTCCGAGATGCTTGCTTCAATCCATAGATTGACCTTTTGCAGCTTACAGACTTTATTAGCATTCTTTGGATCTACAAAACCTTCAGGCTGTGTCATGTACACATCCTCATTTATATTCCCGTTCGGGAATGCAGTTTTAACATCCATCTGCCAAATCTCATAGTCATAATAAGATGCAATAGCAAGCATGATCCTGATGGACTTAATCATGGCAACTGGAGAAAAGGTTTCGGCATAGTCAACACCTTGAACTTGTCGAAATCCCTTTGCAACCAATCTGCCTTTATAAGTTTGCACATTGCCATCCATGTCAGTCTTTTTCTTAAAGACCCACTTGCACCCTATGGGTTTTACCCCTTCGGATGGTTCCACCAAAGTCCATACTTTGTTGGAGTACATGGATTCCATCTCGGATCTCATGGCTTCAAGCCATTTCTCAGAATTTGGTCCCTCCATAGCCTCTACGTAGGTAGTTGGATCATCATCTATGATCAACTCACCACCTTCCTGAGTCACAAGGTATCCAAAACTCTCAAGTTCAAGGCGGGTCCTACTAGATCTATGAGGTCCTTGTGTTACCTGAGGAGAATGAGATTCCACAACACCTTGTGAATCTCTATATTCCTCTCCTACATCTATTGGTTCAATGTTTTCTTATTGGGCTTGAACCTCTTCAAGCTCTATTTTCCTCCCACTGTTTCCTTTGGAAATAAATTCCTTCTCTAGGAATACAACATCCCTGGAAACAAACACTTTGTTGTCAGTAGGGTGGTATAGATAATATCCCTTGGTCTCCTTGGGATATCCAACAAAATAACATTTATCAGATTTGGGTCCAAGCTTATCAGGAAACATTTTCCTAACGTAAGCCTCACAACCCCAAATCTTCATAAAAGACAAATTGGGACGCTTCTCGGTCCATATCTCATATGGTGTCTTTTGAACCGATTTAGATGGTACACGATTAAGTGTAAACACGGAGGTTTCAAGAGCATAACCCCAGAAAGAAATTGGAAGATCAACAAAACTCATCATTGATCACACCATATCCAATAATGTGCGATTCCCTCATTCAGACACACCATTATGATGTGGTGTTCCAGGCGGAGTCCATTGTGATACAATACCACGGGCTCGCAGAAGGTCCTCAAACTCCTGGCTTAAGTATTCTCCACCTCGATCAGATCGAAGTGCCTTAATACTTTTACCAAGTTGGTTTTGTACTTCATTCATGAAATCCTTGAACCTTTCAAGGGTTTCTGACTTATGTTTCATCAGGTACACATAGCCATACCTACTGAAGTCATCGGTAAAGGTAATGAAGTATTCATACCCACCTCTGGCATTAGTTCTAAAAGGCCCACATACATCAGTATGTATGAGTCCTAATAGATCACTAGCTCTCTCACCTTTACCTGAAAAGGGAGTCTTGGTCATCTTACCCGATAAACAAGATTCACATGTCTCTATTGATTCATAATCAAAAGAGTCTAGATAACCATCTTTATGGAGTCTAGAAATGCGCTTCTCATTTATGTGCCCTAGACGACAATGCCAAAGATATGTTTTGTTTGAGTCGTTGAGTTTTTGCTTTTTGGTGTTTACGTTGTATACATTTGTCTCCAAATCTATCAAGTATAGACCATAAGACATTGGAGCACTGTCATAAAAGATCCCATCTTTAGAAATGGAAAAATTTCCATTCTTAATAAGAAATTAAAATCCATCCTTGTCCAAACAAGAGACGGAAATGATATTCCTATTTATGGTAGGTACATAATAGCAGTTCTTCAACTCTATTATTAGCCCACTAGGTAGAGTTAACTCATAGGTTCCTACAGCACTGGCGGCAACTCTTACCCCATTAGCAACACGTAGTTCAACCTCGCCTTTTCCTAAAGGCCTACTTATCTTAAGATCCTTCACATTTGAACAAATGTGAGATCCGCATCCGGTATCAAGTACCCATGATGAAGAAGTAGTAAAGTTAATCTCTATCACATATACACCAGAAGTAGAGATCTCTATCTCTGACTTCTTCTTCCATCGTTCCTTCCATCCTCTGCATTTGGAAGAAATTGGTTTGGCGAGAGAACCCTTCTCTCCCTTACCTTTCGTCTGGTTGATCTCTATCAATGAACTTTCTTTCTTCTTCACCAACGCATTAAGCGTACATAGAGTGGATTCAAAGGCTCATGGTATATCTGGATTGTGCAGAACATTTCTCACAGTCCTCAACTAGTTATGGAATTTGTTCTCAATTAATTTTCCCATTTTAAAAGATGATTCTTTTGCCATTCTACAAGAGAAAATTGCATTTTGTCAAAACTCCTTTTGATTTGATTTGAATAAAATTTGACGATAGTTAATTAGGCCTTTAATTAATTACCGCTCCCACTATTTTGACTCAAATTGATAGCCCTCACCATCAATTCGGAAGATTGCAGCGTACAATCTTCTAGTGGGTCAAGATCCATATTTCATCAAATCATGAGTCAGCTTTGGCTGATTGCCTATAATATTGACTATTTAGGTAGGCCATCATGCCAATTACATCATATGCAACTCTTGATGAATGAACATGCGCAACACCTTGCCATGAACATTTCATGCCTCTGGGCTTACACGCTCTAAGAATCACCAGTTAAGTCTATCCCAAAAGCCGACACGGTAAACATGCACCCTGATTTGGCAGAACCTGCATGTCGACCCTTCACACTTCCACAAGACGGACGGCGCACCACGCTTTAGCATAACCTACGCTTGGTCGATCGAGTTTTCCATGTTTGTCACTAATGGAAGGCATATAAGACTTAATATTTTAATGAGGGATTTGGTTTTTATATACATATACATATCCAATCACCACAATATATAATATGTATCATATACATGTTATATCCCACAGAAAACATGTGAAACGATAAAAGCAATGATTATGGCCATCCTATTGTGATTCCTCGAGCTAAGAGGAATCACGGTCATCTAGGTCTACATCACATGAAACTTGTACAAGATGTTATATGTGCCTGCCTTTCTGGGTTTAATCAGCTCATCTCCATGACTGATCGGCTCGCCATCAAGTTAGTTGTTCAGGTGCCACCAGTCGATCGACTGGCGCCTCCAGCCGATCGGTTCACCAGTCGTAGTGCATCTCCTCAGGTCACCACACAGTCGTCTCGCTCCTTAAACCGATCGTCTGGAACATCAACTGATCAGTTCACGCCTTGAACTGATTGTCTCAAGTCGTCTGCCGTTCTTTGACATAACAGGAAATAAAATCTATCCTATTTACAATTGAATTGTGAAACCCCAAGTTACATTTGGGGGGAGCAAAGGTAGGAAATAAGTCTCGAATTTATTTCGAGTTACATTAGGAATAGGAGAAAAGGAATTGGTGCGCAGACTGAGATGCAAGCAACCACATACAACTACACACAAATATAGGGTTTATAGGCCATAACCATGCTACACATCCACCACAAAACGTGTTTAAGGGCGACGCGTATTGAGTGCATTAATATTACATATCATATATGTAGATTTGGGATTTGTGGATTGGACATGCATAAAGCCAATTTTATTCGCATTGTATGCAATAAATAAAGGCGACAAACCAAAATCGATCATATCGAGAATCCTAAAATATAGAGCATTTGACGTGACTCTGATACCACTGTTGGATTTTAGAGGAGGCGGAGAAGCAGCGAAAACAAAAATTTTCTCCCCAAAACCCAGAACAAAAGGAATTGCATCAACGTCTATACAATAGGAAAGATGGTTTGTGAATTCATACCTTGTCCTGAGGCTTGCTCGGCGACAGTACCTCGCGCCTTATGCGGTCTTCACCTCCAGTCTAGGACGGTGTCTGTGCAGCTCCTGGTCGCACCGGGACTGAAGACTCCTGGTCTCACCGGGATTGTCAGGATTGACAGTTGTCCTCCGAGCGACAGAGGTCTCCCGCCTCTGTAGTCGTCCACACTGACTGCCTAGAACTCCGATCTCCTTGTCCCACAAGGAATCAGAAGGAGTCACACCCTCATGTTGGCGTACTAGTCGCCAACACACTCTCCTGCCACCAATCGCTTTATGAAGTTGTCTTTCCCTTATTGTGCCTCCCTTTTCGGGTAGCACTTGCTCGGGCTCTCTCTCTTGGTTACCAAAACCAGAGAGAACGACAACTTCACAGAGCAACTGGTTGCACTGGGTTGTACTTTGAAAAGCCCCCAATACCCCTATATATATAGGAGGGTCATGGGACAAGGTTCTCTATCCCGGGCAATGCGGGACTAAAGAAGGAGTAGAAGGGTTCAATATTTTCCACAAAAACAACCAACTCGCAACCTGAACCGATTGTTTCACAACTGAAACGGTCAGTTGGGGATTTGAGCCGGTCGGTGGACACCTCAATCGATCGGTTGGGACCCATAAACCATTCGGTTCACTTCTGAACAGTTTCGGATTGACTTTCCTTCTTTTGTTTCCAATTGGTATCGAATACCAATCCTTGTTCCAATCAAATTGGGCAAGTGAAACGAAAAGAAATTTCTCACCAATCTTACTTTCCCAACTTGCCCGGTTGCAACAGTTGAACCGATCATTTCAACACTTGAAGCAATCATTCACCATGTCCATGAGCCGATCGACTCACCAGTTGAGCTGATCGGTTCACCAAGATCAGCCGATCGGTTCATCACATGAGCTTATCGGTTGGGAGTACAGATTCTGCATAATCAATCAATTGTGGTTTCAATCAATCCAATACTCTAATCAATCAGTCCAACACCTTGAACACTATGATATTGAGCTATCGATTAATTGAGTGTTTAATTGAACTACTAAACTCTTTTCGTAATCAATCTAAACATTGTTTGTGGACAAACTCCTATTCCAGGTTAAATACTATGTGTGTGACCATGCAGGTCCATTTCACGTTGGCAGTGAAAGTCCATAACATTTATGACTTCACAAGCAAAGAGCGGTGCCTAGTCACACATCAGTGCTACCCAAGTGAAATAGAAAGTTGGAGAACAACTTTGAATCCTACAATCTGTGAATGGTGTTATAGTGAATGTATAATTCCTTTGCCACTGATATCCTGAATGAACTCCAGGCATGGAACAATCATCCTGTCAACATTCATTCATTTCCTTGATCTCAGAGCAGACTGGGTGAGATGTGTGTGACATCAATATCACATATTGATTCATACGTGCATGCGCATGCCTTTCTCAATCCTACTCATCAAGTGGCCAAGGACATCAAACTCCCTCAGGAGGGACAAATCCCATATCTATCACTCACCCCTCAAAAGCCCCATGTGTCAAAGCCACCCAATTGTCACCTTTATAACAACCCATGTTTCAGGACTGTGTTTGATGATGTCAAAGTGTACCCAATGACATGTGTTGAGTGTAGTGATTTCAGGTCTAAGAATCACACTCACCACCATCACTGTGAGAGCTGACTGTGACTACCTAGTCATGGTTCCATGTGTCACTCTCACAGTGGGTCTGTCTGGTACCTTGTTCTCTAACAAGTACCTATGTGCTTGGTTTGATATCACTATATCATGACTAATGAGATTTTGTCATCAACCAACACACAAGCTAGTCTTCAGTGTTATTGATGTCTATGGTTATTTCCACAATAACAATAGACTAGTGACTAAACAAGAATGAATACTCTTAACATCCGTATGATCTCATCTTTCAGGTCCTCAACCCAAAATCATACGTCAATGAGTAAAACAATTCTTTAGACATCTATCATTTTACACCATCATCTCAGAAATAGTTTAAACATATAGATCGGAAATTGCCTTTATTATTATTCAAATCATTTACAAAGTATCCCCTTAAAATCATCATATGACTTGCTCTATAGGCATACATACCAACATATCATACTCTCATAGGTGACTCAGGACATTTCAGCCTCTCAAAATCTGAATAGGTTCAGGGCTTAGCACATGGCTTGGGTACCTCACATAGTGATCTAGATCGGACTCATGCAACCCATCATTTTATCCTGAGGGGTAAGGTTAAACACAACCATCTCCACCAATCCATCTCAAATGGATCCACATATCTGGGACTCAACTTTCTCAACTGTAGCTTAGAGGGGTCGGATTTTCACATCACATATTCTCCCAGAGTGAACTACATGTCAGTCTGCTTTGCATCATCTCACAACTCATGTTGCCTCTAGGCTCTCTCTCAGCCATTGCACGATCAAAGTGGCTTGATCTTCACACACTGTGGTTCTTTTCTGACCTTCACGAGGCCTCCTTCACCAACATCATCTTAATGAAGTGGTGACCGACACAACCTCCCTATAGAACTTCTTTCATCCCGATAAAGGCTATGGTGGTTAACATCACATCTTAAGAACTATCTGCATGTATCACCCTGAATGAGCACACATGCTCTCACCAGACCCTCTAGTCTAGATCATACTAACCATTATTATGGGGTGATAAACTATACTATCATCGAGTTCTTCTTGTATCCACTTCTACCTCATGGAAGTGAACCTTTAGGTCATACTCAAGAACTTTTGAACTCGTATCATGGTGTAGTTGAACCATCTCTCTCATGTGTAGTTCAACCCAATCTGTCTCTTGATAGTACTCTTTCTTTCTCATGTCATCTAGGTAAGGCAGTCTACCATAACCCATATTGCATCATGACTTTCCTTGGTCAAGGGGAGACTTTCCACATCATCCATAGTGATGAACTCCCATTCCCTCTCAAGGACTCTTTTATTATCTATATCAATACACTGAGTTACTGGTGTTCGTCCTTTACCTCCTAGCTTGCATCCAACATACCACATGTAGCCTCATCTTAAGCGTCCAATGTACTACCGCAACTTACCATCGTAGTGGTATTTCGGTGTATGATGAACTTAAAATCATGATCTCCTATATGTCATGATTCCTCAAGACTGATTCCTCGGAAACCCTAAACCACTCTAACCAGGGTTTCATATCTTTTCTTTCCAAAGAAGCGTACATGAGGTTCTACTACCATCCTTTCATTAAATCAAGGACTAGGCTGTCTAACCAAACAACCATTTACTTGATCAACCGCCATTGATACATCTGAGGGTTAGCCAACCTTATCTATTTTTCTCAACTTAAGGTTAGCCTAGCAACCTCAACTTCTTCTAGCTTCTAGCTAAACTAAGCAACTATTTCTCAAACAGAGCATTCATTACCACTTCACATCCTTAGGTATTAGGTAATGTTTGAAGACATTCATTTCCATGTATTCTACTTATCATCTCGTATCAAACTCTGAGTCTATCTTCATCAGAACACTCTGAGGTCATCCTCTTGATTATCAAACTCAACCTTGTATCACTTGCAAATTCCACATAGCTCATGATAAAACCTCCTCACAAGATGATTTCCTTAATACTCTTAGTGTTTGTAAACCATCCATGTATCATTCGTTCCACAAAGGTATGTTATCATCTCTATCCTCATACCTTATAGCAATGTTCCAACTCACATCATCTTTATCCTTGGTGTATGGCATGCGTATTGTCCTATCTCTCACTCCCATAACAAGAGGAAATAAGCATTTGGTTGCAGTCCAATTACAAAGTTCTTCCCGTTCCAAGAGTAGAGATGGTACAACCCACCTTGCCAGTTCACTTTCAAATCTAAGTCAAAATGTGCCACATATGTCTCTACAAACATCACAATATCAAAAAAAATTACTTCCATGGAAAACTGATCTGGAACCTACTTGGGTCACCACACAATCCTTGGTTATCTCCTCTAAGTCTATAGGGTGTCGACACTTTTGGGGTCATCCCTCTTCCCTTATGCATCTAGAGAGTGCCCTACTCATCTTCCCTTTGGGTCCCATGAGTTCATGAAGGTGATCTATCTCCTAACCCGTGGCCCTCAGATAATGATAGTTGTTACCTCCCAACCCTATGGTCATGTGCAGCTAGGGAATTAGGCAATCTCCTACTTCCATCGGTATTATCCCTACCTGACCCTAGAATAGACTTAGGATTCTAACATAGTACATGTCCAACTTAGAACCTTACCCAAGCCTTCATCATCTCTCTCTCTGCATTCACAGCTGACTTCCATCCATTCATAGGGATCATGGCAACCTGCCTACCTTGTTCAAGCCACATACCGGTTACCTCCATGGTAACACGTCTACATGCACGTAGAGATAGTTATCTATGGGTCTGCAGGTTCATTCTCATACCATGTACTCTTCAGTTAGCTTCACAAGATCCTCTGAAACCTATTTAGGGTACCTCAAAACTAACAAAACTGGTATACACCCTACAAAAGGGTCCCTCTCCCAAGATGGGAGGAAACTACACCCTGATAACAGCAGTCACAAACGTCCTTATATTTAGGGTATGCATCCACATGAGCATGCTTAGCCCTAGCTAGCTACTAAGGCACAAGAAGACACTTACCAAACCATGCTAGGTCACACTTGTTCTCATCCTCAACATTAGACCAACTTAGTTGTGAGGGGTTCGTCAAACATACCCTTAACTTATGGGGTTTCCGTTACCTCTACACATGAGGAGTACCGTGCTCGAAACTATAGAGACTCAAATCTCATCATGAGCATTGGGTACACTACTTCCCCTCTTAGGCCTAGGAACCCTAGGTTCACCTTTGGGTGTCCAATTGCATGTTCAAACTCTTAACCACGAATCAAGCATGTATAAGGCATGACATGCACTCCCTGTCACCCTTCTACTCGAGCAACACATCAGGATCGAGTCCTCCTCAAGGACAACCAATGCGGTACAAGGCCTTATAACCTGTTACCAAACCTCTCCAGGTATAAGGAACTCTTCTTCCTATCTCAGAAGGTAAACACCTATACCACAGGCACATAGGTACCAGAAGCATCATTCTCTCTCTAGGGTTTGGTTCCTCTAAAGGCAATCAAGATATCATCGGCCTCCAGAGATCATGCATGAGGCAACCACTATCATCCACTTAGGTCGCATCATTCTCGACTCCCCACTGTTCCCCACATCTCAGGCTTTTAGGTTTCCAACCTTCTTGCTTGGTTCCTTCTTTCTCTCTCTAAATCTAACTCCACATCCAGCCATACTACTAGAGGTTATATCTCCATGAAGGATCAAGCTCACATGCATACCTCTACGCTAGTGAAGCCTGTGCTCAAACTTATGTTTGCTCATGATTATCCATAGCCCCTTATGCTTATATCATAAGACAACCATCATGTCCTTCTGGCCTCAGTTTTAACTTATTGTTCATACTACGGATGTACTCTGGGTGCAAGATATATCCTACTTGCAACAGCCCATAAGGTTTATATAGGTTCTTCTCTAACCTCATCCATGAAGGAGCTATCCTACGCTCAAACATGTACGACCCTTCCCAGGGTTGGGTTGCCAAAGGTACTCGGTCATCAACTTCTCATGGCTCATATGGCATCCAAGGCATGTCTATCCAAACACCTGGTCTACCATGACATCTAACTCATCATGCCATCTCTCGCTAACCTTTACTTGGGGTTAAGGTTAACATCATCCTCAAAGGATGTGCTAGGTCTCTACTTTTGATGGAGGTCTCTACCTCCAAGACTAACTCTCTCTACTCATCCTCCTAACAAGGAGGTCTATCCTCAGGTCTCTCCTGAGAGCAATGACAACTCGTTTCATACGACCTAAGCATGTATATATTCTTTAGTTTGTGCTTAATCTATTAAGCTTATGTCCATGACATCTTATTTACATGCTTTTCATTAATTTGGTGGAGGATTCCTTAGACCTTATTAACCTTACCCATACCTCAAGAGGGTGAAGAGAAGAGAGAAAACCCTAATCCTTAAGGTCCTTAACAAAATTTGAGTTGAGAAGGGATGAACAAGATGAGAGAGTCCTAAAGGTGTCTTATTTCTAGTCATATCCTAAGACATCGGCCAGGCAATCACACAATCTGGGAGTCCTCATATTCTGACTAGCGGTGTGGAGGAAAATATTGCCAGCCCCCGGACATGATCATTTTCTAGACACCTCAGTCTTTCAGACAATCCTCTAATAACTCCCTCGGTTCTATGGAATTTGTAAAATTTAATAATTATTAAAGATTAAGTGAGGAACATATGCTCTGATACCAATTGTAACGACCCTACCTCCTAGTAACCCCCAATTAAGGGAGACTGAAAGGTCAGAGCCGTTATTCAATAACTCGGATCAAAGGTTTGACAAATAATCAATAATAATTATAAAATTCTACTAACTAAACTAAAATCTATTAGAAAATTAAAACTTTTCATACCTTTTAAAACTTTGGGAATCTATTTATCCAAGCTTGAATCTACTCTATCTAATCCTCCTTGCACATCATGTTTTATTTTCACAATGTGTCACTTTACTGTTTGTTCATTTCAGGGTTGTACCTAAAATGCCGAAAAACAAAACGTCGATCAGCATATCGAAATATACTGGTATGTGGGGACAACCAAAAGTTTGCACATATGGATAACAATCTAATTATCACAATCAAGTTAATTAACAAGCCAATTTACACTTTTCAGTATGACATTCTCCACCGCTTTTGCACTAACTCTGGAATACCCACCTTAGGGTTTGTTTTGTCAATGACTTAAGGCCACCTTCTCAATCACGAGCTTGGTGCCTGGGGGTCACCACTAATGGTGGCCACTATTCATGCAATATCATAGGCCACCTTCTAATTCCCGAGCTTGGTGCCTGGGGTCACCACTCATGGTGCCCATTGGTCTACCCATCTGGGCCTAACCTTTGGCATCATCCATCAGGGTGGCATGTAGGTGCGAGAACACATACTTCTATTATTAATGTGATAATCATAGTGACTTTATGATGTGCAAGTATGAACATCCAAACTGATAATTTGCATTCAATGTGATTAACCAACCAAAAAATCCTCGGGAAACTAAGGTGGTTATTCATAATTAACCACATACATGTACATGCAGATTTGAGACAGAATATTCCAATCAATTAAGACATCCAATCAAGCAAGTACAAGAATCCTGAAATCACATTCAATATCTTTTATCAAAATCTATCCAAACCATCTAGATATTTAGGGTTTCTATTCCTTTTTAGGGTTTCTTTCCAATTAGGGTTTTACTTCACCTTACTCTTTTAAACCCTAATTCCTCATCTTTCCTTTACAAAAGTTATTAAGGTTCCCTTTTATCAACTCATAGTCTTAATTTTAGATTTAAAGCACAGTTAACCATTAATTAAGTTCATTAAGCCTCTCTTCCATTAAAGCTACCATCTTTATCCTTTTAATCCACTCGAAAACCCTAATTCTATATTAAGGGTATTTATCCACAATTAGGAACCTTTGTACTCGAAATATATTAGAACCATCATACCTCAGTTTTGTACATGAATTTGACCAATTCAAATCATTAAGGATCATAATTACCAAAGTTAGGGTTCAATGTTCATTAAATCATATGGAACTCTAAATTAACCAAATTATGCATGAAGATCTTCCTTTTAAATCTAATATGCCCTTTTTATTAACAACAGGTTAATATCTACTTTAATCATCGATTAAACCCTACTAAATACTTTAATCATCTCAAACTAGAGTTTTTCATTGATTAAACCATTAAAGATAACATCTTTACATACGTTTTGAATATAAAGCATAATTAGGTTTCAAATATAATTTATATGTTTTCCTCTCATTCTGAGGATCAATTTTCATGTATTAACTTTATTCATCAGAGCTTCCTAGCAATTTCTACAATTTTTGTAAGTTTATCACTTAATTGACCAGTTACAAATTGACACGTCAGCGTTAAGTCTTTACCAGTATTCCGTGTAGAGAAAGGTCTCGGCTGCCCTTGGGTCATGTACGCGCGATGAGGGGCATAAGAGTCATTTGACTCTATTCCCTTCTTCTTCTGCATGCCTACGTCTCTGTGCTCACAACGCTGCGTCGCGCGGCTTTGCCTCCGAGCGACGAGTTGCTTCCTCTGCACCCACCTTCCTTTCTTTTATGTATCTCTCTCTCTGGCCGTGCAACCCCTAGACAGTGCCGCTCCCCACCAACAGCATGCCCAACTCCTTGGGTCTTCTAGGGTGGTCGGCGCAGAGCCTGCGGCCGTGGCTCCCTTACGGTAGCCTGCCTAGGTTCTTTGTCGTGCAGGTGGCCGCTGGTTCTTTCCCAGAAAAGATGGTGCTCGCACCCTTTTCAGGATGACAACCATAAAAGAAAAGTGGAGAAGGCTCATTGAAGCTTGTCTTTGATGAGGTTCAAGGCCACGATCTATTGTGACCATGTTGCAGGTCTGTCCGAGGCTTCTCAAGGCCGAACGACGGGATAATCTGAGGCTCATGGGTTCGCATGGTTCCCTCTTGGGCCACTACGGATAGGGCCATGAATTCTGGTGGCAATATGTTGAACTAGGGTTTCTATATATATACACACACCTAAGGAAACCCTAGGGTTCGTCCTTGAAGAGACGAAGAGAGTCCTCAAAGCCTAGACCTATACCTTCATGGCCGCGAGACCCACATGGGAGGGAGACACATATTTGTATTTCGTGTTGCACACAAATGAAAAAGAAAATGCCCAATGGCACTAATCATCATTCCTTATTCTCTAAAAGCATGTCCTTGTATATAGGTTCTAGAAAATCATTACATATTCCCTATTCCTTTCTATTTTGGAATACTTACATAATGAAAAATTAGAAAATTATTACTCTTACTCTCTTTATGTTTGGCTTTTAATCCATTGGCCACAAATTCATATTTTCTTTTAATAAATAACATCTCTTTTTGATATTATCAAAAAGTCATTAATGATGTATTCCATTACCCTCTTAGTTTGTTTTATTTGCCTTTTCCAGATTGCTACTGAAGCCTTACCCTAGGCCTTTGGCTCGAATGTAATAGCAGAGAAGATGGGGACTGTCTCACCCCATCTCTGGTCGAGAAACCCCTCTACTGAGGGTTAGACTAGGTCCGGTAAGGGTCTGTCGAGGTGCAGATACCCTCCCCATGTTGCCTCGCGTCGCCAGATCCGGAGGACGGAGGTCCGCGTGCGACAGACGTCGCTACAGCAGGAGCACATCACAAGAAAGAAGAAAGGGAATATAGTCAAATGACTCTTGTACCCCTGATCACACAAACATGACCCAAGGGCGGCCGATACTTTTCCTCCACGTTTTGCATCGAGTTCTGGTAAAGATTTAATGCTAACATGTTAGTTTCTAATTGGTCAATTAAGTGATAAACTTACAAAAATCGTAGAAATTGCTAGGAAGCTCTGATGGATAAAGTTAAAGTATGAAAGTTTCTTAGAAAAATATGAGGAACACAATAAAAATATTTCGAGAACCTGATTTTGTTACTAATGACAAAAGTATGCTAAGTTAATAAAAAGTATTTTGAAATTAGGTTAGAAACCCTAATTGAGATTAATGGTTGAGTCTATGATGCTTAATTGGATAAATGGAGTAATAGTAACCTATTGAATGATAACGGTAGACTTGAACCTAATCTAGATGAATAATTTCATGTTTTAGGGTTTTAAACTAAGTATGAATGATAATGCATCTAGAAACCCTAATTTAGGGTAAAAGAAGAGATGATTATGTTTAATTCAAAATATATGGAAATATGTTGCTAAATGATGATCCTAAGCCTATCATAAGAGATAGGATATGACCCTTATGGTTCATGAATAATTTTGTTTACTTAGGGTCTGTAATAATATAAGTGAAAGCAAAACCCTATTTACAAGGGAAACCCTAAAAATGAGTAGGAACTCTAGGAAGCAAGTTAGGTTGGATAGATTTTGATGACATGAGTAATAAGAGGAAAATGTATGTTTATTTCAGGATTCTTGTTGTGTACTTGCTTGCTTGATTGGATTTCTACTTGGTTGATTCTAACTCAAATCAGAGTACAGGTATGTGGTTACGCTTATGGTTAAACACTTTTGTTTCATGGCGATTCTCGGATGTTTTATCGGTTGTCCGAAAATAACTGCTTGGATGACTTTTATTTCATGAAACTATAAAGTGACTATGATTATCACCATAAATACGTATACATGACTGGCTCAGATCCTGGTCCTCCTCTGTGGCTTTGTTAATAATGAAAACGGTAACTTAGTACAGGGCCTACTTGTTAAGTAGGACATCCGATTATCATGAGTTAAAAACTGGGCTACCTACTTGTAGTGCCATGAGACTCTGTAACACACCATGAGTTAGGGAGTAGGCTACATATGGGTAGTGCCATACGGCTCAACCCGAGAAATTGATTCACGTAAGATCATGAGGGGTTTAATGGGGATCTACCTTAACGAAGGTAGCATCCAGGTCCACTGTAGGGACAGCGCAGAGGTTAGGGTATGGATGGATTGAGCAGTTATGCATAAAACGTAAAGTTGTTTGTTAAATCATAACTAACTGCAATATGTTGTTACAGTTAAGTGCACGATTATTGTTTCCCCCACATACCAATATATTTATTTATGCTGATCGACGTTTTGTTTATCGGCGTTTTAGGTATACATTGAAAATGACAAACAGTAAAGTGGCATATTGTGAAATTAAGAAATAAAGTGCAAGGAAGATTAGTTAGAATAGAGTCTAGATGTGGATAGAAGTTGGATATCCAAGTTTTGAAAAAGGTATGCAAAGTTTTATTTTATTCCATCTTTCAGTATAGTTTTGGTAGAATTTAATAATTATTATTGATTATTTATTGAACCATTGATCCGGAAAATTGGGATAACGACTCTTACCTCTTGGTCTCCCTTAATTGGGGGTTATCGGGAGGCGGGATCGTTACATATTGAGAGCAAGACGAAGAAGATAACACATTGTGTATAAATTTTTCGAGACACACATGTATAAATTAGGGAATTATGTTGGTTTTTGCATGTCCATGTTTTTAGTAAACAAATAACATGAATTTATTATCTGCATGTCGCATACTTGATTCTTCATCCTTGTGCTTTATTGTCCAGAAATGTACAAACTCTGGACCTCCGAAATTGAGCTCCAGTCAACTGTGTCTCACTCTAGACTTCCGATCTCGAGCTCCAATCAACTTCTTATCCAGCTGGGAACAGTACGAAAATGTGTACGAGTAGCTACGGGGAAGATAGCTCGGAGGAAAGATCTGCTTTAACGTAGCAGCCCGGAAGAGAGCTCAGGAGAAACCGCTTTTATTTAGGCTTTGATTTTGAGCTACTGGGAGCACAATGCAGGCGGCCGTCCACGTCGAAACTCTCGCACTGTGCATTGGATAGCAAACGTCTGTTCTAAGGAGAGCCTGTGCGATGTAAAATTGCACATATCGTGACAGCGATGCCTGGCCTTTCACTCATCTAAACATGAGGACCATATTGCCATGCTAGCCCACTCGGGAATGGGAATAGGTAGCCCTACGTCCGCAGTATTGAAAGTTCGCCGGAGTAAAATGGAGAAAAACAAAGAAAAAGTAATAAAAAAGATGAGGAAAGTTGAAATAAGAGACAGTAGAAATGGAGAGAAAGGAAGTAGAAAAAAATTTGGAAAAAAATGTATGGAAGCAGGAAAAATAAAAGATGAAAGTAAAAAAAAAAAGTAGGTACCCGTATTGTACCAATGGATGATAGAATATTAGTACAATAGCTAATAAACAACGTGATCTTATTATACTAAAAAGTTAATGAATAATCAAATCAATATTATGAAAGCACTCATACCGGAATTTGTAGAAGACTCCATTAGCGGCAGGACACTGGCTACATGAAGGGAGAGTGAAAGAACAAAGGGAGCGTTGAGCGGAAGCGTCCTATCTTCCAAAATGGCAGCTTTCGTGATCCCAAGTGGAAGTACGTAAATAGGAATCATGTTTCTCTCTCCTGGTGGGTTCTCCGATGGATGGAGTCGGTTACAGATAGCATCCCATGGAGAGAGGACCGTCCTATATATAATAAATCATAAAGCCTCTTTATGGAATCCATCCCATCTCCAACAAAGGCATCCATTTATGGAAATTTTGTTATTTAATATTATATTTATTTTGGGCCACACTAAAAGGTATTTAACATTTTCCCACTTGATCCAAAATATCATGGCAATAAGATTTAACAATTTTCCATTGATGTTCACTATAAATACTTCCATATAAAAGAATTAAATATGAGTCATATCGGTTGATACTCAATAAACGAGTACTTCCTTCTATGTACTACAATATCTAATCATCTCATATGTAGTGACATAAACTTTATGAATAGATTGAACTCAAATCTATACTCTGGTCCTCCTTTATGTCAAAACTGATGTTATTTTATAACTAGTATTGAAATAGAAGTAGCGAGTCAAATATCTGATCACATAATAAATATTACATTGCCACATTACAAATCAAATGACATTCTCAAACCCATATTCTGTGCATGAGATGTATACAATCCTGGAGCTAGTGCTTTTGTAAGAGGATCTGAAATCATATAATGTGTACCAATATGATCAATCATTATCATCTTGTTGTCAACTCACTCATTGACAACATAGAGCTTTATGTCTAGATGTCTGCATGCAATGGTACTTTTATCATTATTAGTAAAAATGACTGTAGCTTCATTATCACAGTAGATCTGTGTTGGCTTATGAATTGAATCAATAACTTTAAGATATTTTATCATATTTTTAAGCCAAATTGTCTGTGATGATGTTTCATGGCAAGCTATAAGCTCAACTTCCATGGTGGATGAAGTTGTAGTCTTTTATTTGACACTCCTCCATGACAATGCACTACTAGCTAGTAGGAAGATATAGTCTGTTGTAGACTTCCTACTGTCAAGACAACCAACAAAATCTGCATCTGAATATTTTATAACCTCAAGGTAGTTTGTCCTTTTATATGTAAGCATGTACTCCTTTGTCCATTGCAGGTAGCGCATCACCTTCTTCACGACTCTCCAATGGTCAATGCATGGGTTACTTTAGTAACGACCAAATATTTCAGTAGAAAAAACAATGTCCGATCAGGTGCATATCTGGAGATATTGTAGGCTCCCAACTACAGATGCGTATGGTATCGTCTATATTGCATTCCTTTCAATTTTATTACTAGGACACTGCTTGGAGTTAAATGTATCTCCTTTGACTATAGGTGTAGGTCCAGGTGAATAATTTTTCATTCCATACTTTTCTAAAACTTGAGATATATAAGCCTTCTGGGTTATTTCAAATATTCCTTTAGCCTGGTCTCTATAAATCTCCATACCAAGTACATACGTGGCTTCACCCATGTCTTTCATCTCAAAATTATAGGAAGGAAATTCTTTGGTTTCATGCAATATGTCCAAGTTATTACTTGCTACATAAAAAATCAATACTATAAACTTATTCCCACTGACCTTGAGGTATGTACACTGATCAACAATATTTGGTTTAAACCCAAAACTTGATATGATGGTGTTAAACTTTATATACCATTGTCGGAATGCTTGTTTATGTCCATAAATTAATTTCTTTAATTTGAAAACTATATGACTTCTACTATGATCAATGAAACCTTCTGGTTGTTCCATATAGACTTATTTAGATAAATTCTCATTCAAAAATGTTGTTTTCACATCCATTTAGTATAGCTCATGATCAAAATGAGCCACTAAGGCCATGATCACCCTAATGGAGTCTTTTGATGAGACTGGAGCAAAGGTATCTTTGTAATCAATTTCTTCCTTTTGTGTGAAACCCTTTGCAACTAATCTAGCCTTGTACCTCTCAATTTCACCATTTGAGTTCCTTTTGGTCTTAAAGACCCATTTGCAACCGATAGGTTTAATACTCTCCAGTAAAGGTACAAGGTCTCATACTTGATTTTTATCCATGGATGTTATTTACTCCTTCATGGCATCAAGCCACTTAGAGGAATTTTCACAATCCATTACTTGTGAAAAGGATAAGGGATCAATATCTTCAAACTCTATATTTGGCTCTTGAAGGTATACAACATAGTCAGATGGGATGGCAGGCCTCTTTGATCTTGTGGATCTTCTTAATTCAACATTGGGTACTAAATTTTGTGTAGGCTCTTCAGGTTGTTATTCATCATGAACATGATCATCTGGTTCATTTACAAACTGACTAGGAGCATGATCTACTTCTATTAACTGATCTACTTGATAATTGTCTATGGGAACAATGATTGGATAGCCTATACGTCTTTGACTAGGTGCAGGTCTAGGAGAATTATCCTACATTTCACAAAGGATATATTCTGAAGTAGGTCATTCCCACTGAGGTGATGATCCTCCAAAAATCTAGCCTTACCCGTCTCAACTATTTTTCATGGGTGAGATGGACAGTAAAATCTATATCCCTTTGACCTTTCTGGATAACCAATAATGAAACCACTAGTGGTTCTTGGGTCAAATGCCTTCTCGTTTGGATTGTAAACTCTAGCTTTTGTACGGCATCCCCATATGTGCATATAGTTCAAGGATGTTCCTGTCCATAATTCATATGGGGTTTTTTGGACAGACTTGCTAGGAACCTTGTTTAATACATGTACTGATGTCTTTAAAGCCTCACTCCACATTTTAGAAGGAAGGGATTAATTACAAAGCATTGCACGAACCATTTCCTTTAATGTTTGATTCCTTCTTTCAGCTACACCATTTAGACTTAGTGTGCTTGGCATTGTGAGGTACAATACCCACTTCTTGAAGGAATTGTGCAAATGGTCTCTTTCTTTGTCCCATCTCAGTGAATCTTCTATAATATTCACCTCCTCTATCTAATCAGACTATCTTAATCACTTTACCTAATTGTTTCTCCACTTCAACTTTAAAGTCCTTAAAGGCTTGAAAAACTTCACTTTTGTCAATTAATAAGTAGAGGAACACATATCGTGAATAGTCATCGATAAAGGTTGCAAAATACTTTTTCCCTGTGAAACAAGGTGGAAAAGGTCCACTAATATTCGTGTGAATTATTTCTAATGTTGTGTTACTTCTCTTGGCACCCTTTTTTGAAGTGTTGGTTTGCTTAACCTTTATGCATTCAACACATGTTCCAAAATCAGTGAAGTCTAAGGGCCTCAAAATTCCCTCCTTCACTAATCTTTGGATTTTTTCTTTAGAAATATGTCCCAATCTTCGGTGCCAAAGAAGTGATGAGTTCTCATCTAATAATGTACGTTTTTTACCAATAATATTATGTTAGACTATAAAAAATTCTTAAAATGAGGGCTTAATTTTACTTGATAAAGATCATTTATTAAAATACAAGTACCAATTAAACTAGAGTTTATATACAATGATAGTTGTCCACTTTGAAGAATAAAACCATAGTCTGATTTGTCTAATCTAGAAAAAACACTAAATTTCTACTATAATTTGGTTTCTAAGTCCAACAACTTTTTATTGTCAAGGATTAATCTGCATGTTCCAACAACCTTTACGCGAGAGCCCAATTTATTTCCTGAATAAAGGACTTTTTCATGCCTCATTGGTTTCCTTTGATACAAAAATCCTTGCAATGTATTAGAAATATGCACAGTGGCACAAGAGCCAAGCCACCAACTATATAATGGAACATTTGAAAGATGACATTCATATGAAACAAGAGACATTATACCTTTCTTTTCCAACCATTTCTTGTACTTGAAGCACTCCTTTTTAGCGTGTCCTTTCTTGTGGTAGAAAAAGTATTTCATATTAGCCTTGCTTCCTCCAACCTTGCCATCACCTGGCTTGGACACTCCACCTGAGATAGGAGTAGTTCCCTTCATTTTTTCTTTACCCTTACAGCTATGCTTGTCGTGAGTGCTTAAATGTGCAGTAGGAACCCCTTCATTCTTAAGTCTTTCTTCTTCTTGAACACACATGGCCAATAAATCATTTATTGACCATTTTTCCTTTTGTGTGTTATAAGAGATCTTGAATGATCCATACTGACTAGGCAATAAAGTTAAAATGAAATGAACAAGAAATGCATCAGAGATGGATAACTCCATGTCATTGAGTTGTGCGGCAATATGTCTCATCTCCATGATGTGTTCACAGATCCCACAAGAATCATTGTACTTCATAGAGCACATCTTGGCCATTAGGGTGCTGACCCTAGACTTACTGGAAGAAACATATTGCTCCTCCACTGCCTTTAAAAATTTTTTTGCCAATTTAGAAGTGGGAATGGACCGTCTAATATGCTTTCTCATTTTTTCTTGCATAAGCTACAAATTAAGCTGATTAGAACATTCTCACTTATCATAATTGACCTTTTCTACAGTGGTACTTGTCTCTATAAGTGGTTGTGGTTTTTCCACTCAGAAAGCTAAGTCTAAGTCCATACAACCTAATGTAAACATGACCTTTTATTTCCATTCATTAAAATTTGAACCGTTAAGAGTAGGAATATTGTTATTTTCATCATACAAGGATGAGGAAATATCTACAATTGTAAAAATTCCATATTAAAACCACAAGTAAAATATATAAGTAAATTTTGATGTCTACTTTATTTACTTTTATCTGCTAATTCCAATAGTCATCATATCGTTATCTTTGGATAAATATGTAATACAAAGTGGAATTAGATATATGTGGATCACATCCACATAAAAAAACAATACACGCATTAGAATAATGAAATACTTTATCTTTGGAAAAAATATTTTATGCATCTAAAGACATATTTGTTGTCACATCATGCTTAATGACAAAAAACAGATAAACCTTTGGGTATTATTCATTCTTAATTAAGCACATACTATGACATCTTATAAAAATAACATTATAACTGCACATGTGTTCTCAACCATCCGGAGAACAATGAAAATTCCATATTCATACTTGATTCCATCGATTATATAGTGAAACAAATAATACCACATTTCAAATATGAGTGAACCATAGTATAAACTAACAAAGACTCCATGTCTAACATGGAGGATTGCCACAATCAGCAAAAAGTAATCCAGAACAAAACTGGAGGAGTAAAGTATGCGGTCAGTGGGCAAGTATCACTAAGAAACTAGTTTATGTGATTCTAAAAGAACGTATATCATCGTTTCTACCAAAGAACGGTCATCAATGTAGTAGATTAAAAGAAACTACAATTAAAATTAATGAACATTCATGACCGAACGTTGATGATTATATAAATTCCAATCAATCTCCTTTTATGAATGACATGAGGATATATGTTAATGCACTTACGGTGTTATTTAGGCATGAAGTGAGCAATTCCTTCTTTCTGTGATGGGGATACGATGATTCTAGAACACGTGATCTGAAAACACGATGAAATCATGACCAGTAGATTCATTTACACACGGTACAAGGCTTCTTCATCATGAAAAATTACAACCACGGAATTTACCACTCGTCATGTTCTGGGAGAATACGTCAGAGACAATGTTGTATTGAAACAACAACGGAAAACACCACAATAACTTGAGAAAGAGCGTATCATAAAATTTAACAATGGTGACATCGGTTTTAATAACCGGTCTCTGATACCATTGAAAGCACTCATACCGGAATTTGTAGAAGACTCCATTAGTAGCATGACACTGACTGGATGGAGGCAGAGTAGAAGAACAAAGGGAGCACTGAGCAGAAGCGTCCTGTCTCCCAAAATGACAACATTCGTGATCCCAAGCGGACGTATGTAAATAGGAATCAAGTTTCTCTCTCTTGGTTGGTTCTCTTATGGATGGAGTCGGTTATAGATAGCATCCCATGGAGAGAGGACCATCCTATATATAATAAATCACAAAGCCTCTTTATCCACCATGAAGAGGCATGTCAGATATGGGAATTCATCCCATCTCCAACAGAGGCATCCCTTTTTGAAAATTGTTGTTATTTAATATTGTATTTATTTTGGGCCGCACTAAAAGGTATTTAACATATTATAATTTAGTACAATTTCAACAATGTCATATGACATTAATATAGTATAATATTAACTAGTCACGATCAAATTTTGATATAATATCAATACATAATTTAATAGTGGGACCTTGTTTTACTTCATGAATTAAATTGTAGTAGTACTAATAAAATAACGTGATCTTATTTTACTTATAGATGTTGATGAAATACTAAATCCAATATTAGAATGTAGTATAGTACGAATAAATAGTAAACTATATAAGTATTATAGTACTAGCTGGTTGCAATGAGATTTTCATACAACATAAATGCAAGATTCATTATTGGGATCTTATTGTACTTAAGAAAATAACTTTCAATACAATACTAATAAAAATAATGTGGCCTTTATTACATTCTAATATTGATTAATAGTTATATTAATATAAGAATTTGTTATCATTATCATCTAAGACTCAGTCCCAACTATGTTGGGGTCCGCTACATGGATCCTTCCTTTCCATTAAGCTCTATCTTGAGCCATATTATGGTTGAGATGTAGGGATTCAAAATATCTCTCTATAAACTCATTCCATCTCAATTTAAGCCTTCCTCTTCTTCTATTTATTGTGCTTGACTCAATAGCATTTCTTTGTATAGGCGCATTAGTCGGTCTGCGTTGCATATGTCTATACCATCTGAGTCAGCCCTCGCGCAACATGTCCTCAATGCTCATCACTCCCACTTTATTCCTAATATAGTCATTTCTCAAGCGATCTTTTCTAGTATTCCCACACATCCCTCTCAGTATACACATTTCAGCCACATTCATCTTGTTGAGACCTTATTTCTTTACCGCCAAACATTCACTCACATAGAGCATGGTTGGACGTATAGTTGCTCTATAAAACTTACTTTTTTAAACTAAGAGGGATCTTCCGATCGCATAAAGATCTAGTTTCACTCCTCCATTTAAACCATCCCGCAGTGATCATGTGACAAATTTCATTTTGGACATCTCCATTTGTTGGAATAATAGAACCCAAATAACAAAATTTATAACATTTTTGTATATCTACTCCGTCCAACTTGACTCCATCATTCACACTGTGAGATTAGCTGAAATTGTAATGTATATGCTTCGTTTTTCTCCTGCTAATCATCAAACCATTTTATACCAATGCCTCTCTCCAACATTCAACTTTATCATTCTATCCATCTTTAGAGTCATCAATCAAAACAATATCATCAGCAAATAACAAACACCTAGGAATATCACCCTGAACATTCTTAGTCAACTCATCCATAACAAGAACAAACAGATATAAGTTGAGTGTGGATGCTTGGTGTACCCCAACTGTGACAGGAAAAGTTGGTGTCTCTCCACCAGGAGTTTCTACATTGGCAGTAGAGCTATCATACATGTCTTTGATCAAGTCAATGTATTGAATTGACACGCCCTTTTTCTTGAAAACCTTCCACAACACTTCTTTGGGAACATGATCATAAGCCTTTTCCAAATCAATAAAAACCATATGAAGATCTTTTTTTCTTTCTCTATACTTCTCCATAAGCCTAAAAAAACAATATATGTTGTTGATCTTCTAGGTTTGAAACTAAATTAGCTGTTTGATATCTGTGTTATAGATCTTAGTATCTGCTCAATAATCCTCTCCTAAAGCTTCATTGTGTGACTCATCAACTTGATACCTTTGTAGTTTGTCCAACTTTGAACATCACCTTTGTTCTTATAAATGGGGACTGTAGAACTATTTCTCCACTCATCTGGCATCTTCTTGGTCTTCAGAATCTTCTTAAAGAACTTTGTTAACCACATTCTCCTTCATCCCCCATACTCTTCCATACATCAATGTGAATACCGTCTGGTATGCATGCCAATCTCATTTTCATCTTTCTCAAAGAGTTCTTGACCTCAAATGGTGAAACTCGTCATGTGTAAATGATATCTCGTGTATTCATGTCACACGAGTCTCTAACATTATTTGCAGTATCTCCATTGAAATGCTTATGGAAGTAATTTCTTCACTGGTTCTTGATATCATCGTCCTTCACCAACACTCTATCATCTTCATTCTTAATGCATTTTACTTGAATCAAGTCTCTTTCTTTCCTTTCTCTTATACAAACCATTATATATATATATATATATATATATATCTTTTTCCCCTTCTCTTGTATCCACCTTCTTATAAATATCATCAAAGTATCTAGACCTTGCCTCTTGAACAATGTTTTAGCTACTTTCTTTACTTTCTTATATATTTGGAATGTTGCATCATCTCTAGATTTGGGCAAGCTCCAATAGATCTCCCTTTTCATATTAATATTCTTCTTTATTTCATCATTCCACCACCAAGTCTCTTTCTGTGGAGGCCCAAAACCTTTAGACTCCCACAAAACCTCTTTGAAATATTTTGTTATGCAAGTGCTCATGTTATGCCACATAGTGTTAACATCAGACTCCAAGTTCCACGTTCCCTCCTTGATGAGTTTATCATGAAAAGTCAATTTCTTTTCTCCTTTAAGATTCCACCATTTGATCCTACTATATTGATTTTTGTTATGCTTGCCTTTTTTGATCTTCATATTAATATCTAAAATTATCAAACTATGTTGGGTCATCAGTTCTTCACCAAGAATCACTTTACAATCCTTGCATATATTATGATCCATCCTCCTTGTTAGGAGACAATTAATTTGGCTACGATTATGCCCACTCTTTAAAGTAATCTTATGAGATTCTCTTTTCTTAAAATGGTGAATTCCAAAATAATATCATATGCAACTATAAAATCTAATATCCTTCTCCATTTCTATTGTCATATCCATAATCACTATGAACTCTCTCATATCCAGCATTACCACTGCCCACATGGCCATTTAAGTCACTCCAATAATAATCTTCTCCTTTGTCAGTATTCCATGCATCAATTCATCCATGTCATCCCAAAATTCTTCTTAGCATCCTCGCTAAGGACAACTTGGGGGGCATAAACGCTAATAATGTTAAAATATTTCTCCCAAGAACAACCTTGATAGCTACAATTCTATCACCTATCCATGTATTATTGACACCATCATCTTTCAACATCTTATCAACAATAATACCTATGCCATGTCTATGTCTATCAATACATGTATACCAGATTTTGTATCATGTGTCTCTAATCTCTCTACAACGTTCCCCTGCCCACTTAGTTTCCTACAAACAAGCTATATTGACTTATCTTCTCATCATGACATCCACTATCTCCACCTATTTCCCTGTCAAAGAGCCAATATTCTAAGATCCAACTCTAATCATTTTTTGTTGAACTTATTTCTTTACCTGCCTTCGTCAAAAATGTTGTCCTTACACATTTTTCACAACATCTGGACAATGATGCGGTGAGACTAACTTCTTTACCCACACCTGTCCAAGATGTGGAAACCCTTGCACATTTTTCACTACATCCGGATGATAACAATTGTTATAATAACAAAAAATGGTATAGTAAAATAGTATACTACCCGTTGTGTGGAATCACATTTTGGTACAAGACTCGGTAGTGGGAGGTACTTAAGAAAATAAATTTTAGTACAATACTAAAGAATTGTCATAGCCATATTGTACTAGGAAATATTGTTAAATAGTTATATAAACATCCGAATTTGATACAGTTTGTTCCAACATAACTTAATACGATACGGATTAAGTACAACCAGAAATTAGTATCGTGCTAATTGTCAAAGTTTGTATATAAAAAGAATATTTGTACATGTGATAGTGGTATGGAAAATGACAAAACTAAACATAATCGAATATATTATTCCATACGGATACATAAGAAAGACCTTAAATTATATGATTAATATCCCTATTTTATATGAATAGGCGGTTGGGACAGTACAATATGCACCTGTATTAATTGCGGATACAGCTCTGCACCAGGGCTAGTCCCAATGGCGGGGTGGAGGAGATGGGTGATTTGTAAGATGTAAAGAATTATAGATCTGATGAAATCCGAGGACTCTATGTAGCGCCACTCTTTACGGTGCTGACTAATACTTGGTTCTAGCCAGCAGTCAAGCTGATCGACTGACCCTTTGTAGTTGATCGAGTCTCTCGCTAATACACGGGTTTGTGCTAATCATTGTCGCGCCTACTAACGAGTAAGGAGACAAAGAGGTGCCCGTTGCCAGCACGCTAGAGTTGCCAATTTGGAAATGAAGGAGATGCCATTTTAGGTCCACGATTCAAGGCCCACATAGGGACGTGTGACCAAACCGTAGGCGGGCAGGCGGCCGGTCGGGACTCCGACATGTATCCATAACATAGAATTTGCGGTTCAGCAATGTATGTGTATCATGAGAATATCCTATCCAGGTGGTGGGTGGCTGATACCAAGCACGCATAACTCGTTGCCATGATTAGACATATAATGCTATGGTATAATACGACGTCTGGCTGCTTTGGACGTACTATATCAATTGTTTACGCAGCTGGCTGCTTTCAATGTATATTAGTAAACAAACCGGCCACATGCGTGGAAAATAATCTATTCATTTGTAGTATGTGCAATTTGATTGACCGAATTAAAAGTTCAAAACCAATTTTGCATTATGTTATTAGAGAAAATTCAAACTTCTTTTTTTTTAAAGCTATTAAAGAAAATCCTAACTTCTAATCAAGAACGTCAGTCACAAAAGGATTTTGAATTATATTTGTTGGTATTTAATAAACATGGACGATTTGTGTGAAATTTTAACACTTGCTTATATGAGTTACTAAGGCCCCCCCTGCTTTGTTTCGATCTGTCTTACGGTGTGACTCATATATGTAGCTATTTTTTGCGTTAATTACTCAAACAAAACTATCCATGTAGTACTAGAAACAATTCTTTTTTCAAATACGTGCGTTGCTTTTCGGCAAATAAGAAAAAGAAATGCTTACAAAATTCTACAGACGTTGAGAAAGGAAGTCGAATTGAAGGAATCAGAGATAATGGACAAGACACCAAGATAGGTAATGAGAGAATACTTGAGAAGAGGGACGGAGAGTGAAGAGTGTTGTATAGATTTTGATTTATATGATAGTTCTTCAAAGGAGAATTTGTTGGGTAGTGTCGAAAGCATTGATACAATGGACAAAAGAAATTACATTTAAAATGGGAAGACAAAGAGTTAAGAGTGTTGTATAGATTTTGATTAATATGATATATGACAAGATTTTGAAGAAAACAAAGTGACATATTTATAACTAGTCAAATTATTACTTCTTTTCTATCAAAATTGAAAGATAACATGATAATAGAACCTACCAAATTGTTAAACAAAAAGGGTACCTTGCAATGACACATAACTATATGCCGCTTCTTTAGCCATCTCCACATTTAATATACATCATAAGATCATACATGGCCATAAATTAGGAAATAAGATTTCATTTTAAAAAATGGAGTCAATCTTGTTCTAAGTCTACAAATAAGGGTTCAACGTGAAATAGGATGAACAAGATACAAATTTGTGTCCCACAAGCGTATCCAACTAAATAGAAGGTAACAAGATCTTTTTTCACTAAATTGGATCCTAATAGTCCCATCAAAACATGAAAGAGGGATTTCAATATACGAATATGTCAAAGAGATTTGAGAGAGAGAATCAAAAGAGTAATTTCTTAATATGAATCATAGGAGAATGCAACATATATCAAGAGAGAGAAATTAGGTCAATTGCTCAATATTGAATCTAGGAGATGTAACATACCTCATATCAAGTCTACATGTGTCTTAAGTCAAACTTAAATCTTCATCATAGCTTCATACAATCTCTTTTTTGGGGAAGTTAGGAGGTTTTATTCATTTCACCCTCCTCTTGCAAGCTAGCCTTCAAAATAATTAACTTCTACATTATTGACACAAGAATTAAATCTTGTAGTACTACTACCATTACATGAATCAGACTAAGAAGTCCTAAGGTCTCCTTTGGTGGTCTTCTATGGTAACAGAAGCCACCCTTTGTTTTTGGGTGGTGCTTTTCTAAAGCATCTGCTACATGATTCCCTTCATGAGTAATATTTTTGCAAATCCATGTGTTCTTTATTTTCTTCTTGATCTCCAAAACCCACTTTGCAATCTTCGGGTTGTCTTCTGGTTTCTCATTTACTGCCTTCCTACCAAGGATAGAATCCTTAGACCACCATTTGTCCCCCAAACAGTAATATCTTGCAGCTGATGGGGATCATGTATGAATTATCTAGGATGAGATCTTTATAATTCATAACCACTCGACTTAGTCTCGACAGGTTAGATGGGGTATTGTTCGAAGACTTATGGAATGTGGTGCTTAAGCCTGCACACCTTAGTTAATTCCTACTAGTACTCAGCTCCAAGGTATGCTTGGCAATGAGGTTAGTGTTACAATCATGCATGGCCTTGATACCTTGTCCCCCATGTTGGTTGTTGCTCGTCACTTTGTCCCACACCAACAATGACAAAGGAATGCTCTTGTGATTGCCCACCCAGATGAAGGACTTAATGTTACTATAAAAAATGTCACAAATTTATAGTGCTATAGTCGTAGTCTGCATCACTAAACTTGGAATGGAAATTAAGGATGATTTAACTAGGTACATTTGATCTACTAGTGAGAGACTACTAGTGAGAGACACTTAGATTCCCAACCATTGATCTAGATGATACTTTTTCTAGGATCTCCCCATATCTATCATACTTGACTCTAGAATGAGTCAGGGAACGCCTAATGTAAAGCCCTTAACCTTGATTAACACATAACATACTTGTTTAGATTAATTGAATGATTAATTTCAAAACTAAGCATTGGATAATGTTTGAATCCAACTGGATCTTATTTGTTCTAGTTATGCAGAGTTTGTAACATATGGAACTTTAATGTATTAACCCTTTTCTTACGGTGTAAACATAGTTTTCAACACTTTCTTAAGTTTCTTCATGATGTTAATCATATTTCTTTTTACGTTTTTACATCTCCTTTCGATGATTTTAATTTTTATAAGGAGTATATATATGTATATATGTGAGCTTAAGTGAGCTAGTGGTGTAGTGTTTCCATCGACTAGCGGATTCTCGATAATCGTTGGTTCCTTGGTGCCCGAAGAATTTTTGGTGGCTTATAAGTTTGCGACGCCCGATGAGATTCCTAGTTAACTAACCAAGGAGTTCAATGTACATGAGTTTTTATTGGTTGATGATTTCCTAGTGATCAATGGACTTTCAACACCCGATGAGGTTTTTGAGTCAACAAATCCTATGTATTTGACTGACGATTCTTTAGTGTTGTTGTATGACGAGTCTTTAGGTCGACAGGAAGTTACCTATCTGACCCACCTATAAATAACCCTCCTTCCTTTTCTCTCTCACTTGTTTTGGAAGAGAATTGATTACAAATAGGGGAGCCCAATGAATATTTCTGGAGAACATAGGTTGATAAGGGTTCATCAGGGATGACGATCATAGGATTTTCACAGATGTACGCTTGATGTTTGAGTTTCTTTGGATAAGGTTTTCTATCGTGTCCATGCTCCATTCATGTAAGATCCTTATTTCTCTACGTGTTTTTATTTATGCTTTTCATCCTCTTTCATCCTCATGTTGAGTTCCTAGGTAATTCTTGTTGGAAATCTATGCTCAAGGGTTAAGAGCTTTCATTTCTTCCTTCCTTGCTCTAGAAACTTCTAATGTGTATAGATATAAGACATTTTAAAGTGCTTCATGGACCAAAATAAATGTTTTCTGTGTATTCCAAGAATTCCCATCTTGGATTTCATTTTTTCCTCCCCATCATGTAAGTGGTATAACCTTAAACACATTTCTTGACTACTCTTTAATTGTTTGGCTTAATCTTACTCTTGAGACCTATAAAAACACTAAAAGATGGTCTTTTTAGATCCTATTAGTATAATCAAGATGGAAATATGATTACATAAGCTATGATTATACTTCATGTGTGTTTCCTACTATAAATTATTTTTTTATTCTTTGAGCATACAAAGTCTGAAGTTTTTTATTGAGGAGTTGTAAATGCATCTGCATGTCATGTGTACAATACTTTAATGACATGATGGATTGGATTATGTCCCATGTGTTAACCTTTTCTTTATGGTGGTTATTTTATGATGTGCATACGTTTTAATTCACTTTTATGATATTGATTTGATGGTTAGATGAAACCCTACGTTTGATGGTAACTTATTTGTGTTACGTGTTGAACATTAAAGATAGTTTAGAATGAAGTTATGATTGTCTAAAGATAGTGACACTTTTGGGATTTGTTATGCTCTATTTTATGGTTGTTTTTCCTCACAACTAGGGATGAATACATGTACCTTGGTGTAGTGTTGTGAATCTATTTAATATGTTTATATCTTTTGAGGTTGTGGTGGTCCCCCAATTATTTTATAAAACATTTTTAGGCATTGTATTTAACTTTATTAATGTATTCCAAATACCTAATTAGCCTAGTTAATCAAGTGTAACCTTAATTGCATAGTGTCTTGTGAACATAGAACTATATCAATGTCAAAATTTTCTAGATAGTGAAATAAGTAATTCAAAAAGAGATCAGAGTCATATACTATTGAGTATATGGAAGTGTATTTGGATGGTATATCCATGACATCCTTATCCCAAGGTGTTATAGAGCATTGGAGGCCATATATCTGATTCGGTGTGTTTGAGAGTGATAGTGGTCATAACTCTGATTTGAGTGTTTATACCCTGGTTTCTAGTGTTGTGGCCTGTGTACCCAGGTCGGACTAGGCTGACTTTGTAGTCAGGCTGATATGCCACTATAGTTTTTACTCATATTGACCAAGGGTAAGAGATCTTACGATTCTGGTTATTCTATATCTTATATGGGTTTGATTATGAATTATCAGTGGTCATCTATTGTTTGCCCGTGTCTGAAAATTTCTAGGGCTTAATAAAACATGTAATAAAGTTGTGTAAGATACATGCTAGGAATTTATGATAATCACCTCAAATGACGACCACTGCATTGCTTTTCCTTAATGGTATTATATGCGAGTCACCTCTTAAATTGTGGAGCTTCCTACGCTCGTAACGTTATTGATGCATGTTATTTTTGATATAAACTACATAATTTTCAACTATGTAATACAATATCCCTTAAATGTTTTCTTTACCTTTCTTTCTGGTAAGCAATAAAAGATACATGGGTTATATTATATAAATGAGACATGGGTCTCACCTTGTGGGTTTCCACATCTTTTTGGTGATCAGTAGCATGGTTAGACCCTTGGTAGTGAGGTGCATTAATTTGAAGATCTATAGGAGTTGTCAGGTTGGTTAGGTTGTATAGAGTTTTAGAGTCATCCCTATACTCTCAGTTCTGAGCAAGGAAGTTTAATATATGATGTATATTAAATTGAGTTTTTGGTTGTGATCATTGGTTCATGTATAATGTAAATATCATAATTATGTGTACAACAACTTTTACTTATAGGACAAGTCTGAGGTCAAAGAACACATGTATAAGCACCTTCTATGAAAATATGTGATGTTGGACCTTTGCATAAATGTTTTCTTCAGAAATGCTTGAAATTTTGTTCAGTTCTATTTTCATACCTTTTTGGTAATCTTTTTAATTACTATTCGATCAGTTTCATGGATTTGAGTAAATCTCATTTAGTGTGGTGGGTTTCCAGACCTAATTACTTGCATAGGTTTTTAGTTTGGATGAACCTACTGTTATGTTTTAGGGGAGACAGGTAAAGCAGCGAAAACAAAAATTTTCTCCCCAAGCCCAGTATAAAGGAATCGCGTCAACGTCTATACAATAGGAAGGATGGTTTGTAGAGACATATCTTGTCCCGAGGCTTGCTCGACGACAATACCTCACGGCTAGTGCAGTCTTCACCTTCAGTCTTAGACGGTGTCTGTGCAGCTCCTGGTCTCACCGGGACTGTCAGGATTGACAACTGTCCTCCGAGCGGCAAAAATCTCCCTCCTCTGAAGTAGTCCACACAGACCACCTGGAACTCCGATCTCCTTGTCCCATAAGGAATCACAAGGAGTCATACCCTCCTATCAGTGTATTAGTCACTGACACACTCTCCTGCAACGAGTTGCTTTTCTGTAGTTGTCTTTCGCTCGTTGTGCCTCCCTTATCGGGTAGCACTTGCTCGGGCTCTCTCGGTTACCACAACCAAAGAGAACGACAACTTTGCAGAGCAGCTGGTGTTCTGAGATGTTGTAAATGAGAATCCCTCAATACCCCTATATATATAGGAGGGTCATGGGATAGGGTTCTCTACCCCAGACAATGCGGGATTATAGCAGGAGTAGAAGGATTTGAGATTTTCCACAAAACAACCAATTGCGTCAGCTGAACCGATCGTTTCAAACATGAAACAGTCCGTTGGGGACCTGAGTTGATCGATTCACACCTGAACTGATCAGTTGGGGCACCTGAGCTAATCGATTCATTTCTCAGCCGATCGGTTTGTGTTCCTGATCAGTTCCTGGTTGACATTTCCTCTTTTGTTTCAAATTGATCCAAATACCAATCCTTGTTCCAATCAAATTGGACAAGTGAAACGAAAAGAAATTTCTCACCAACCTGACTTTCCCAACTTGCTCGTTTGGACCTGTTTAGCTGATCGGTTCAACCCTTGAACCGGTCCTCTCAACCTGTCCTGAGCTGATTGGTTCATCACATGAGATGATTGGTTCACCAAGATGAGCCGATCAGTTCCTCATATGAGCTGATCGGTTGGGAGTGTGGACTATGCAAAAAACAGTCAATTGTAGTTTCAATCAATTTGATACTCTAATCAATCGGTCCAACACCTTGAACACTATGATACTGAGCTATCAATTGATTGAGTGTTTAATTGAACTGCTAAACTCCATTAGTAATCAATCTAAACATCGTTTGTGGATAAACTCCTCTTCCAGGTTAAATCCTATATGTGTGACCTTACAGGCCAATTTCACGTTGGCAATGAAAACCCATAACACTTATGACTTCACAAGCAAAGAGCAGTGCCTAGTTGCACATCAGTGCTACCCTAGTGAAAAGGAAAGTTGGAGAACAACATTCAATCCTACAATCCATGAATGGTGTTATAGTGAATGTGTAATTCCTTTGTCACTAATATCCCAAATGAACTCAAGGCATGGATCAGTCATCCTGTCAACGTTCATTCACTTTCTTGATCTCAGAGTAGATTAGAGGAGATATGTATGACATAAATATCACATATTTATTCACACATGCGTGTACACACCTATCTCAGTCCTACTCATCAAGTGGCCATGGATATCAAACTCCCTTAGGAGGGACGAATCCCATATCTATCACTCACCCCTCAAAAGACCCATGTGTCAAAGCCACCCAATCATCACCTTTATAACAACCCATGTTTGAGGACTATGTTTGATGATGTCAAAGTGTGCCCAACGACATGTGTTGAGTGTAGTGATTTCAGGTCAAAGAATCACACTCACCACCATCACTGTGAGAACTGACTGTGACTACCAGTTAATGGTTCCATGTGTCAAACTCACAGTGGGTCTGTCTGGTAAACTTGTTCTCTAACAAGTACCTATGTGTTTGGTTTGATATCTCCATATCATGACTAATGAAATTCTATCATCAACCAACACCACAATCTAGTCTTGTGTGTCATTGTTGTCTATCTACCTTCCACAATGACATCCGACTAGGGACATAATAAGAATGTACAAACTCTTAGCATATGTATGATCTCATCGTTCACGTCCTTAACTTGAAAGCATACGTCATTGATTGTTTTCATTCTCTAGACATTCAATCTGCTCTATCACTATATCATATGACTGAACCAGAACGAATTGGAAGCTTTCCTTTGATGTTTATCAAATCAATCTTAATGTATCCCACCAATCATCCCATGATTGGCTCTCAGGGCATACATACTAGCACCCACTCATTTTGCATATATTTTGTCTTGTTATCATAGGAGCACTTTTTACAAAGTGTATATGAACGGAGATAGCCTAATAAGAACCAACCAAAATTCCTTGAAGCAATCTTGGATGATCTTTATTTGAGAGGGGTTGTATGGGTGAATAGAATCATATTGTCTGCAAAGTAGATATGTGACATCAAGGGTCCTTTTGCAGATAGCTTTACTATACAAATGCACTTTTGACCACCACTAGCCTGAAATGCACATTTTGTCCTCAGTCACGTGAAAACTAGGATAAACTTCTTGACTAGTCACCCATCCTAATACTACTCTAGGCTAAGAACACATAGCCACATAGTTCTCTAGTGATGGGCTCCCTGAAAAGGATGTGCACCTTGGTGATATGCATAGTACAATGATTCCTTTTAAGATCATGTTATCTGATGCCTCAATTCCTGGGACATTATAATCTCCCCCATTTTGAATCTTGGCATCCTTGTCAAGGCTCAACTATACAACCTCATAATCGATTCCCCATTTCAGTGCAGACCCAGAATGGTCCATGGACACCCTACTCCCATCCAATGCTACCAACTTAAGGATGGCTCCATCTTGTCTCACCGGATAGCCCTTTCCAACTTTCCTGGAGAACATGGGTTAAGACTAGCATGCCACATACCCATGTGGCCCCCGTACACTTGAGGAAAATTGGCTTTGATACCATTTGTAATCCATGGGCCCACTTCCCAAGGCTCTAGTAGAGTTTTAGGAATGACGACTAGCCCCACAGACCACCAGTAGCCTTAAGTACATGCTTTGTCCTCATTGACATGCAATACAGGATAAACTTCGCAACTGGTCACCCATCCTAGTACTACTCTGGGTTGAGCATGCTTAGCCATATAGTTCTCTAGTGATGGGCTCCAAGAAAAGGAGATGCATCTTGGTGATATGTGTAGTCCAATAATTCCTTTTAAGATCATGTTATCTGATAACTCAAATCCTTATTTACAGACCTAACTCCCTTATTTAGAAACGTTGTGCATGATGTTAAGAAACTGTTATACTTAGGTTGTACTAAGTTTACAAAGTTGAGCACTGTGTTGAAATTGTATACTTTAAATGATAAGATTAGATGAAGTGACAAAAGATTTACTTCTCTATTGTCATTGTTGAAAGATATTCTCCCTAAAGGCAACGAGCTCCCAATCTCAACATACACAACAAAAAAGATGTTGTGCCCAATGGGAATGGAGGCTAAGAAGATGCATGCATGCCTAAATGACTGTGTGTTGTTTCAAAAGGACTATATGAAAGAATGTCCTAAATTTGGGGCACATAGGTACAAAATGATGACATCAGTTAAGACCAAAACCTAGTCTCCTCCCAAGGTGATGGGGTATCTTCCTATAATACCCCAGTTTCAATGCTTGTTTTCTAATGCCATAGATGCAAAAAATTTATCTTGGCATGCAGATGTAGAGAATAACAATGAAGGTATGCTACGACATTCGACTAATTCCCTACAATGGAAGAAAATTGATTTATTGTATCCTAAATTTTGAGAAAAAGCCAGGAATTTAAGAGTTGGATATTGTACTGACCGGATGAAACCATATGGAACATTGAGCAACCAACTTAGGACTTGTCATGTCATGCTTATTGTATATAATCTTCCTACATGGTTATGTATGAAGAATAAGTATGTAATGTTGTCATTGCTGATATCGGGCCTCAAACAACCTAACAATGATATTGATTTTTACCTTGAACCTCTTATTGATGATCTAAACAAACTATGGGGAGAATGTGTGATGACTTATGATGCTTTCCACCGAGAGATGTTTAATTTACGTGTTATGCTATTTTGCACTATTAATGACTTTCCTACTTATGGGAACTTATCTAGCTACAACGTCAAAGGATCTAAGGCAAGTCATATATGTGAGGAAAATATAAATTCTTGAAGACTGAAACATGGTGGTAATACTATATATGTTGGTCATCAAAGGTTTCTGCCAAAGGTGCATCCTTACTAAAAGTTGTGCAAAACATTCAATGGCTCAACTGAGGAACAAAATTCCTCTAAATCTATGTTAGGGTTTAGGGTATTTATGAAAGAGTAAAGAGCATTATAAATCATTTTGGTAAGAGACCGTGTACTACCTCCATAGGTGAAAAGTCTTTATTTTAAAAGACATCGATATTCTGGGATCTTCCTTATTGGAGTTCTTTGACAGTTCAACATTGTAACAATGTCATTCATGTTGAGAAAAATCTTTGTGAGAAAAATCTTGTACTACCCCCACTGTGTTCAATATACCCGATAAGATTAAAGATGACATCAAATCTATAATATCCTATGTGAAATGGGTATAAAGAAAGAATTAACAAAAGAAGTTACCAAAGGTCACCACGCACATGTACCTCCTTCTTTTCACATCTTGTTTACAAAGGAGAAGAGAACTTTTTGTGAGTGATTTCATAATGATAAGGCACCACAGGGATATTCACCCAAAATCTATAGATTGGTATCAATGAAGCATCTGAAATTGATAGGTCTTAAATCTCATAATTGTCGCACTCTAATGAAACATATATTACCTGTGGCTATTCGATGTATCCTTCTTAAGAATGTAAGGTTCACAATCACTAGCCTTTGCTTATTCTTCAACACTCTATGCATAAAATTAATTGATTATGAGATTCTAGATAAGTTCCAAAGAGATGTGGTTGTTACCCTATGTCAATTTGAGTAATATTTTCCCCTATCATTCTTTGATATCATGGTACATCTAGTATTCCATTTGACTAGGGAAGTGAAAATGTTGGGTCCAATTTTCTTACATTGGATCTATCCTTTTGAGAGTTACATGAGTGTTTTTAAAGGTGATGTTCAGAACTGGTGTTGCCCCAAAGGGAGTATCCTTGAGGGCTATATAGATAAGGAGGTTATGGACTTTTGCAATGACTTTTTGAGTAGCAATGAAACTACCGCTAATGTCATGAACCATTATGTTTATTATGGAAAATGTATTTTAGGAGAACAACAAATAAATATCAGTCATGAGTAGTGGGAACAAGCACACTTGTATATTTGGCACAACATTGATGATGTGAGTATTTATATCACAGAACACACCAACTAGATCAAGAAAAGCAATCCCCGATCTAGTTCAATTTTGCTTGGTAGAGAGCATAATCAGACATCCATTAGGTAGTTTGAAAAGGAAGTATTCAATCAACTATCTCAAACACCAAATAATGTTACAAAAAGTATCAAATGGCTCATGTATAAGCCAAATATCCACGTTGCATCTTACGAAGGGTTTGACATAAATGGATTTTCATACTACACAAAATGTTAAGACGATAAAAGTATCATCCAAAAAAAGTGGAGTCACCCATGATGCGTATTCATTGTATTTTTCTAGTGTCAAGGATAAGAGTCCACATGATGGAAAGATGTCTTATTATGGTGTCATTGATGACATATGGGAAATTGACTGGATAGAGTTTGGATTTCCATTATTTAGGTGTAAATGGGTTGATTACAATAAAGGAGTTGTAGTTGGCAAACTCAATTTCATAATAGTGAATTTTGAGTGGACAGGCGAGAAAGATGAACCCTTCATCATGACATCCCAGGAAAAATAGGTATTCTATATCATCGATTCGGAAAAAGAAAATTTGGTCTGTCGTTCTTCATGCGAAAAGATAGTTCATTTTAGATCCTATTGATGAAGAAGAGTAATATGATCAGTATGATGACTCTAGTGCAGTTTATGTTGGCTTACCAAGTGTTAATGTTGAATCTAACACTGATGATTTTACACATGAAGATCACATAGAAGGGATATTAGTTTAAGGTCTACTGCTCATATGTGATTTGACCTTTTTTGCATTATGTAACATCTTTATTTGTTCATATGGGATCTTACTTTCTTTAGTGTTGACTTTTATATGTGATCTGACTTTTTTTATATGATCTGACATTGTTCATTTGTTTACTTCTGATTTTATAGATGGCATCTGACTAGGTCTATAGGGATCATGAGCGTGAGGATGCTAAGAATCCTGACCAGGGTGTTGATGGTGCTCTCCCTCCAAAACATAAGGGAGTTAGAGGGATAACCGTGATGAAAGATGTCACAAATAGGAAAGGGAGGAAGGGTGTGTTTGAATTCAATGAAGTAGGCACACCACTTGCTTAAGAGTTTGCCAGCTATTGTTGGGTCCTTACTCAAAGAAAAGTGTCTCTCCTTGTTGAGGATTGGAGACAAGAAAGTACAGTCCATAAAGACCTCATCTAGAGGGAGTTAGATGTGAGATAAATGAAGTTATGTTTTTATAGACTTTTTTCTATTCTTTCTTTTAACGTTTCCAAATGTATTGAATGTTGACCTTTTTAGGTCCACTATGAATTTGATGAAAAGCTGCATTGCAAGTTTGTTATCCAACTAATCGGGAGAAGATATAGAGATTGGCAGACAATCCTCACAAGAGACTATGTCTTTAGAGACAAGAAGGAACCTTGTCTTAAATGGAACTATAATAATCAAGAAGATTGGAAGGAGTTTGTTAGGCAGAGAGAATCATATGCATTCTAGTTATTGAAATCAATTTCATTTTAATGTTTTCTTATGGTTACTTAACAATACCACTTGTATGAATTGAACATGCCCTTCATGACGCTCAAATAGAGAGGCATGACAAGAATGTGCACAACCACCAGTTGGGTTTAGGTGGTTATTGGAAATGATGCCAGATGATAGAGCTACTACAATGAGAGCAAGAGCCACAACAACAAAAAGAGAAAGGGGAAGATGGAGTGAAGGAGAAGAGCAAGGGAAACAACAACGACCTTCTACTTCTACTCCTTATAATTCTGAGTCTTCTAGTGCTTTTGGAAGGGTGCCTCACTATGTTGAGTGGATAGATGCAAGGAGAAACTAATCCGGAGAAATCCCCATCCTAGAAACACAAGAGTCATAAAATAAAATGGTAAATTTCTAGGTTTCACAATAATTGACCATTTCTTTTTTCACCGAATTGTTTAATGATTAGTCCATTTTTAATTATAATTAGTTGGAGCTAGCTGCCAAAGAAAAGGAGGGAAAGTTCACCCCTCAGGGAACACACAATGAATTGTCAGTTGCTCTAGGGACAGAAGTGCATACTGTACATGTTAGGAGCGTTCGAGCTGAGTATGGGATAAAATCTAGTTAGGGGAATCCAAGTAAAATAACAAAAAACCCAAGAAAGGGGAAGTGGATGCAGAGTACATGCAGAGAATTGTAGATGTAGCCTTGGAGAAATTTATATCTTCTCGGGCGACGTAGAAACCAACTTCTCCAACTGTCACAGAACCGGTTCATCACTTTCCCACATAGTGTATTGGGAGTAGTCCTTCAGATCTATAGGGAACAATCACGTATGATTCGATTAAAGTCCATTTATATTACCTTGTGATAAAATAATTATTCAAGTCAATATTTATGTTTGTCAAATTAAATTTTGTGTTGGACAAAAATGAAGAAGGCCAGAAGATGTTATCTTGCCATTGATGTTCCAATAGGGAATGTTGTGGCAGATGCCAAGGCTAATAATGCCAAAGTGGTTCATGGTATTCGTCTTTCTGCTGACCACTAATATGTGAGAGTCATATGCATCTTTATAGGAATGTGAGAGAAATGTCTCCCATATAAGCACCCAGATGCCACCACAATTGGAGAGGTAGAAGGTGGATTTACTGGGTGGCCCAAACGACTCATTATATATGTTCATATATGGAAAATATGTATTGAAACTTATATAAAATAATTGATAGCTAATATTAGAATACATGCATGCATCCTATAACATCTAAGAAGCCCCCTAAATTTGGAAGCCTCTGCCCCTAATTTTATTCCAAATGAGTTTTTTGACTCCTTAGGACCTGATCGGCCTTAAATATGGGTCCAAAAAGGAGAAAGAAGTAGGTCTAAATCATTAGACTTTTATAATTTATAATACCAGAATGTTTAAGACGCTCACAACTAGCACAATGTCGAAGTAGCAGTTTGGGGTCGAACACAAGGACAAGTGGGAATAGCACTTTGAAACATAAGTTTTACTTGTCTAAGTCATTGAAAAGCCAAGGGATAAGGTTTTTTGTAAGAAAGCATAACCGGAAAGAATTGAAAGAATTGAACTAAAATCTATTTCCAAGGGGAGTTACCAAAAAGATAAGGGCTCAGTTATTTTGGGGTTTAGTAATTTTTATGGTAGTTTTACATAAAGGAAAAATTCAAGAGAAGAAAATCATCTAGGCAGGCATGAAGAAAGAAAACTTTTTACAAAACAAGCAACAATGGTCTACACCCGATGCCTTCTTCTCTCAAAGAAGGTGCTAAAGAACTATGTACTGGAAACCTCACTCCAGGGGGGCAGATGCGGACTCATGCGGGAAATATATTGGATGCATCTCTGGTCCTAGGTACTCTTGTACATCCGAACCAGACTGAGCTCTAGAAGTTCATGACTTTCCTTTCTCAAAGAAGTCAAAATAGGAAACACGATTTGATAGTTAGTCAAAAACATGTAACGGAAAGAAGGGACTAGAATTCATATGCTAGAAAGAGATCATTCAATGGAATAAATCCATGCACACAATGAAATGAGAAATGCTCCATAGATTCCAATAATCATATAACAATTTGGTTACAATGTTTTACTAAATGAAAGTTAATGCTAAAAAAGGAAGATGTAAAAAGAAGATAGGTATCAATCTCCTTGATTTAGGGAACTGACATACACAACAGTTGACACCTAGGATAGTGCTAAACTATTATTGGGTTGTAGCATATCGAGTTATGACTGTGTTAGGTTATGACTGTATCAGGTTGGAAATCATGACGGGTAAAGGTCATATTGAGTCATGACTTCAACGCGATATGACCTTGTATCAGGTTGCGACCGTGTCGGGCCACGAACTGTGATGGGTAAAAGTTGTATCAATTTAAATATGTATCAGATTAGCACTAACCTGTCTCTCAGGTTCTCCGTGTCTAGTTGTTCTATCTGGGTGGACGGTCTTGGGTTTGAGCTCAGACAGAAACCCAACATGCTCGGAGAAGCTTCAAGGATCATTTGGTGCCTTCTGTTTCTACCGTAACGATTCGTAAGTGAACTCCTCCCATCCTGAGACTCACCTAACTGTCACTTTGCAAACCCCTGGAACTCGGCGCACTAGCTCCTCCTCAGATCCCCCCCATCGTAGGCATGTAGTTGCTATATATAGGAAACAAGTTGATGGAGGTTGTAGCTTTATTGGTCCATGTGTCTGTCCAGTTATGAAATTAGTTGACGCTTTGAATGGGGCTATCACAGTTGTCACCCACTATGTTGTGTCAGGTTGTCCTTGATGGTAATTAACATGACAGCGACCTTGTCGGCCGGTTGTGGTGTCAGACATCAAGGCATATCGGGTGGCGATGCGTGACGGGTTGTTGTTGTATCATGCAGTGGTAATGTTCACATTTGGTCACGACGGGTTGAAGTCATATTGGGCTACGATACCACTGGGCAATCATGTTGCAGTATGACCATGCCAGGTTGTAAATGTGATAGGCTGACACCATGACGCGTAAAAGCCGTAACAAATTGTGACTTGTCATGTGCCTTGTGAATAGCTGAGTCCATGTAACAATTTCTTGCAGTGTGTCCGACAGTCAGGACATGGGAACCAATATCCTTTTTAGGTGGGCTTAATGGGCCCAATTGTCCTTCTTTTCTTGTAGAAATAATAAGAGAGTCCTTTAAAAGATGGGAAATAATGTCAGAAACACACCGGACATGATTTTTCATGATAAATAGAACATAATGAAGAGGAAGTTCAATTTGGAGGCTATTATAACGATGGAGAATGAGTTTCGACAGCCATAAAATGGGTATTATCAACCCCCCCAAACTTAGCAATTTGATTGTACTCAATCAACTAAACTGATTTTAAAACTTTTGTTTGTAGTACTTTTTACTACCAGAGATGGTCTTCGGACAAAGGTTGAGTACATTTTTGAAATGTCCTGAGGAAAATTACGTCCGACCATGAGCAATTTGACTTTTCCTTTGCCTTAATTGTAGGAAAATGATCTCTCCCAACTTTTGTGAGACTTTGGTGCATGTTATTTGAAGTTAGATTTCACACCAAACTTTTGAACCATGGAGGTAAAAAGTGGGGTTTTTAGGTAGGTTTATGGCTTTTGGGTTTTTCTTACTTCTCAAATGGCCATCCAGGTATGGGTCTATTAATGGGCAAGTGGTCCCTGCAGCCCAAGTCAATTGGCTGTAGAGCAGTGAACCACTTCCCCAGATCTACCATGCCTATAGATGGGTACCTTTGAGAAGACAAGTGTGTGTCTTTTTTTTGGGTACAACTCTCATGATTTTATTCACTCTGATAAGGCTTTTCTTTCTTTTAGGATTTTGGTGGGTAGGAAAGGGGAGAGTTTACTATTTGGGTATCTCTTTCCTTCTCATGCACATCTCTTAGCCTGGAGAAAATTATTTTTCAAAGTTGGCACTGAAATGTTATAGTCTTTGTCATTTAAGACTACATTTTCAAGAGAGCATAGCATAAATGTACACATCCTTAGGCACTGGGAGAGCAAATTGGGAGTTGTACCAAGTATTTAAAAAAAAGTAATTTTTACAAGTTTAAATAGTAGATGGGGTGTGTGTATATATTGCTTATTGTCAAACATTTATATACAATGTATACATGGAGTATGCTAAAGGATAGGGAGGAAAGGAAAGGAGAGAAATTTGTAGAATACCTCCCTCACTGATGCTCTAAAGCCCCCCCCCCCCCCCAAATCATCTCACACTCTGTCCCAGAGTGGTGAGAGGAATATGAAAGAGTAGTAATAGGTCAGTGAGGGTTCAACAGATATGTGCACCTTCAACGGATAAGAGCTCCATGATGTATTCTCCTTGATGGTTGTGGTAGTCGAGGTCATGAAGCATTTGAGGTCCTTGTCGTAATGCTGACGTGTTGGATATCCAATGGAGTATGTATATTCCATAGTCATTTAATAGAGGGGCTTGTTGTGCACTGCAGTGGAAGAAACTGAAATCACACCAGGTTTCCCTAGGATTTGTAGTGTATGGTGTTACCATAGCAATCACCTCGTTGTAGAATTTTCTTGCAAATTTTATAAGAGGTGTTTGTGGTGCGAAGCAAACTCAGTAGGCCAGTCTGTATGGGCATTTGAACTATTGTAGAAGATCCCAATGTGAGCATTTGTGTAGAGCATAATAAGCATCTAGTGATTATCGTGCAACATAAGCAGAAAGATGATGCACAACAGATTTTCCTAGATTTGTTGTTGAAACAGCTGGCATTCCCCTATTTCGTCAGCTAGACAAAGGTTGTTGAACAACATGGGATGGGCGATGTAGAGCTGACCGGTCTTTGCTTGTATATAGGGATGTAAGCTAATGCCACTATCATAGCTAAGCACCCAACTGTTTTAACTAAGTCTCTGAGATCATCAATGGGGACCACTACAGAGTATTTTTCATAGATGACGTCTGCAGCGTTGGAATCAACAAGATGTATCCGGATGTGATTGACCTATTCATGATATATAGAGTTGCAAGATGAACAGTCAAAATTGCTGATGGCTGGGTCTGGGATTATAGGTGAAATAGATGTGTCATCTTTGTCATGTAGGATGTGCATGTCACACAGCTACTTGCCCAGCCTACCACGGTATTGGACATGAGAGAGTGTGGTCTCTTCCCTTTGTTGGCCGCCTAGTTGTGAAGAGTTGGCGTTAGATTCCATTTCCAGAAAATCTTTGGGAAGTTAAGGATCTGAGAAGTAGCACTTGTCTTTAATCACTAGCAGCACATAGATGCTCCTCAACCAATAGAAATTCATGTCTTGGAGGTGCAACATGTATCTAATGATGTTTAGAAGCTCCATGGCTCATAACATGATAAAAGTGTTGTTAACGCTTCCTGGGTCTTGTTGGGCCGGGAAGTCTCTTATTATATAGAAATTCCAAACACCGATGTGGCATTTGTTGCCTTATTTGATGACCTGGTGAAGTCAGAGTGGAAGGAGCTTATCTTCATGATGAATGAAGTCCTGATCTAAGTGGGGAATCTCTCCTACGCAGCAGGTAAAGAGTGTGACATTGTGAGAGCGTAGGTCTACGACGTAGAAGAACCAACACAGCTTGTGCTTATGGGGGTCTAGAACTAGTCCACGGTTGTGTTCTTCAATGTGTTTCAGCACGTCAACCACCAATTGTTATTCTTATGCTCCTGTGAGTAGTCGCCTGGCCAGGGTGGGAGTGGCATTGTAGATTGGCTGCCGACCAATGTACAACACGATATTTTCTATCATTGCACCTTCCATGATGTGAAAGAGGATCTTTCCTACTACAACCTCTGAGTAGAATATTCCTTTAAGCACCTGGCATTGTAGGGAGAAGTAACCTTTGTTCCAGATTATGATCATCTCATCAAGTTGTGGTCTAAGCACCATGTTGAGAAGGTGTTGGTCGCAAGCAGTCATGTAACCTATGGCGCATCTGTCGAAGTCATGAATTTCAAACAGAAGTATCTCAGATGACTCAAAAAACTAATCAGTTGCTGAGTTCTTTCCTCGAGGGGGTTGTGCTGCTAGTGAGCATTATATGTCACCTTCTTCTCCTTCAGAGGGGTCATCTATAAGACTTCCGGAGAGGTATTTTATGGTATTGTTTGACTCTAGTGGGTATAGTGGAGCTACCGTATCAGCGATTATTGGCTCGCTCCCAATCAGGTGTATCCACTCGTGTCAATTTGGAAAGACATCAGTGTGGAGGTCAAAATCCTCTAGGATCTTCAAAATTTGATGCAGGCCCCACTCTGGATTTCTCATCTCTGTGACCTCGTGAGCTTCACCCATTACCACTATTGTGGCGTCACTTGGAGGATGAGCTGCACTATCGATGTCGTGACTGCTTTCTTTCTCTTTAGGGGACCCACCGAAAAAATTCTTGGTCACCTCCTCCATAGGCATTTCTAGTACTTTAGAGGGCCCACTAGAATTTGAGGAGGTTGATGAAGATGAAGAGGAAGAAGGATATGATTGTGATGACGATCTTCGAGACTGCCTCAATTGGTGACGTGTGCTCCTTTCCTTGAGCCTGCACTCGATAGCATCCAGGCACTTTAGCGTGGCCTGTATTATCCTATTCACTGCATCTAGCTGGTTGGGTACACCAACTAGGGTTAGCAGTTGACGCTCCTGCACTTCCATTCGATACCGGAAAGCTTGAAATTTGTGGGTGAGGGAGTAAAAAGTAGCATTATGGTTACGAGTTACCTCCCTGAAGCTATCAAACTCATCGCCGAAGGCGTGCCCCAAATAAGGGGGAGCAGGTGATTGGTGATGGATAGTAGAGCGGCTCCTTGTTTTGGCGACACAACATGTGGAATGCACTCCTTCAGACAAAGGTGATTCTAGCACGATGGTGCCTACATGTGTGGCATCCGTGCACGGTGTGGGTGCTCTTGGCGTTGTAGCCTCTACTTCAGTGTGGGGACTTGGGGAGGCTGGCAACGTTTGAAGATGGTGATCGACCACATGACTCTCGACCTCATCCTCCAATGAGATGACCTCCTTCATGGTTGATTGGGTGAGAGTTTGTGGAGTGGGCCTGAGCTCATTGTTCAGGAGTTGGATGAAGGCCTCGTCGCTGTTGTGAGAGGTGTATGGGTGTGTTGTGGAAGGTTCAGCTAGTGTTGTTGCAACCGACATGGTTGTTATAGTGAGTGCAGCTATTGTACCAGTTGTGGTGTTTTTTTCTGGTGCGGCTGTACTTGTTGGTATGACTGTGCTAGTTGGCATAGCTAATTCAGTCTCGAGGTGGTCGTTGGTGTAGGTATGTATGCCCTGAGAGCCAATCATGGGATGATTGGTGGGATACATTAAGATTGATTTGATAAACATCAAAGGCAAGCTTCCAATTCTTTCTGGTTCAATCATATGAGATAATGATAGAATAGATTGAATGTCTATAGAATGACAATACTCAATGACATACACTTTCAGGTTAAGGACCTGAACGATGAGATCATATGGATGTTAAGAGTTTGTACATTCTTATTGTTTCCCTAGTCAGATGCCATTGTGGAAGGTAGATACACAACAATGACACACAAGACTAGATTGTGGTGTTGGTTGATGACAGAATCTCGTTAGTTATGATATGGAGATATCAAACCAAACACATAGGTACTTGTTAGAAAACAAGTGTACCAGACAGACCCACCGTGAGTTTGACACATGGAACCATGACATGGTAGTCACAGTCAGTTCTCACAGTGATGGTGGTGAGTGTGATTCTTTGACCTAAAATCACTACACTCAACACATGTCATTGGGTACACTTTGACATCATCAAACACAGTCCTAAAACATGGGTTGTTATAAAGGTGATGATTGGGTGGTTTTGACACATGGGGCTTTTGGGGGGTGAGTGATAGATATGTGATTTGTCCCTCCTGAGGGAGTTTGATATTCGTGTCCACTTGATGAGTAGGATTGTGATAGGCATGCGCACGCATGTGTGAATCAGTATGTGATATTGATGCCATACATATCTCCTCCAATCTACTCTAAGATCAAGAAAGTGAATGAACGTTGATAGGAAGATTGTTCCATGCCTTGAGTTCATTTGGGATATCAGTGACAAAGGAATTATACATTCACTATAACACCATTCACGGATTGTAGGATGGAAAGTTGTTCTCCAACTTTCTATTTCACTTGGGTAGCACTGATGTGCGATTAGGCACCACTCTTTGTTTGTGAAGTCATAAGTGCTATGGACTTTCGCTACCAACGTGAAATGGGCATGCAGGGTCACACACATAGGATTTAACCTGGAAGAGGAGTTTATCCAAAAATGATGTTTTAGATTGATTACTAAAGGAGTTTAGTAGTTCAATTAAACACTTAATCAATTGATAGCTCAAAATCATAATGTTCAAGTTGTTGGACCAGATGATTAAGAGTATCAGATTGATTGGAACTGCAATTGACTGATTTATACAGTCTACTTCCCCAACCGATCAGCTCACAGGGTTGAACCGATCGTCTCAGGTTGATGAACCGATCGGATCAAAGTGGTGAGTCAATCGACTCATGTGTCAATGAAACGATCGGCTCAACTATTGAATCGGTCGATTCGTGTGACCAACTGAGATTGTTTGGAAAGTCAGAAGACTCTTTTTGCCAAAACATATTTGTTTCACTTGTAAAAAATTTATTTGGACAAGGACTAATATTTGATTAGTTTGAAACAAACATGGAAAGTCAATTCGAGTTGGACCAGGACCACGAACCGATCGGCTCATGCTTGAACTGATCGGCTCAGGTGTCCCAACCGATCGGTTCAGGTGTGAGCCGATCGGCTCAAGTCCCCAACCAATCGGTTCATGTTTGAAACGATCGGTTCAGCTGGCACAACTGGTTATTTTGTGGAAAAATCTCGAATCCTTCTACTCCTACTTTAATCTCACATTGCCCAGGGTAGAGAACCTTGTCCCATGACCCTCCTATATATATAGGGGTACTGGGGGCTTCTCAGGTACAACAACTCAGAACACCCGTTGCTATGCAAAGTTATCGTTCTCTCTGGTTGTGGTAACCAGGAGATCACGAGCAAGTGCTACCCAATAAGGGAGGCACAACAAGTGTAAGACAACTGCTGAAAGGCGATTGGTGGCAGGAGAGTGTGTTGGTGACTAGTGCGCTTACAAGAGGGTGACTCCTTCCGATTCCTTGTACGATAAGGAGATCAGAGTTCTAGGTGGTCCGTGTGGACTACTTTAGAGGCGGGAGAATTTTACTGCTCAGAGGACAGCTATCAATCCCGACAGTCCTGGTGAGACCAGGAGCTACAAAGACACCATCCAAGACTAGAGGTGAAGACCGCACAAGCTGTGAGGTAACGTCACCGAGCAAGCCTCAGGATAAGGTATGCCTCTACAAAACATCCTTCCTATTGTATAGACGTTGGCGCGGTTCATTTTTTCTGGGTTTGGGAGGAGATTTTTTTGTTTCCTCTACCTTCTCTGCCTCCCCTATAAAACCCAACAGTGGTATCAAAGCCAGGTCAACTTCTCTATACTTTAAGATTATCGATGTGATTGATTTTGGTTTGCCACATTTATTTATTGCATATGATGCAAATACAATTGGATTTATGCATGTCCAATCCTAAATCCACAAATCCCAATATACATATATGGTATGTAATATGAATGCACTCGATACACATCACCCTTAAATGAGTTTTGTGGTGGATGTATAGAGTGGTTATGGCCAATAAACCATATGTATGTGTGCTTGGTTGAATGTGGTTGCTTGCATCTCAGTCTGCGCACTGATTCCCTACCTCCTTTTCTTGATGTAACTCGAGATAATTCGAGATTTCTTTCCTACCTTTGCTCCCCCCAAATGTAACTCGGGGTTTCTCAAATAAAATGTAAATAGGATAAAACTTTTATTTCCTATTATGTCAAAGAACGGCAGCCAACCTGACGACAACTGAGATGATCAGTTCAAGGCATGAACTGATCGGTTGGCGATCCAGACGATTAGATCAAGGAGCGAGATGAGGGTGTGGTGACCTGAGGAGATGTACGATGACCAGTGAACCGATCAGCTGGAGGAGCCATTCGATCGACTGGAGGCGCCAATCGATCGGCTGGTGGTACCCAACCGACTGGCCTGATGGCGAGCTGATCAATCATGGAGATGTGTTGATCAAACCCAAAACGGCAAAGCACAGAGTTCATCTTGAACAAGTTGCATGTGATATGGACCTAGATGACCGTGATTCCTCTTGGCTTGATGAATCACATTAGGACGGCCATAATCATAGCTTTTATCATTTCACATGTTTTCTATGGGATATAGCATGTATAAGATACGTACTATGTATTGTGGTGATTGGATATGTATATGTACCTATAAAAACCAAATATCTCATTAAATATTAAAGTTTTAGATGCCTTCCATATGCGAAACATGTGAAAAGCTTGATCTGCCAAGTGTGGGCATGCCCTAGTGTGGTGCACCATCTATCTCGTGGAAGTGTGATGGATGGATATGTGGGTCTGCCCTATCAGGGTGCATATTCATCGTGTTAGCTTTGGTTCAGACTTAACAAGGTGACCTAGATAGGATCTAGAACCTTGAGGCATGGAGGTAATCATGGTAAGGAGTTGCATATGACATCTTTCAAGAGTTGCATATGATGCAATTGGCAAAAGTTGCCTACCTGGAAGATCTAAGTTGCGGGTGACAGCCCTAGCTGGTCCATGATTTAGAGGATTTTAGGATCTTGACCCACTAGAAGATTGTACGCTGTAATCTTCTGAATTGATGTTGAGGGCTATCAATTTGAACAAAAATAGTGGGAGCGCTAATTAATTAAAGTCATAATTATATCCTCAACCTATAAAATCAATCAAATAAGTCAATATTGAGTTTTAAAATAAATTGCATATATTTCCTTTTGTAGTACAAATGACACCAAACAACAACCACTTTTCGTTGTGCTCGGTCCTTGAAAAGGACAAGCTGAATGGGACTAACTTCCACGACTGGTTTAGGACATTGGGAATTGTTCTCACTCAATAGTGAAAGCTCTATGTCCTGGATACTCTATCTCCAAAGGAACTTGCTCCTACCGCACCAAAGGTAGAAAGCGATGCTTATTAGAAGCATTCTGAAGATGCCATTAATTCAAAGTGCTTGATGTTGTGCTCCATGAACCACGAGTTGCACAGACAACATGAGAACATGGGTGTCATTGAGATGATTCAACATCTCAAGAACATGTATGAAGATCAAGCACGATAATAGAGATATGATATCTCCAGGGCGCTGTTCAAGTGTGTCATGACAGAAGGAGATCCAGTTGGTCCTCCCATGCTCAAGATGATTGGGTATGTGGAGAACCTGGCGAGACTGGGATTTCCACTGAGCCAAGAGTTGGCTATTGACGTGATACTGCAATCGTTGCCAGAATCCTACAATCAGTTTGTGATGAACTACAACATGAACCACTTTGACAATTCGTTAACAGAGTTGTAAGGCATGTTGAGGACAACCGAGGCACAAATGAAGAAGGACAAGCCTAAGTCTGTGATGTTGATCAATGGAAAGAAAGGCAAGTCCAAGGGCAAGTGCAAGGGTAAGGCTAAGAAAGGTTCTCATGCTAGCCAGAAGCCCAAGTCATCTTGAACTCTGAAGGCCAAGGGAGGCGTGACCAAGAGAGGCAATTCCCACCATTGTCAAAAGCCAGGACATTGGAAAAGGAATTGTCCTCTCTATTTGGAAAAACTAAAGAAGAAGGAGGCAAAGGACGTCTCCACCTGAAGGTGTCCTGAAATAAACTTGTAATATTTTTTAGGTATCTGATACCAAGATATAAAGTGTAAAGCACCCAATAAATGGGGCAAGTGTTGCCACCATAGAAAGGAGTAATTTAGTTTATTTTCAGCCTTGAAGGAATGTAATAGAGTTATGAACTGCTATTTCATATTAGCCAATGGATAGAAACACCTTAATTTTTGCATATTGTATGACAATGATGGTAATTAATAAAGTGGATGTTTCAATCTTTGTGGAAATTCCTTGCTTATCTGGTGATACTTGGTATGCATAAGATAAAATGATACCTAAAGGTTATTGATAACTCAAACAATCAAATTAGCATTATCATGAGAAATTCATCTCTAGTTTCCATGTGATGGATAAATCTAGACTCTTTTGGTTAGAGAACCAGTAAGAGACACGAATCACTTAGACATGATTAATCAATCTTCACTAGTTGTAGTGGGAGATTGATTATCCTATTAGGTATAATACATATGATTTATTTACATACTTATTGGAGAAAATGCTAATACTTCAAATAGGTTTAGAGAAATACCAATATGAATATCTTGAAGTGTTCAAGAATATAATACATGAAGTACGAATTTGGTAAAGTGTTAATTCTTGATGAGATCAATGAATGCAATACCTGAACCAAATGTTTGAGATCCTTATCAGTGATTATGACAGTGTATTATAGTCAGCTCGTGATTAAGGCATGGTGATGTCTAAATCAAAAGGAGTCATACTCTAAGGAGTTAGAGGATGATTTTCATATAACTAACTTCTTCTTAAAGAAAGAATACCCCACACTAATAAAGGACATTAAGAATCACAAAGGGTTGTGAGTTCTTATATCCTTGACAGATACACCTCAATTATCTATCTGATATGTTGGTTATATGATGAGTCAACTATCTAGATGAATATGAGGAACCCAATTTTGAGTTATGGTTTATGACCATTACATTCTAAATGACATCCACGTAAACCATAAGATATGACCTTGATGGTAGCACCCATTGGGATGAAATCAATAAGTGCGAATGAGTTTTAAGTGTTAAGATACATGGATAACATTTTGAGAAGGATGATGTTTGTCGATTGTGACTTAATGACTAAGACATTTGGCATACATATACTAAAACCACATTCCTATGAGGAATAAAACAAGGATGTGTACGTGACACAACCTAGAAGGTTTATGAATCCATTAATGCAAATGAAGTCTATACGTTACAATGGACAAATCAATGTGATTAATTGAGTACAAGCAACTCAGAACTGTGATCTTTACTTTGATAATATAGTCAAAGGGTTTGACTGATATGTCAAAGATAAAGAAGGGATCAGTGATTTAGTGGGAGCGTATTTGTATTCCACATGTCGATGAGGAATGAGATGTTCTAGAATGGAATCCTTTATGGAAATTATCTTTAGGGAAGATAGCGACATTTCCTATGTGATAGGAGTAGAGATCTATAGAGATAGTTCTCAAAAACTTCTTGACCTGAAAAAAGAAAGCATACATTGGCAATCTATACTGAAGGGTTCAATGTGCACAAATTCAGTGGGAGAAGACTTGTCCATGTTACATGGAGTTAGTATCTCATGGCCAGGTGTCCAATTCTTATGAAGAATGGGAACAATAAGAATAGATATGGATCTATCATGTTTGTAATCATCTCATTATCTTGCATGTACGAACATAGAAAGAATAAAATGCATTCATCATCTTGTATGTAGGACATGACAATATGATGTGCTCATCCTGATAACTTGTATGTGGGACATGATGAGTGGATGTCTGTCTAGTTCGAGTAAGGGTTATTGGAATACCATAAGAACTTGATAAGTACTTGAGAAGCACTAGTTCTATGGAAATAAGGAAGGGTTCACTGTAAAGAGTTACACTGGTGCGAACTTCTAAAAAGGACAAAAAATTAATCAAAAAATATATATTGGATATATATAAAAGTGAATGTTTGTTGATAAATGGAAATGTTCCAATAAAGCCATTTAAAAGGAAACGCCGTTTATCTGTGTGTTAGAGAAAATTAGTGGATGCTATATGGATCTCGAAGTTCATGAGATGAACTTATAGATATTTCAATCTTTGATGACAAGTAAGGAGTGCTTGGTCATGCAATATGGCTAAAGGTTAGTAAAGGAATACTATATCGCATATTATGGCAACTCCATCTCATACGTGTGGCATACAACAAAGAGATGAGAGACATGCAGTTAATACCGACTTTGGCAAGATGTTGCCATAACTCACTGCGTAAGCACTAGAGCATAGTAACATGTGGGACACATTTGAAGATCACTATGAATATGATTCAAAGGTGATTGGCTCGCAGTGCAAGTGGGAGTCTATTTGTACGTATGCCCTAAGAGACAATCATGGGATGATTGGTGGGATACATTAAGATTGATTTGATAAACATCAAAGGCAAGCTTCCAATTCTTTCTGGATCAGTCATATGAGATAATGATAGAACATATTGAATGTCTAGAGAATGACAAAACTCAATGACGTATGCTTTCAGGTTAAGGACCTGAATGATGAGATGATACATATGTTAAGAGTTTGTACATTCTTATTGTGTCCCTAGTCAGATGTCATTGTGGAAGGGAGATAGACAACAATGACACACAAGACTAGATTGAGGTGTTCGTTGATGACAAAATCTCATTAGTCATGATATGGAGATATCAAAACAAACACATAGGTGCTTGTTAGAGACCAAGTGTACCAGACAGACCCACCATGAGTTTGACACATGGAACCATGACATGGTAGTCATAGTCAGTTCTCACAGTGATGGTGGTGAGTGTGATTCTTTGACTTGAAACCACTACACTCAACACATGTCGTTGGGTACACTTTGACATCATCAGACGCAGTCCTGAAACATGGGTTGTTATAAAGGTGAGGATTGGGTGGCTTTGACACATGGGGCTTTTGAGGGATGAGTGATAGATATGGGATTTGTCCATTCTGAGGGAGTTTGATAACCATGGCCACTTGATGAGTAGGATTGAGATAGGCGTGCACACACATGTGTGAATCATTATGTGATATTGATGTCATACATATTTCCTCCAATCTACTCTAAGATCAAGAAAGTGAATGAACGTTGACAGGATGACTGTTCCATGCCTTGAGTTCATTCATGATATCAGTAATAAAGGAATGATACATTCACTGTAAAAACATTCACGGATTGTAGGATTGAAAGTTGTTCTCCAACTTTCTATTTCACTTGGGTAGCACTGATGTGCGACTAGGCACCACTCTTTGCTTGTTAAGTCATAAGTGTTATGAACTTTCACTGCCAATGTGAAATGGGCCTGCAGGGTCACACACATAGGATTTAACCTAGAAGAGGAGTTTATCCATAAATGATGTTTTAGATTGATTACTAAAGGAGTTTAGTAATTCAATTAAACACTTAATCAATTGATAGCTCAAAATCATAGTGTTCAAGGTGTTGGACCAGATGATTAAGAGTATCAGATTGACTGGAACTGCAATTGACTAATTTGCATAGTCTACTAACCCAACCGATCGGCTCACAAGGTTGAACCGATCGACTCAGATTGATGAACCGATTGGCTCAAAGTTGTGAGTCGATCGGTTCATGTGTCAATGAAACGATCGACTCAATTGTTGAACCGGTCGATTCGTGTGACCAATTGAGATTGTTTGGAAAGTCAGAAGACTCTTTTTGTGAAAACATATTTGTTTCACTTATACAAATTTGATTTGGACAAGGACTAATATTTGATTAGTTGGAAACAAACATGGAAAGTCAAGACGAGTTGGACCAGGACCACAAACCGATCAGCTCATGCTTGAACCAATCGGTTCATGTGTGAACCGATTAGCTCAGGTTCCCAATCGATCGGTTCATGCTTGAAACGATCAGTTCAGCTGACCCAGTTGGTTGTTTTGAGGAAAAATTTGAATCCTTCTACTCCTAATTTAATCCTACATTGCTCGGTGTAGAGAACCCTATCCCATGACCCTCCTATATATAGGAGTATTGGGGGCTTCTCAGGTACAACAACTTAGAACACCAGTTGATCTGCAAAGTTGTCGTTCTCTCTAGTTGTGGTAACCAGGAGAGCCCGAGCAAGTGCTACCTGATAAGGGAGGCACAATAAGGGTAAGACAACTGTAGAAAGAGAACTGGTGACAGGAGAGTGTTTCGGTGACTAGTACACCGACATGAGGGTACTACTCCTTCTAATTCCTTGTAAGACAAGGAGATCAAAGTTCTAGGTTGTCTGTGTGGATTACTTCAAAGGCGGGAGAATTCTGCCACTCGAAAGATAGTTGTCAATCTCGACAGTCCCAATGAGACCAGGAGCTGCATAGACATCGTCTAAGACTAGAGGTGAAGACCACGTAATCCATGAGGTAACGTCGCTGATAAAGACTCAGGATATGCTATGCCTCTACAAACCATCCTTCCTATTGTATAGACTTGGCGCAATTCCTTTTTCTAGGTTTGGGAGGAGAAATTTTTTGTTTCTGCTGCCTTCTCTACCTCCCCTATAAAACCCAACATTTGGTACTGGCTACTGGGGACCTTTGTTGGTGAGTAGTCTTGGAGGCCCCCTTCTTCTTTGCAACTGCCTTTTTGTGAGTGGCGGGCGAGGTTGAGTATGCTGTGTCAACTACTAGAGCCTCAATTTATGTCGGTCTAAATACCAACTTCTTTGTGTCGTAGTTGACGTAGATTGGCGGCATGAGTAGAATGTGGTTCTTGTGAACCTATAGGAGAGTTGAGAGCCTTCTTCCTTTAGAATGCTGGCCCAGATGAGGAACTTGATATATATTTTGTCCTCACCCTATGTTTGCGATAGGATCTAAGGTCTTCGGATATCCGAGTCCTATAGTGATCAGAGTGACGATGCCTCCCATGTTGTACTCCTTAGTGACATATTTAATTGGATCTATCTAGTTGATAAGGAAGCGCCCCAAGTTTATTGGCTTTCCCGCCATTACGTACCAGATCATGTGCATCTCTTCTGTATAAAGGTTGTCTGTTTTGAATTTGTTAAAGAGGAGGTTGGCCACCATGTTGTGAATGATCATCCAGAAGCAAGAGTGGGTAGCAACCACCTTGTTGTCCGGCTTGAAGGCAGACTCGCTGGTTAGCTCCTTCCACAGCTTCACCGGGTCAAATCTGTCATCCTCACTTATCCTTTCTCCTTTGTCTAGGAGTTTCTGCTTGTCTTCATTGTCAGAGAAGATTTTGTTGAGAAGTTTCTTGGTGATCTCGTACTATGTATTGTATAAGCGGGCCTGCAGCCGATTTCTTCTGCCAATTTTTTTGCTTTCTTTGGGGTTGTTCGGCATTCCTCCGAGGGAGGAGATGAATTCATTGGTCAACTCGGTGTAGGAGTTGGATAAGTTGAAGTAAATCTTGTTGAGTCTGGTGGTGCCGAGGACGTTCTTCAATCTATCAAGGATCCCAATCTGCCGAAAAGATGCCTCGTGATAGAACCTCATTGGGCGGTAGACCTTCACCTCCATTTCAATATATCGATACTGGTTCTCCACATATCTTGGAGAGAAGCGCCCTGGGGAGTGGGTCAGAGCCTTGGGCTCTACCGCTGTGAGTTGGACTGTTGCTTCTATTTTGATGCGGGGCCTTTTGTCACCAGTGGAAGGCTGAGTTGTTGCTGGATTAGGGAACTGCTGACCTACAGTGGCCCTTGTGGTGTCTTCAGATGTGATCCTCCGGCCGTGTTGGTTGACCTGGATGACAATTTCCTTGGTGCGTGCCATTATCTGAAAAGTGAAGATATATATATATATATATATATATATATATATATATATATATATATATATATATATATATATATATATATATATATATATATATATATATATATATATATATATATATATATATATATATATATAATGACCTTCCCCTCTATGCCTTGCGGTAATGATTCCTCTGGCATTATGACCTTTACCACAATGATGTTGTCCATAAATCAAATTATTTCATGGATTGGATTTCATGTGTACGGCTCAGTTGTGTGTGCTCGGGGTAGAAGTTTTGTATAAATGAATGGCCATGTTACCCTTGTTATTAAGTATTTGACTTTATGAGATAAAAGTTAGGGTATATATATATTTATATATAAATAAATAAATAAATAAATATATATATATAAAGTGGCATTTTGTATCGGGTTATGGTACTTGAAAGAAGAAGAAGACAACTCGACACATGAAGGCGACAGAGGTGATACTTGATATGAAGTGGTCAACCCGAAATGCTTAGACGACATGCTAAATCAGTATTGTGTTGCAAAAGAAAGTAAGGTGTTGGGTTAGCATTAAGCCAACATGGTATCCTCTCCGCGTGATACACATGTGCATGTAACGACTTAGCAAGATAAGGAGGATGTACAAAAAGTTAGTGCGGTCCTACCCGATATGCTTAGTGTTATACTATCAGAACAAGATATGCATTCGTTGGCTTGCCCGATATGAGAGATTCAAAACAGCTGAAACTCGATATTGTGTAGTTTGTCATGTATGGGCATGATGTAGATGTAAATTGATAGTTCAAAACCCGGTGCACGATATAGCTACACGATATGGTTACCCGATATGACCAATGTCCTGTGATATCGGGTTTTACCTTATCGAGGTGGGAAGTCTGAACACGTCACACAAAGGAGAGGAGCTGGGAACCTGGGATAGGAGAGGAAGTTGTTTTGGGCAATACAGGAGGTTGGACGATACGAGAGTGAAAGCTGGTAGCCCATCATGGTTAATGTCTCAAAGCTTATATAGTCATCTGCGGAGAGTGGTGAAAGTAGAAAGACAGGGGCATGAGTCGCTTAGCTACACAATTCATCTTCCTAAGTAAGGCAAAACATGTCGTAGACACATTTCATTGTGAGACTAAAAGAGTGACATGTTACCCGATAAGCAGAACTCGATACATACTGGATGACAAACGTCCTACGCGACATGGGTGTAAGAAGATTTACAACCCAACACGCGTAAACCAATACGTGAAGAAGGGTGATACATCCTACTTCCCGACAAGGGTGGGGTGATATGGATAAATCGGTATCACCTAAAAATTCTATCAGAAAGAACACTTGACCAAGTGTCTGATATCGTGTAAACACCAGGCTCCTAGGCGACTCTGGTACAATGCCCAATATGTTGTTGTGCGTAGCACGTTCATTGGGCGAACGTGATACACTTGCTCGATACACATAAAAATGATATGGGGCCTCTTTAGGTGCCATGTCACCTTGTTCATTTAGAACTATGGTGATCATTTAACCAAGGAATTAGAAAGTTGATGATTTGTTAGACGTCACTGGACCAAGTCATGAATCCCTAGCCTTAGCTAGTATTACAAATCAAGATGATAGAAACAAAGTCAGTGGCCCAGAAAATGTGATTGTCAGTGTGTGTGGCACGTGTACAGACTCGGGCCTTATTACAACAATAGTGTTTAGAATGTTTTTTGTAAGGAAAATAACAGTTCTGTACTAGGAAAGTAAACTTGGCATGCCTCCCAAGGAGCACTATGGTTTTTGTCATTAGCTCGAAATCTTCAATCCTACTCAGGCTTCTTCTTCTTTAGGTGCAACTTCGCCATCATTCAGGACTAGTTCAGAGCATCCTGTGAAAGTTTTGTCTTCACATAATCTTTTCAGACTATGTCCATTGACGGGAAAACTTTTTTGGGGTCATCCTTGTTAAACAACATCATCATTTTAGATGGGTATATCTTTGCTACCATGAACGGTCTGGACCAGCGAGTTTGCAGTTTCCCTAAAAAAAGTCGAATGGAAGATTTAAAAAGTAGAACTATGTCACCTTCTTTGACATCCTTTTCTTTAGGTGAGAATAATGCCTGAATTTAGTCCTTTGTTTATAGATCCTCGTATTCTCATACGAATGAAGCCTAATCTCCTCAAGCTCCCGGATCTGAAAGAATATTTTCTTCCCAGCCAAGGTTGGGTCCATATTCAGGCATTTGATGGCCCAAAAAGCTTTATGCTCTAGCTCAAAGGGGGAGATGACATGCTTTTTTGTAAATCAAATAGCAAGGTGTGGTGCCGATTGGTGTCTTAAAGGTCGTTCTGTAGTTAGACCAGTCTTTGTAGGATTTCCCAATAGTATTTTCCAAGATCTACTTGATCTATCTATTTGAGACTTCCACCTGTCCAGAAGTATGGGGATGATAACGGGTGGCAATTTTATGCCTAACCCAATACTTCTTCAGTAAAATCTCAAATTTCTTTTTGACAAAATGTAATCCTATGTCACTAGTCAAAGTTCTGGGGACCCCATATCTTGGGAAGATAACCTTTATAAAGTGCTTTATCACAGATTTAGCATCACAAGTGGGGGTGGCCACAACTTCCACCCACATAGAGACATAGTCCACTACAACTAGGATATAACGAAAACTATATGATGAAGGGAAAGGTGCAATGTAATCGATTCTCCAGATGTCAAAAAATCTCAACTTTGATCTAATCTGACAAAGGCATCTCATTCTTGTGGGAAATGTTTCCAGTCTGTTGGCATTCATTGTAGGACTTAACATATGCATTAGCATCTTTAAACAAAGAAGGTCAGTAGAAGCCTATTTGCAGGACCTTGGTCGTTGTTATTTCTGCTCCTAGATGTCCTCCATAACAAGAGGAGTGACATTCATATATAATTTTTGGGGCTTCAACTTCAGGTATGCACCTCCTATAGAGGTTGTTGGCCCATCGCCTGAACAATAGAGGGTCATCCCAGTAATAGTACTTCAAATTAGAGAAGAATTTCTTCTTCTGATTATAAGTAATTTTCGGGGGAAGCTATTTGCAGGCTAGATAATTGCAAATGTCCACATACCATGGTCCTTCTGGGCTGGCTACTCTAACATAGTAGATTTCCTCATCGACGTAGCTTTTGTTTACTGGCAGTGGGTGGTCATACTCCATCCTAATTCTAGAGAGATGATTGGCAACCACATTCTTAGTACACATTTGATCAATGATTTCATGATCAAACTCTTGAAGTAGTAATGCCCAGTGTAGTAGCCTAGGCTTGACATCTTTCTTCTGCATCAGATATTTGATGGCCCCATGATCTGTATCAACAATTACCTTGGAGCCCATGAGATATGAAAGGAACTTATTGAATACATAGATGATGGATAACATTTCTTTTTCTGTCATGGTATAGTTGATATGGTCTTCATCTAACATTTTTCTAGTGTAATAGATTACGTGGTGCTTCTTGTCCTTCTTCTATCCGAGGACTGCACCTATCGCATAATCGCTGGCATCTCACATTAACTCAAACAGGAGATTCTAGTCGGGTGACTGGATGATGGGAGCGGAGAGCAGTGGGCCTTTCAAGGTAGAGAATGTCGTGAGGCATTGTTTGGTGAACTCAAACTTTATGTCTTTCATAAACAGATTGAATAAAGTTTTTGCTATCTTTGAGAATACTTGAATGAATCTTTGGTAATAAGCGGCATGTCCAAAGAAACTTTGAACTCCTGTCACAGATGTGGGTGGGGGAAGTTTTGCAATAGCCTCCAACTTTGATTGGTCGACTTCAATTCCTCTGTTTGATATATTATGTCCCTACATGATGCCTCCATGTACCATAAAATGACATTTTCCCCAGTTGAGGGCCAGGCTTTGTCCTTCGCATCTCTTCAACATGAGGGATAAATTCTACAAGCAATCCTCGAAGGAGCATCTATAGACACAGAAGTTGACCATGAAAACTTCCATTTTGTCCTCCAAGAAATCGGTGAGGATAGTGTTCATGCATCTTTGAAGTGTTGCAGTGCGTTACAGAGCCCAAAAGGCATTCTCTGAAAAGTGTCGGTTCCAAAGATGCAAGTGAACGTCATTTTCTCTTGGTCGTCTAAGTGGATTGGGATATAATAAAATCATGAGTACCCATCTAACCAATAGAAATACGAGTGGTGTGCTAAACACTCAAGCATCTGATCGATGAAGGGGAGTGGGTAATGGTCTTTTCGGATGGCATCATTTAACTTTCTATAATCAATACACATCTGCCAACTTATAGCAGTTTTTGCTGCGACTTCCATGACATTGTCCCCCTTGACCGCCATAATTCCTCTCTTCTTGGGTACCACCTAGATAGGACTTACCCAGGTGCTATCACAGATAGAGTAGATGATGCCAGCATCACGAAGCTTGATAACTTCTTTCTTTACTACCTCCCACAACTTCTCATTAATCTTCCACTACAGTTGTGCTCATGGTTTGGCATCCTCCTCAAGATATATCCTATGCATGCACACAAAGGGACATATATTCATCAGGTCTTCAGGAATAGCCTAAGTTGTTACAACCCCAATTTTGGGTTCATTTGCTGAGAAATGTAATTCCTCATATTAAAGATAAATGAAAAAATAATGATGTCTTTTGATTGAATGCATAAATTTCGTTACAACAACCTTGATGATAGCTTTGTGGGCTTTATTGGCTATTGGGCCCAATAACAAAGAAATTCAATTAGTAAATGAATAATTAAGTTTTTGAGAAAAGAAAGGTGTGGAAACATCCAGAAGGCAAAAAAATATAATCAAAAGTTGGATTTCGTGCCTCATGGGTTCCTTGGGTCCCAAGGAGTCCAAAGTTGCAAAGATAATGTAAAAAGAAAAGAAAAGATCAATTTGATATTTCTTTATTAAGAAAAAATTGAAAACAATGATAAAATGTGGAAAATAAGTGGAAAGAGGTGTATTTGAGTTATCCTTAGTGGAAATTTCGTATCCCAAGGATTCCTAATAATAAAAGGAATACCAATGAGGAAAATAAAAGAGAATAAAGAGAAATTCTCAAAAAGAGCTATTTTAAATAAGAAATAAATAAGATAATGAGAAATAATGAAGAATAATGTATTTAGATGCATCTAGAAGGATAATGAGTATCCAATAAAAAGGATTTTGAGATCTTGGAGTTTATTGGGATTCAAGGAGTCCCAATGAAGAAAGAGGAAAGAGAAAATACCATTAATGCCAAATAGGAAGATAATATGATACATAATTAATGGATTATGTGGTATTGTAAAGAATGAAGTATTTTCTACTTAATGGAAATATATTTTTGTGGCCAATAAAGTAAAAGGCAAGAATAAAGAAAATAAGTGAGAGGATTTTCATAATTCTAATTATCCAAGAAATAAGAAAAATAATAGGGATAGTGAGGAGAGAGAAATATTGCTTCTCATTGAAGAAATATGATTCCTAATAGGAGAGGGCTTGTTTCCTCTTAGATGGGCATCTTAGGGAGAGGATATCCCCCCCTATAAAAGGGGTAGAGCCTCTGGCAAGAGTTAAAGTGAGATCCCATGTATCCTACCCTCTCTTCTTCTTCTTCTTGGTAAACAAATCCTAATGGAAAGGTTAGCCTGACCACGGAGCAACGAGGGATCATTAAGCTGTCTTGAGGGAAGCAAGACGACCCCACGACGACCGCAGAGGGAGCTGCCATCGCCACCTTGCTTCCACCATCATGCGGCACTTCAGAATGATCTGCTACATGGCCGTGGATCGCGGGTCATGTGACCCTGCAGTCGGCCAACCGGGCCGAGGGTGGGAGTTGGGTCGGACGCGATGGAGGGCGTCATAGTCAGTACTGCAGCTGCTGATAGCCATTGAGGTCCAAGGAGCAAGGAATAGCCTCGCAAAGAACGACTAGGGCGGCAGCAAAGCGCTATTGTGAGGTTGACGATGAGGGAACGGTCATTGGACCGTTTTGCCCACCAAAGAACTAAGAAACCAGTAGCCACACCAAGGGTATTTTGGTAACTTGTTTATAATTTCAAAGCGGGCAACATTGCAAGGGAACATGGCGACGTGGCGCTCTCTGATTGGCCAAAGTAAATGATTTATTGCAAATTTTGTATCTAAATATTGGTAGCTCAGATGGTTACACATAAAACATGAATTTTTCTCAGAAAAATGAGAGGAATCCAATAAAAATAGATTTAGAGGCTAATTCCTCTTAAAATTCTAAAAGTAATGAAGATTATCAACTTTAATGATTTAATGTTTAAAGAACCCTATTTTGAGATGAATAATATATTTAGAAGGGTTTAATGGATGATTAAAGTTGATATTAGGTTGTTAATCATAAAGAGATTCATTAAGATCGAAAAAGATGAATTTTGCATGTAATTTGTTATACTTAGAGTTTCATGTTCATAAATATGCTTTAATGAGTCTTGAAACCCTAATGTTGGAAAATTCGATTGTTAATAGCTTTAATCATTCAAAGTAGTGAAAAAAGATAAGATATAATAATTCTAAGCTATTTCGAGCATTAAAGTTCCTAATTGTGGTTAAATACCCTTAATGTGGAAGTTAGGGTTTCCTAGTAGATAAAAGGTAGAATTCATGATAAATAATGTTCATACGAGTATTAGAGCATAATGAATTATGAATTGATGATAAACCAGAATAATGACTTTGTCATAGATTAAAAAGGATAAAAATGGTAGCTTTAATGTAAAAATAGGCTTAATGGACTTAATTAATGGTCATTTGTGCATTAATCTAGAATTAAGTTTATGTGTTTGTAAAAGGTAACCTTAATAAATTTTGTGAAGGATAGATGAGTAAATTAGGGTTTAAAAAGTGTAAAGGGAAGTAAAACCTAATTGCAAAGTAAACCCTAAAAAGAGGAAGAAACCCTAAAAAGGAATAGAAACCATAAGTAGCAAAATGGTTTGGATAGTTTTTTGATAAACAGGAATTGGATGTACATTTCAGGATTGAACTGTGTACTTGCTTGATTCTGGATTACTTGCTTGTTTGGACTATTCCTCCATCTGAGTATGTGTCACAAGTATGTGGTTACACCTATGAATATCCTGAATTAGTTTCCCGAGGATTTTCGAGGTTTTATCAATGACATGAGTTAAACTGTTGGTTGCATTTAATTATTGAAAATTATAATGTGGATATGACTATCATGTAAGATATGTGCCTACTAGCTCGGATCCTAGTGCCCTCTGTAGCTTAATAGATTGACCTAGTGCATGGCTACCGATGGGGTAGGTTCATCATGTCATTGAATGAATTAGTACATGGCTACCAATGGGTTAGGACCATCAAGTCACCATGAGTTAGGGATTGGGCTACCTTTGGGTAGGGACATGTAACTCCATAACCCTAGGTATTGGCTACCTGTGTGGTAGGGCCATGGGGGTAATGATCTACCATATGAGAGAGGTAGTATCCATGTCCACTATAGGGATAGCACAAAGATAGGGGATAGGTAAGGATTGAGTAGTATTTCTTAAAGCATAATCTTGGATGTTAAATGATATTTGGATGACTACATTGTTATTATAGTTGAATGAGTATTGTTTCCCCCACATACCAACTTCTTGCTGACCAACGTTTTGTTTGTCGGCGTTTTAGGTACAAATGAAAAAAAAACAATAAACTGGCATATGTGGAATTACATAAGAATTAACGTGCACAGGAGGATTAGTTAGATTAGTATCTTCATGGATAGAAGTTTAGAAATCCCAATTTTTAAAAGTTATGCAACGTTTTATTTTATACTAGTTTTCAGTTTAGTTGGTAAAATTTATTAATTGTTATTGATTATTTGTTGAACCTTTGATCCGAGTTATTGGTTAACGGCTCTGACCTTTCGGTCTCCCTTAATTGGGGGTTATCGGGAGGCGGGGTCGTTACAATTGGTATCAAAGCATATGTTCCTCATCTAATCATTAATAATTATTAAATTTTACAAATTCCATAGAACCAAGGGAGTTATTAGAGGATTGTCCGAAAGATTGAAGTGTCTAGAAAAGCATCACGTCTGGGGGCTGGCAATATTTTCCTCCACACTACTAGTCGGAATACGAGGTCTCCCAAATTGTGTGACTGCCTGACCGATGTCTTAGGATATGACTCGAAATAAGATACCTTTAGGACTCTCTCATCTTGTTCATCCCTTCTCAACTCAAATTCTGTTAAGGACCTTAAGGATTAGGGTTTCCTCTCTTCTCCTCACCCTCTTGAGGTATGGTTAAGGTTAATAAGGTCAATGGAATCCTCTACCAAAGTAATGAAAAGCATGTAAATAAGATGTCATGGACATAAGCTTAATAGATTAAGTGCAAACTAAAGAATAGATACATGCTTAGGTCGTATGACACGAGTTATCATTGCCCTCAGGAGAGACCTGAAGATAGACCTCCTAGTCAGGAGGATGAGTAGAGAGAGTTAGTCTTGGAGGTAGAGACCTCAATTAAAAGTAGAGACCTATCACATCCTTTGAGGATGATGTTAACCCTAACCCTAAGTGAGGGTTAGAGAGAGAGATGACATGAAGAGTTAGATGTTGTGGTAGACCAGGTGTTTGGATAGGCATGCCATGGATGCCATATGAGCCATGAGAAGTTGATAACCAAGTAACTTTGGCAACCCAAACCTGGGAAGGGTCGTGCATGTTGGAGCAAAGGATATCTCCTTCATGGATGAGGTTAGAGAAGAACCTATAGAAACCTTGTGGGCTATTGCGAGTAGGTTATAACTTGCACCCAAAGTACATTAGTAGTACGAGCAGTAAGTTAAAACCGAGGCCAGAAGGATAGGATGGATGGATTATGAGATAAGCATAAGGGGCTATGGATAATCATGAGCAAACATAAGGTTGAGCACAGGCTTCACCCACGTACAGGTATGCCTGTGAGATTGATCCTTCATGGAGAGAGGACCTCTAGTAGTATGGCTGGATGTGGCGTTAGCTCTAGAGAGAGCAAGCAGGACCTCAACAAGGGAGATTGGAAGCCTAAAACCCTGAGATATGAGGAACAGTGGGGAGTTGAGGATGATGCGACCTAAGTGGATGATAGTGGTTGCCTTATGCTTGACCCCTGGAGGCTGATGATGTCTTAGTTCCCTATTAGAGGAACCAAACCCTAGAGAGAGGAGGATTCTTCTGGTACTTATGTGCCTCTGGTATAAGTGGTTACCTGCTGAAGAGTACCTTTGATCCTGAGGAGGTTTAAGTAACTAGTTATAAGGCATTATACCTAGTTGGTTGTCCTTGAGGAAGACTCAACTCGGAGGTGTTGCTCATATAAAAGGATCATGGGAGTACATCACATACCTTGGACATGCTTGATTCGTGGTTAAGAGTTTGAGCATGTAGTTGGGTACCCAAAGGAGAACCTAGGGTTCCTAGGCCTAAGAGGGGAAGCAGTGTACCCAATGCTCATGATGAGATTTGAGTCTATATAGTTTCGAGCATGGTACTCCTCATGTGTAGAGGTAAAGGAAACCCCTTAAGTTAAGGGTATGTTTGATGAACCCCTCACAACTAAGTTGGTCTAATGTTGAGGATGAGAACAAGTGTGACCTAGCATGGTTTAGTAGGTGTCTTCTTGTGCCTTAGTAGCTTGCTAGGGCTAAGCATGCTCATTTGGATGCAAACCCTAAACATAAGGATGGTTGTGATCTTGTTGTCAAGAGTTGTAGTTTCCTCCCATCCTGGGAGAGGGACCCTTTTGTAGGGTGTATGCCCATTTTGTTGGTTTTGAGGTAACCTAAAGAGTTTTCATAGGATCTTGAGAAGCTAAGTGAAAAGTACATGGTATGAGAATGAACCTGTAGACCCATAGATAACCATCTCTAAGTGCATGTGTTACCATGGAGGTAACTGGTATGGGTCCTGACCAAGGTAGGTAGGTTTCCATGACCCCTATGAAGGGATGAAAGTCAGTCGTGAATGCAGAGAGAGATGATGAAGGCTTGGGTAAGGTTCTAAGCTAGACATGTACTATAATGGAATCCTAAGTCTATCCTTGGGTCAGGTGGGGATAAGACTGATGGAAGTAGGAGTTGCCTAATTCCCTAGTTGCACATGACCATAGGGTCAGGAGGTAACAACTATCATTGTCTGAGCGCCATGGGTTAGGAGATTGATCACCTTCATGAACTCATGGGACCCAAAGGGCAGATGAGTAGGGCACTCTCTGGATGCATAAGGGAAGAGGGATGACCCCAAAAGGGTCAGCACCCTATAGACCTAGAGGAGATGACCAAGGATTGTGTAGTAACCCAAGTAGGTTCGAGAACAGTTTTCCATGGAGGTAATTTTTATATCCTGATGTTTGTGATGTAAAGACATGTGTGGCACGTTTCAACTTAGATTTGAAAGTGTACTGGCAAGGTGGGCTGCACCATCTCTACTCTTGGAACAGGAAGAACTTTGTATTTGGACTGCAGCCAAATGCTTATTTCCTCTTGTTATGGGAGTGAGAGATAAGACAATACACATGCCATACACCAAGGATAAAGATGATGTGAGTTGGAACACTGCTATATTGTATGAGGTTAGAGATGATAACATACCATGTGGAGCGAATGATACATGGATCATTTATAAACACTAAGAGTATTAAGGAAATCATCTTGTGAGGATGTTTTATCTTGAGTTATGTGGAATTTGCAACATAAACAAGGTTGAGTTTGATCACCATGAGAATGAGCTCAGAGTTTCTTGATGAAGATAGACTTAGAGTTCGAGGTGATAAGTGAAATACATGGAAGTGTATGTCTTCAATGTTACCTAATACCTAAGAATGTGAAGTGGTAATGAATGCTCTGGTTGAGATATATCTGACTAGTTTGGCAAGAGGCTAGAAGAGGTTGTTAGGTTAACCCTCAATTGGAAAAGAGATATGTTTGGGCTAACACTCAGATGTAACAAGATCTGTTGAACAATTTAGTAGTTGTTTGGTTAGCCAGCCTACTCCTTGATATAACGAATGGATGGTGATAGAACCTCTGATGCACTCCTCTGAAAAGGAAAGTGATGAAACCCTGATTAGAGTGGTGTAGGGTTTCTGAGGAATCAAGCTTGAGGAATCATGACATATAGGAGATCATGGTTTTAAGATCACCAAACACCGTGATACTACAAAGATAGTAAGTGATAGTAGCACTTTGGTTGCTTGAGGTGAAGTTGCATGTAGCATGTGGTCATGCAAGACAAGGGTGAAGGATGAACACCAGTAACCCAATGCTTTGACTTAGAGGTTAAAGAATCCTTGAGAGGGAATGGGAATTCATCACTACAGATGTGGTGGTAAGTCTTCCCTAGACCAAATAAGGTCAAGATGCAATATGGGTTATGGTAGACCGCCTTACCTAGATGACATGAGAAAGAAAGGAGTACTATCAAGGGACAAATTTGGTTGAACTATAAAAGAGAGAGAGACGGTTCAACTACACAATGATGTGAGTTCAAAAGTTCTTGAGTATGACTATAGGTTCACTTCCATGAGGTGGAAGTGGATACATGAAGAACTAGATGAGAGTATAGTTTATCACCCCTTACTAATGGTTAGTATGATCCAGACTGGAGGGTCTGATGAGAGCATGTGGGCTCATTCATGGTGATACATAGAGACAGTTCTTGTCCTATGAAAGATGTGATGATAACCACCATAGCCTTTATCGGGATGCAAGAAGTTATATAAGGAGGTTGTGTCGGTCACCACTTCATTATGATGAATTTGGTGAAGGAGGCCTCGCGAAGATCAGAAAAGAGCCACAATGTGTGCAGATGAAGTCGCTTGATCGTGTAATGGCCGAGAGAGAGCCCAAGGGTGACATGAGTCATGAGCTGATGCAAATCATACTAACATGTAGTTCACTGTGGGAGAATATAATGTGAAAATCCGACCCCTCTGAGCTATAGCTGAGAAAGATGAGTCCCCGATATATGGGTCCATTTGAGATAGATTGGTGGAGAAGGTTGTGTTTATCCTTATCCCTTAGGATAACATGATGTATAAGGTGTTACATGAGTCCAATCTAGAGCACTATGTGAGGTACCCAAGCCATGTGCTGAGCCCTAAACCTATTCAGCTGTTTGAGAGGTTGAACAGTCCTGAGTCACCTATGGGGGTACGAAAACCAAGGTAAGAAAGAACACAAATGGAAGAATATGAGATGATGAAGGTTCTTGGGAAGAACCATGGAAAGGGTGAAGCCACAAGGGAGCCCTGATGGGCATAAGAAAGGATTATCATGTTTGTTTTCTTGCTTGATGGAATTTTGAGGACAAAATTCATAATAAGGGGCAAAGGATGTCACAGCCCCAATTATTGGGTTCATTTGCTGAGAAATGTAATTCCTCATATGAAAGATAAATGAACAAATAATGATGTCTTTTGATTGAATGCATGAATTTCGTTACAACAACCTTGATGATTGCTTTGTGGGCTTTATTGTCTATTGGGCCCAATAACAAGGAAATTCAATTAGTAAATGAATAATTAAGTTTTTGAGAAAAGAAAGGCGTGGAAACCTCCAGAAGGCAAAAGAATATAATACAAAGTTGGATTTCGCGCCTCATGGGTTCCTTGGGTCCCAAGGAGTCCGAATCTATAAAGATAATGCAAAAAGAAAAGAAAAGATCAATTACGTATTTCTTTATTAGGAAAGAAATTGAAAACAATGATAAAATGCGGAAAATAAGAGGAAAGAGGTGTATTTGAGTTATCCTTAGTGAAAATTTCGTATCCCAAGGATTCCTAATAATAAAAGGAATACCAATGAGGAAAATAAAAGAGAAATAAACAGAAATTCTCAAAAAGAGATATTTTAAATAAGAAATAAACAAGATAATGAGAAATAATGACGAATAATGCATTTAGATTCATCTAGAAGGATAATGAGTATCCAATAAAAAGGATTTCGAGATCTTGGAGTTTCTTGGGATCCAAGGAGTCCCAATGAAGAAAGAGGAAAGAGAAAATACCATTAATGTCAAATAGGAAGATAATATGATGCATAATTAATGGATTATGTGGTATTGTAAAGAAGGAAGTATTTTCTACTTAATGGAAATATATTTTTGTGGCCAATAAAGTAAAAGGCAAGAATAAAGAGAATAAGTGAGAGGATTTTCATAATTCTAATTAGCCAAGAAATAAGAAAAATCAAAGGGATAGTGAGGAGAGAGAAATCTTGCTTCTCAATGAAGGAATATGATTCCTAATAGGAGAGGGCTTGTTTCCTCTTAGATGGGCATCTTAGGGCGAGGATATCCCCCCCAATAAAAGGGTTAGAGCCTCTGGCTCGAGTTAAAGTGAGATCCCACGTATCCTACCTCTCTTCTTCTTCTTCTTGGTAAACAAACCCTAACAAAAAGGTTAGCCTGACCACATAGCAACAAGGGATCATTAAGCAATCTTGAGTGAAGCAAGACGACCCCACGACGACCGCAGATGGAGCTGCCATCACCACCTTGCTTCCACCATCAAGCGGCACTGCAAAAGGATCTACAGCACGGCCGTGGATCGTAGGTCCTGTGACCCTGCACTCAGCCAACCAGGCTGAGGGTGGGAGCATGGGAGGATGTGATGGAGGGCGTCGAAGTCAGTACTGCGGTTGTTGATAGCCATCGAGGTCCAAGGAGCAAGGAATAGCCGCACAAAGCACGACTAGGGCGGCAACAAAGCGCTGTCGTGAGGTTGAAGATGAGGGAACAGTCATTGTACCATTTTGCCCACCAAAGAACTAAGATACTAGTAGCCACATCGAGGGTATTTTGGTAACTTGGTTATAATTTCAAAACATGCCGCATTGCATGGGAACATGGCATCGTGGCGCTCTCCGATTGGCCAAAGTAAATGATTTATTGCAAAAGTTGTATCTAAATATTGGTAGCTCAGATGGTTACACATAAAATATGAATTTTTCTCAGAAAAATAAGAGGAATACAATAAAAATAATTTTAGAGGCTAATTCCTATTGAAATTCTAAAAGTAATGGAGATTATCAACTTTAATGCTTTAATGTTTAATGAACCCTATTTTGAGATGAATAATATATTTAGAAGGTTTTAATGGATGATTAAAGTTGGTATTAGCCTATTAATCATAAAGAGATACATTAAGATCGAAAAAAATGAATTTTTCATGTAATTAGTTTAATTTAGAGTTTCATGTGCATAAATATGCTTTAATGAGCCTTGAAACCCTAATGTTGGCAAATTTGACTCTTAATGGCTTTAATCATTCAAAGTAGTGAATAAAGATAAGATATAATAATTCTAAGATATTTCGAGCATTAACGTTCCTAATTATGGTTAAATACCCTTAATGTGGAAGTTAGGGTTTCCTAGTAGATAAAACGTAGAATTAATGATAAATAACGTTCATATGAGTATTAGAGCATAATGAATTATGAATTGATGATAAACAAGCATAATGACTTTGCCATAGATTAAAAAGGATAAAAATGGTAGCTTTAATGTAAAAAAAGGCTTAATGGACTTAATTGATGGTTTTTTGTGCATTAATCTGGAATTAAGATTATGTGTTTGTAAAAGGTAACCTTAATAACTTTTGTGAAGGATAGATGAGTAAATTAGGGTTTAAAAAGAGTAAAGGGAAGTAAAACCCTAATTTCCAAGTAAACCCTAAAAAGAGGAAGAAACCCTAAAAAGGAATAGAAACCATAAGTAGCAAGATTGTTTGGATAGTTTTTAATGAAAAGGTATTGGATGTATATTTCAGGATTGAATTGTGTACTTGCTTGATTCTGGATTACTTGCTTGTTTGGACTATTCCTACATCTGAGTCTGCCTGACAGGTATGTGGTTACGCCTATGAATATCCTAAATTAGTTTCTTGAGGATTTTCGAGGTTTTATCGATGATATGAGTTAAACTGTTGGTTGCATTTAATTGTTGCAAATTATAATGTGGATATGACTATCACCTAAGATATCTTCCTACTAGCTCAGATCCTAGTCCCCTCTGTAGCTTAATAGATTGACCTAGTGAATGGCTACCAATGGGGTAGGTTCATCAGGTCATTGAATGACTTAGTACATGGCTACCAATGGGGTAGGACCATCAAGTCACCATGAGCCAGGGATTGGGCTACCTTTGGGTAGGGCCATGCTACTCTATAACCCTAGGTATTAGCTACATGTGTGGTAGGGCCATGGAGGTAAGGATCTACCATATGAGAGAGGTAGTATCTGTTTCCACTATTGGGATAGCACAAAGATAGGGGATAGGTAAGGATTGAGTAGTATTGCTTTAAGTGTAATCTTGGATGTTAAATGATAATTGGATGACTACATTGTTATTGCATGATTATTGTTTCCCCCATATACCAGCTTCTTGTTGACCGCCATTTTGTTTGTCAGCGTTTTAGGTACAAATGAAAAAAAACAGTAAAGTGGCATATGTGGAATTAAATGAGAATTAATGTACACAGGAGGATTACTTAGATTAGTATCTTCATGGATAGAAGTTTAGAAATCCCAGTTTTTAAAAGGTATGAAAAGTTTTATTTTATACCAATTTTTAGTTTAGTTGGTAAAATTTATTAATTATTATTGATTATTTGTCGAACCATTGATCCGGGTTATTGGTTAACGGCTCTGACCATTCGGTCTCCCTTAATTGGGGGTTACTGGGAGGCAGGGTCGTTACATAAGGCTTTCTTCCATGACTTCAACTCAACTAGCAGCTGCTCTTTTTGTTCTACAATTAATTTAGAATTGATAATGACTGGTTTCATTCTCTCTTGATCCAAGAATTGATATTTTAGACTCTTTGGTAGATCCTTTAACTCGGACAGGGTCTTCTTCTCTGTCAATTTTGGTGGGATTTCTCTATAGTGCGACATACATCATGGTTTCAATGGGTCCGTAAAATTTAGTCGACTCTATTTCATCTAGATGGTCTAGGAGCTCCTTCACTTCTGGGTCCACAATCACTTTTGTGTCTCTAACTAAAGCATGCATTAACGAGTCCATCATAGCCTTTTCGTCTCTTACTTAATCATAGAATTTTTGGTAGCTCTTGAAAAAGTAAGATGATTTGAAATGTGGGGGCTTTCATGCAGTCACAGATGTTGAAATCGATGTGCTCTCTTCCAACTCTGATGGTTATCATCCCTGCCTCCCTATCTATGAGTGCTCTCCCAATCACTAGGAAGGGTCTCCTGAAGATCATCGGGTAGTTAGGATCCTGTAAGTTGTTGATGATGATGATATCACATGGTATAAAGAAACATCCAACCCTGATGGGTACATATTCTACTACTCTGACTGATTTTGTAAAGGTATGATACACTAGCTAGATCCTCATATTGATGCTTACAATATCGGTAAGCCCTAATCTTCTTGCAAGAGAGAGCGACATGAAACTGATGCTCGCCCCCAGATCAGGTAGTCCTTTTTGAGTGACATAATCTCCAAGTTGGAAAGGGATTACAAAAGTGCCAGGGTCCTTTTTTTTAGTAGGCATACTTGCCTTTACGAAAGAGCTGGACATCTGGGCCAACTTCACCATTTTGATGTTCTCACTTTGTTTGAAATCAGATCTTTGTAAAACTTGGCATAGGTGGGCATCTCTTCATTGGCATCCAAGAAAGGTATGCCGAGGTGTAATTTTTTTATTATAGCTATAAATTTCTCATATCTTTTCTTTATATGTGCCTTCACTAGCTTTGGCAGGAAAGGTATGTGGGGCGCATATCTATTTGGACACTCTTAAGAGGATACTTCACTGATTCCCTTGTCTGCTACTTTCGTTTCTTGGTAGGTACTTCTACATGCTCCTCAGGTGTTACATCTTTTACCCATATTGTGGTACAATTGGCTTTTGCTCTTTGTTCATCAGTAGAATGCAACACTATTCCTGATCTCAGGATGGCTATCTTTGTAGTTTCATTTCGTCATGGATTTTCTTTAGTGTTGGATGGGAATCATATCACCTGATGGTTGATGGTCTAAGCCAGGCTCACCAACTGTCGGTCTATCTGCTTGTCATGTTGCTGGAGCTCCATGATCTAGGCTAAGAAACCTCCTATCTTTTATTGCATGAGATTAAGCAACATTGTTCTATCCACAAAACTTTTGTGTAGCTTCTCATTAAATTTGTTCTATTTTTTTGCAAAAGACATCAACCCGGTCATCATTGATGGTCGTTGTTGTTGATTTTGCTTCATATTTTGGTAGCTCCTTCGTTGCTGGAAGTTAACTTGGAGTTGCTGATTCTACGACCCACCAGAAGAGGTCTCGCTGATTAGCAGGTGTAAATTTTCTATAGCACTTGTCTTCCCGTAGGAGAAGCCTGGGTGGTCCGGTCGTCGGTACTGAACATAGCTTACATTATTCATACTTTCTTCATCTGGATCACTCTACACAGTTGTGTGCAGGCAAAATTCAGAAAGATGATCAACCTCTCTGCATGTGACACAAATCCTAACCATTTCTTGTCAGGCCTTGCTTTTGTAGTTGTATTCTTTCAAGGTTTGAACATCGGCCACTATCTTGTTTAGCTTGGCCGACAGTGCTTCCATCACCTTTGATTCTCCAGGGGTGGACTGACTTGTTGATTCTCTTTTGTACTTGCTATCTTATTGATTTGTAGCCATTTTATTGATGATCCCTAGCTCTCTCAGCATTGAGCCCCAAGAAATTGCTTCCTTCTACAACATTTAGGGATTTCCTCTCGTCATTACACCAACCATTATAATGGTGGTAATCAAGGTTGGCTCAGAAAAGCCATGGTGTGGACATTCACTTTGATAACCTTGGAATCGCTCCCACGTATCATGCAGATTCTCCAAAACCTTCTGTGAGTAGCGACTAATCTTGTTCAGACATTTTATAGTCCTTATCAATAGGGAAGAACTTGGCTATGAAGGCATTGACGATATGCTCCCAGTTTGGGGCACTCCCGTCATGGAGGTTTGACCACTCTAGTGCCTTGTCCTTCAGAGAAAAAAGGAAGCACTGGGTGTAGATATAAGTTATTATGACCCTATTAATCTTAAAATTCTTACAGGTCCTTTTGAACGTTGTGAGATGATTGTAAGGGTTCTCTTTACTGTTGCTTCCCTCCAAAATAGTTGTGTCACACCAACTGGAGAAATCTTGGTTTCAGCTCAAAGTTTGCCACACTGAGAAGTTGCTCAACCACTGGGTTCCTTTCCTCATTTGCCCACACTTGAATAAAAGATCAAAGAGATCTAGCCTCTGGATCCTGGTCATCCATGCTTCTGAGAGAAAAGGGATGTAAGTACCTGAAAGGAAGGAATGTAAAAAAAATGTAAGGGTGGTGACGTAGATATGTGCAATATGTATCTATAGTTTTATATACATCTATAAAAAGGTTTTTACAAAGTACAAGTAAACCTCGGGTTCATAAAATGGTATTCATTGCCCTGTCCCCGACAATGGTGCCAAAAAGTTGATCGACCTTAAACGTGGGTCTAAAAGGGAGAAGGAAGTAGATATAAGTCATTGAACTTTTATAATTTATAATACCTAAATGTTTAAGACTCCCACAACTAGTATAGGGTCGAAGTAGCAGTTCTGGGTCGAACATAGGGTCAAGGGGGAATAGTGCTTCGGAACCTAAGTTTTACTTGTCTAAATCGTCAAAAAACCAAGGGATAAGGTTTGTTGAAAGAAAGCATAACCGAAAAGAATTGAAAGAATTGAACTAAAATCTATCTCCAAGGGGAGTTACCAGATAGATAAGGGATTTGGTATTTTGGCGTTTAGCAATTTTTATGGTAGTTTGCATAAAGGAAAAACTGCTGAGAAAATAAAATTATCTAGGCAAGCACAAAGAAAGAAAACTTTTAATAAAACAAGCAACATCGGTCTACACCCGACACCTTCTTCTCTCAAAGAAGGTACCAACATACTGTGTAATGGAAACCTCTCTCAAGGGGGCCAGATGCAGACTCGCATGGGAAATAAACTAGATGCAGCTCTGGTCCTAGGTACTCTTATACATCAGACCCAGACCGAGCTCTAGAAGTTCATGACATTCTTCTCTCAAAGAAGTCAAAATAGGAAACACAATTCAATAGCTAGTCAAAAGAATGTAACGAAAAGAAGGGACTAGAATTCGGATGTTGGAAAGAGATCATTCAATAGAATAAAGTCATACATAGGATAATATGAGAAATGCTCCACATATTCCAATAATCATATAATGGTTTGGTTACAATGCTGTATTGAATGAAAGTAAATGTTGAAAAAGGAATATGTAAAAAGAAGATAGGTATCAATCTCCTTGATTTAGGGAACTGATATACATAGCAGCTAACACCTGGGATAGTGCTAAACCGCTACCAGGTTGTAGCCATATCAATTTATGACTGTATCAGGTTATGACCATATCAGGTCAGAAACCGTGATGAGTAAAGGTCGTATCGGGTCATGACTTCAACATGATGCATCCTTGTATCGGGTTGTGACCGTGTCAGGACGCGAACCGTGATGGGTAAAATCTGTATCAATTTAAATACATATCCAATTAGCACTATCCCTAGCTTTCGAGTTCTTTGTGTCAGGTTGTTATGTCTAGGAGAGCCGTCTCAGGTTTGAGCCCAGACAGAAACCCGACATGCTCGGAGAAGCTTCAAGGATCATTTGGTGCCTTTTGCTACTACTGTAATGATCCTTAAGTGAACTCCTCCCATCCCTCTCAGGATGTGAGTATGCTCACCGACCTATCACTTTGCAAACTCCTGGGAACTTAGTGCACTAGATCCTCCTTAGATCCGGCCCCCCATCACAGACCTATAGCTGCAAATTTATAGGCATAAGGTTGATGGAGGTTGTAACTTTATGAGTCCACGTATCTGGCCATTTATGACCTTAGCTGGTGCTTTGAATGGGGCTATCATGGATGTCTCCCACTATGTTGCGTGAGGTTGTCCTTGTTGGTAATCAACAGGACAGCGACCATGCTGACCTGTTGTGGTATCGGGCATCAAGGCATATCGGGCGACAATGCATGACAGGTTGTTGTTGTATCGCGCAGTGGTAATGTTTGTGTTTGGTCATGATGGGTAGAAGTCATATTGGGCTACGACATCGTCTGGTGATCGTGTCATGGTACGATCGTGCTGGGTTGTAAGTGTGACAGGCTGACACCATGACAGGTAAAAACCATAGGGAGTTTTGACTTGTCATGTGCCTGGCGAATAGCTGAGTCCACGTAATGATTTCTTGTAGCGTGCTGGGTAGTCAGGACATGGGAACTGATATCCTTTGCTGGTAGACTTAATGGGCCCAATTTTCCTTCTTTTGTTGTGGAAAAAATAAGAGAGTCCTTCAGAAGATGGAGAGAAAATTTTGAAACACAGCGGACATGATTTTTCATGATAAATAGAACATAATGAAGAGGAAGTTGAGTTTGGAGGCTATTTTAACGATAGAGAATGAGTTATGACAGCCATAAAATGGGTATTATCAGGTCCTCACTTCCAAACATGAACATGATGGTTAGACATTATAGACCAAACATATACCATTGTGATTAACCTTAAAGAGGATATGTTAGGTGTACAACGGGACACTGCTATAGTGTTGACAGATGTTTGTGAGCTATTTAAGTATGATTTGTTGAACACACTAGTGATAAAACTTTGGATACAGTAAGAATACCGCATCATATGTGGATTTTTTTAAATTATTTCCTACATATTAATTGAGTATTGGTTATATAATATATCTCACTCATTAGTATTACGTGACTCACAACCATGGAATAGCAAATGTGGGATTTATAATGCCATCATTGATAAGAAATGTAGAGAGATTCGAATGACATCAAAGAATATGTGACTTCTTCTATGAAGTATTTTGGTGCTTCTACGAACATGTATAGCCCCATTCAACATTAAGTAATTTTTTGTCTTTGTTGTTTATATGTCTAACCTATATATGGACACAATTTTGTTGTGAGATTTAATTTTGTATTTTATTTTCCTTCTCTTCACTCATAGAAATGCATCGACAATTGTTAGTGATTGTTCCCAAGACTTGGAGGGTGTATGTCTTTGATCCTTCGAGTGAAAAAATATCACCAAATGCAGGACACCCAATGAAATTGGCGATTCATGCATAACTATATTTTTTCGATGCCCATTCTATATGTTAATGTTTGTATCGCTAATAACAATTTAATAATGCAACATATATGTTAATTTAACTTATAGGGGTGTGAAAGGATTATGTGGTGGTGAAGGGAAGGTATGTAAGGAAAAGAAATTAGTAACTTGGGCAAGGGTTCATATATAGTCTTCTCATTCCAATTCCATAATATATGACCAAATCTACTTCATTACATTTATTAATGTAATTACAAATCTACATGCCCGTATAGAAGACAATGGTTGGGCATGCACATATTCCATGATGTTGTATATGCATGTGATTTTCAATCACACAAAACGAATCAAATGTATAGAGAATGTAATTTAGTAGTCTTGGATCATATTTTAATGAAGTCATCTCAATATAAACAATCAAATCTAAATACAAGTCTCACTCCCTTTGTAGCTTTTTGAGAAGATTGACCCCTATACATTAGAGCAGGTGAATGACTTACGTGAGAAGTGGGGAGCCTGCTTCATGAAAAATGTGGATATGAATGAAAAATTTGAGGGTTGATTGATATTTTTTGGTAGTTTGAACTTTGGTGTCATATTTTTATATGTATTTTGTGAGTGGGAATTGAATGTTGACAACATTGTGACTTAAAATATGAGATGGTAGCTCATGTTGATATGTATTTTGTGAGTGTGTATTGAATGTTAAGCACATATGTGTGTATGAATTTGAATGTGATATATGAGGAAAAGAATGATGTTTGTTCATTCATATATGTATGAATTTGATGTGTGGATGAGAAGGAAACAATTGAGCAGTGAGTTCATGAATTTGTGTGCAATTCTAATTGAAAAATGATACAATAAGGCTTGTATAATTTTATCTTTTTCTTGTTGGTGTGTTGGTCAGTTGTTAATCCATGATGCTTGCAAAGCCTTCTTACTTTGTTCCTTAGCATTGTTGAATTCTTTTAGGACCTCTCTCTTGTCATTATCCAATGCTATCTTCTTATTTTTTCAAGTATTATTAGTTTTAGTAGTGGTCTCTCTTCCTTTGGATTCAACCAATTTTTCCTTTTGAGCCTCTTCTTCTCTAGTTTGTTGGTCCTCTGGTTTAGGTTGGAAAATATGGTTGTCTTTATGCACCTTCATGCACCTTGCCTTCCCCTTGCCTTGGACGATTCCTATACACTATAGCCTTCCATCATTTTTTTGCCATGTATTACTACCTTGAGTTTCATGTGATGAGGCATTACCTTCCCTCTCTTTTGTTGCCAATTTGGGAGTGGATTGACTTCTAGTTAGGTTGTGTTTTTTGTTATGTCCTAGTTTCACACAATGTCCACAAATGTCCGAGAGGACTTCATACTTAACCCGGTACACGTTCTCATTGATGATGATAGTTGATGCCAGTTTCTTTGATGTGTCCACCTCCATTGCCAATTTCATGAACTTCTTCTGGTTCTTTCCACGGTGTCTGAGTCCACTTTCACTAAACATCCAAAGAAGAATCCAATATTGTCAAATATTGGGGGCACATACAAGTGTAGTGGTAGGTCTAGGATCCTGAACCATGTAACTAAACATTTTAGGAGATGTTCTTATGGGTGGAAAGTTGGGTAGCATTGTCAGACCGCTAGACAACACTCATATAGATACCAAAACCTGCTAGTCGGGGCAATGTCAAAATCATCTTGATAGGATGATTGAATTACAAAATGGCCCATGTCAACCTCGTACAAATTAAACCGTTCAGCAGGGTTCCATAGTGCTTTGATATGAGCAGGCATTGTCATGTAGACAACATCAGTCCTGATTATCCCGGTAACCATCATATATTTCATGGACCAAGCCAAGTTCTCTTATGTGTCTGGGTCCATCTCCAACACTAGTTGGCCATTTGTGATTTTCAGTTGAACATCTGAGATCACCAAGTTGCTTTCACACATGTTTTCAAAAAGAAATTCTATTTTAAAGGACTATTGGACTGAATGAAAATGTTGCCAAATGGTGGTATAGTACCAGATCATGCGTATTCATATGTCACTGGTCCTTTGTCTACCTTGGTTTTACGATTTACCTCCATTGTGTCTGAGATCGTAGGTTTATGCATGTTGAAACCCCTTAATAGTGGGAAAGGGTCTTTTGGGGGTGGTGGTGTTCCTATGCTCCTTCCCTGTCCTTAGTTCATTCATTAGATGGAGTGTTGCACATACAAGTGAACTGGAAGTCGATACCCACCACAATATCAAAACCCTAACATTGTTGTTTTTCTTGCCCTCTCGACTATATATGCTTGTGAGTTAACTGGTAGGTTTCCCCTCCTCCCACTTGCCTCCCATTTGTCTACTTCCCCCATATCCCTGACCAGTTTAACTTCCACCACCATTCCTCCCTCTTCCCCCTTAAACCCCAAACCCCCCGACCCTCCATTTACGTTAGATGCATTTAATTATTATAAATTCATAAAATTAGGCCAACAAGGAGTGGCTAAAGTGGTCAAACATAGTGTCCCCTTACACAGGGACCGGGGTTTGAAACCCAATTGTCGCCTTCATTTACCACCCTCACGGGCATTTGGCCTCCACCACATTCATGGGAGAGGGGGGGGGTAAAATATTTCTCAATTAATCCCAATTGTGGAATCAGGTTTAATGTATTCTTAATTAAATGAACCCTAAAACATGTCTTTTATTATCACTGAATAATATTATCAACACTACTCTATATTAAGATTATACTCCTAATTTTTTAGCATATTTTACTTTTTTGTCTTACAGATTATTATTTATAAATTTTAGAAATTCTAACCAATTATAATATCCCAAAAATCCAATATTTATTAGATTGGGATTAGGTGATGGAACTAATACCATTACATGGAGAAAATCTCATGATTCCAAAACATATTTTATATTTTTTTTCTAAGATGTATATTATTCATTATGAATTATCTTTTTTTTAAACATGACAACTTCGCTATTCATATTGTGTGGTGAGACAAGCCAACTATCAAAGTTTTTGTTTACATTAATGTTAAGCGAGGGTGGCTTAATTGAATTAAATTGAATTTTGAGGTTGGAAGAAAGTGCATGTTTTTCTATGGTGTCTAAAACTAGGTTCAACTCATGAGGGATGAATTGTAGTCCTACTCCTTGTATGTGTGAGAAATCATCCTTGAATTATCTCCACATCACGTGAAATCATGGGGTAGGTGGTCGGTCTCCTGACAGTAATTGTATTCCTTTCTAGTTGTCTGAGAGTATGGTTGCATGCAGGAAGCCATTGAGATGACCGAGTTTGATTGCTTGAACGACTGCATGGATCTTATCTTCAAAGACAAATTGGGCAATGTTTAGTATCCTTCACCCATGAGTGTATTTCCTATTTTTGAGACAACATAAATTCCCACTCCGGCTAATCTATTTTTGGGATGAAATGAGGCATCCATGAAGATAAGCACCTCAGTTTCTGGTCTCTAGACCGCTTGGGTATGGGTCTTGGAAGTTGTGTTGTTGACTTTTTGGTACATTGTTGTGTCAATGGTACATGCACAGTCTTTTATGAAGGCAATTCTAGACTCAGTGTAGGGTGGTTTGCCAGTGTGAACAAGTTCATTTCAAACCTGCCACACATGCCAACATCCCACTAGAACAAGTATTGAAGGTTTCACCTTGTAAGGTTGTGAGATGACAATAGAGACCCATGGGTCTTCCTCGAGCTCTAGCAATCCTCTTGGAATGTTAAGACCTCACCAGATAGGACTTATGATGCCACAATCTTGAATATTGTGGAGTAGGGAATCTTATGCATTGTGACAAGCTGGACATGTGATATCCACATCAATATGTTGCATCTATTTCTCAGCATTATTATGGAGAGCCTTGTGTTGTAGAAGCCAAGAAAAGACTTCAAGCGCTTAGGTACTCGCATCTTCTAGATGCATGCCCAATTCCCTTCAAGATTGATGTCTTTAGTTGACCTTAACCAGTGATAAGTAGATTTTCCAGTAAGTTCCCCTTGTTCCTCATGTGGCCTACATGTTCAGTCCTGCATTGGGATTAGGTTGCGGGGTGTTGATGATTCATTCATGCACAATGGGGGTGAGATATGAGTTGATGAAGTTGTGGTCCCAATCACCAAAATCGGTGACCATCAAACATGTAGTGAGGTCTTCAAGACTGGGATGCGTAGTGCAGGATGGGTCAATTTTGATGGGTCACAGTCCTAAGATCCATCTATCCTCCCAAACATTGGTGCATTGCCCTGAGTGAACAATTTTTGGGCATACTTCTTGGATAGTGAGCATGTTCTTCTTTATAAATGACCATGCCGGAGAACATTGTTTGTTGATAAAATGTTCATTCATCATGTATTTTCCTATCATGACTTTGACCCACACAAGGGTGGGTTCGTTGAGGAAACTCTAAACATTCTTGATCATCAAGACATGGTTGAGATCTCATGCATCCTTCAGGACAAGTACTCCCTCCAACTTGGACGAGGTGCTCTTCTTCCAAAAGACTAGTGATAACATTTTGTTCACTCTGCCTTCCGACTAGATGAAGTTCTTCTCATGCCTAATAATTTCATCACAGAGTCTCTGTGAGAGTCTCACATATTGCATTGCATATGCTGGTATTGCTTGGAGAGTAGATTTGGCCAATGTGATACGACTTGTTAGGAACAACTGGTGTGCATACCAACTATTCATCCTTTCCTATAGAGTATTCACAATTCCTTCATGGGTGCTATGGTTCAATTGATGGGGAAGTAGAGGCACTCCTAGGTATCGGGCAAGGTCCTTAGTGTAGCCAATCCCAAGGGTGTTATAGAAAGTTACCTTAGTAGCACGTGGTGTGTTCGAGGAGAAGTAAATTTTTGGATTTTTCTTTGGAAACTGTCTGTCTAGAGATTGTTTCAAAGTTTTCTAGTACTTTAGCAATGACTTCCTCTTAAGATCGGGATGATTCAGACATGAGCATGCTATTATCTACAAAGAGAACATGAGATAGATGGGTTTCATTACGTGAGAGCTTGATTGGTTTCCAATGCTTCAGGTGAACCTAATTTGTAAATGATTTGCTATGACATTCTATACATAAAACAAAAATGTAAGGGCTGACATGGTCCCCTTGGCAAACACCTTGGGCTGATTTGAATGGTGGTAGGGGGTTCCCCTCCCACAAAATGGGGTTAGTCCAACTAGAGATGATATCCATAATTAGTTGAATGATGTTGCCCGGAAGACCAACTTTTTGAAGAGTGTCAAGAATAAAAGTACAATGCATCCGATCGAATGCCTTTGAGGGGTCTAGCTTCGTAAAGACCCAATGTTTCCATGAGCTTTTGCTTTTCATCGAGTGGATGACCTCCTACATAAGAAGGATGTTATCAGTAATGTACCTGCCTGATATGAAGCTGGACTGTGTTTCAGAAATCCATACCAGGAGGATTGGTTTCAAGCTCTCAATGATGTTTTTAGAAATTGGCTTGAAGCATGTGTTGTTAAGTGAGATTGTCCTAAAGTCACTGCATTGTTGTGGGTATCACACCTTTGGATTGAGCACTATGCATCCATCAGTCAGTTTTCTATCTACCAACCCAATATTGAAGGCCTTTTGTACTGTGAGGACCACAATGTTGTGCATCAGTTGCCAATTGGATTGTATGGATTCACCATGAATCCCATATGGGCCTCTTGCTTTTTTAGGCACCATAGAGGATGCAACATTGTGTACTTCATCACATCCAAGCATGCGAGCAATGGATTTTTTTTTATGGTGAGGGATGCCAGGGAAACTGCCAATGTACTCTTGAATATCAGTTGCATTGATGGTCTATGAAGACTGAGTGGACATCAGGTTGCAAAAGTATTCAAGCATTTCATGTTGGATAGCTGTTGGTTCGGAGACACACTTGCCTTCAATGTTACAGAAATGGGTAATCTTATTCATGTGGCACATTTCTTTTACTTAGGTTTGGAAAAAATTTGTGTTACCGTTGTCTTCCTTGAGCCAGGTGATGTGGGACTTTTGTCTTCAGTCTGCCTGCTCATGATGGAGAATGTGTCGGTATTGTTCTTGCATTACAATGATAGATAGATCGGTAGAAGATGAAGGTCAAGAGTTGGAGATTACTTGGCTTCTATCAAGCCTATTGAGGACCTTGTTTTTCTCTTTATCTTGGAGATGAAGACATTTAGATTCCCAATCCAGAGCCACTATTTGAAAGGATGGTAGGGCCTCAGTGAAATCTTTCTGTTTGTCCCATTTTGGAAGTAGGTCATCCTTGAACTCTGACATTAAGCTCCAACTAGATTTATATTGAAAAACCTTGGTAGATTTCCCATTGGGGGTAGTGCTAGTGAGCAGTGGGTTGTGAGCAGAATACAACTGAGGCAACACCAACATAGAGTCATCTACCTCTGTTGTGAGCCAAACCATTTTGGATATGACTCTATCTAGTTTCTTATGCATGTTTAGTCTTTTGAAGGTCAAAAAGTGACCCTTGGCTTTGAGTTCACCTAAGATAGCATACAGATTGGTGTCTTTGAATAGGTTGAAAGCTCTTTTATCAAAGTATTTTCTACCCTTTTTTCTATTGGGTCAAGCATTGTGTTGAAGTCACCCATTACTGCCTAGGCGTGTTGATGTTGTGAAAGATTTTCTTTAGACGTTTCCATAAGTAACGCCTTTTGATTGGGTTTGAATTACCATATATAAAGGTAAGATGACAGGTCTGATTGACTCTATAATTGATCAATTGTCTATGATTAACCATGACCTCAAGATCACAATGACCAGAACTCTAGAGTAGCCAAATGCCACCTGAGAAGCCTAGAGCTTCAACACAGTGTGAGGCGCTACATCCAAAATTATGGATGATGGAGAGAGCAACATCGCCACTGCAACGAGTTTCAACTAGGGTGAAAATATGAATCTTATACATAACTTTGTCTTCTTTCAGAAGGCACATTTTGTCCTCGGATTAAGCTCCATGGATGATCCAACAAAGGATGTTCACCATATGAGACCATGAGAAGAGGAGTAGTTGATTGTTTCCGCAAGTCCTACGGACTAGCCACCCTCAGGAGGTTGGGTTTCCTCCACTGCCTAACTCACCTCTGAGAAATTGAGTATGTGTATGGCTTCATTGGTGTCATTTATCATAGTAAACAACTATGATATTTTCCCCTTTTTTCATTCCCTATCGGGACTGACTTGAATTTGTTTGTAGATTAACTTCTTGTTCCTCAGAAGAACACCACTACTGCCCATCCCATTGTCGCCTCAATTGAAGTTTGGAGTAGCTTGATCAGGGATTGCATTGCTACTTCCAAATTGGAAGGGAATGATGGCTTTGCGACCTTCTCTCATTTCATCGTCTACTAGAATCACAATCATGTCTTGGGGAATTGGGGGTGGTGGCAAGTCGACACATTGGCAGAGGTTGAAGAGTGCCCTTGAGTGGATGGATGCTTTTTGACTCCTTTTTTCTTATTTTAATGATTTGTCACGGTCTCCCAATCATCATTAGTCCCTAGATCCTTAAGGGGTGAGTTGTTGGTCTCAACTCGCATCGGGGTTCAGAGGAGATGATTATGTGGCCTTCTTTTCTGGTTTCTTGGGGGGTTGCCCCCTTTCTAGTTTCTTGGTGTGGATCACCTAAGAGTAGGGAGTTGCTACAACCACATGTTGTATCATCTGTGTAGTAGTATCTGGAGTTGGGAAGTTGGGGACAAAGGCACATTCTTTATCAGCATGGCCCACCTACCCACATCTCATGCAGATGACATGCATATTCTCATATTCAATATAGAAATGATCCCCATGCACCATGATCACTAGAAGAAGTGGCTTGCATGTATCCACCTCCACAACGATCCTTGCAAATTTCCCTCGATTAACTACTATTGTAGTATCATCAATCTTGATAGTCTTCCCTATCAGTCTACCTATGCTTGCCAAAAGCTATGTCTGATAGAGGTAGACCGAGAGGTTAGGGACTCTTAACCAAACTACCAATTTGCGAGGTATAGGATATGATGGCCTGAAGTCAGGGGTCCATGATTGGATGGAGAGGTAATTGCCAAAGATATTCCATGGACTGCCTGTTATGGGTACAATGAAATCAGTCTGGTTTTCTAATTGTATGATGTGATTCCCCATCTCCAGGTCAATGGCTCTGAACATCTCCTTAGGGTTCCAGAGTACTTGGAGTCTATTGCAAGGGCCTAAAATCTAATGTTTATCCTGAGGACCTTCAATACTACCGTGAACCTCCATGGTTCTAGTAGTGGTTGTATGGTGTCTATGTTGACAATCAACAGTGTAATAGGTCTGCTGCCGTCAGTCAGGATGTCTTCTGTCGTGATCGTATCTGATGATACCCATTTAATAGATGGGGGTACCCTGGGGTTAGCACTTGTTGTGGCTGCAGCGTAGGAATGTGGTTGGCCTTGCACCTGCATCTATCTTGCACTGAAGTTGAAGTCAATTTGCCTCCAACATCTATGAAAGCATTGGTAGCGAGATCATCAGGATCTTGCAATGTGATGCTTGGAGTCATGGAACTAGGACACAGTGGAATCCTATAGTGGATAGTGCCTCCCCAACCTCCAGAGCAACTTCTGTATCCACAACCACCATCGTCTCCTCTCCCATCCAACATTATACACTTGGGTAAAAAGTAATCTGAATTATCTAACATAACACCATTTACTACTTTTTTTAAGTAAAGCAATTAGTTGAAGACAAATTTATTCCTGTATCACACACTAGAGCTTATCAATGTGGTCAGGGTTAGTAATTATCCAAACTTGAAGTCATGCTATTAAGAACCAAACAGAGGGGCAAAAAGTCTAAGCTTCCCATAGAGGCATGACTTGAATATAATAGGCACATAGGCAATCACAAAAATTGATCAAATCAATTGATTATAATAGAAGCATCAAAGTATACTTCATTCTAGAGCTTAAGAAGCTCAAATATGTGATCCAAAACCTCAAAACATCGCAAGATGGTAGTGATGGAGATGCTAATCACCTTACTTGCCTCTCACTCAACCCGACAAGCTTGGCTAAGGTAGTTGTGGTGATATGAAGTGCTAAGGGCACCAACAACCATGACCATAGGTGCAATGAAAACCAGAAGGTAGAACTGAAGATAGAAACTTGCAAAATAGGAAACTACAAGAAGTGTGGATTCCCTTGATAACTCCCTATGGAGAAAATTATTTGAAAACCAAAAATCAAACAAATCCTAGAACCATCAATCATGTCAAAGTGCAAAAACACAACAACTAGATTATTTTTCTAATAATTGGGTATGATTCCCATCAGTTTGAAAAAAGAGCATGAAAGTCTCTTAGAGGCTCATCAATGACCTTGAAAGAAACCTTGTGGTAGGAGAGCCACTAGAGAGTCTAGTAGATATAGGCCACCGATAATCATCTAGGTGCATTCATGAGTAGAGCAATTGGGGAAATTCACAGGTAACTAGAGAGTAGATAAGCAAGTTGGGCAGTTGAGAATACTCATTGAACCTTCAATTCAAGGTTTAGGTATGAGAGTATCGAACAACACCTCTTTCTCAATGAAGAGAAGACAAAGAACAATAAAGAAAAGAAGAACACAGACACGCCAAAACCGTCCGTAAAAACACAAGTGCACGCGTCGAGTAATATAAGCATATGTGAGGCCCGAGTCAAACTCAAGGAGATGTAGTCTCAGTGACTACTACTAACTACAGTGTGATCATCTAAGCCGATTAAAAAGGTTGAATTGAGTTTCAACAAAACAAAATAAAACTAAGAGAAAATTAAAACAGTTGATTCAAATGAAATGAATTCCTTAGGGTTACCAATTTCACCATGGGGTCTCATTGTATATTATTTCTACTAAATTAATATAGATTCCAACTCCTAACCTAGATAGAAATCATATAGTCAAAATTGTTCACTTCCGTGATGCAATTCAATACCTAAATCTAAGCCAATTCTATGTCTATGGTAATTTATTCTTAGCTTAGGTGCATTATTGAAAACTCTGGGTTCTTACCACTAATTGCACGTCACCTATTCCAAGCAACGCGTAGGAAAGTGTACAAGCTATGGTTTTCTAACCTTTAATCCCCCTTCTGGAGTAACTATCGATCTGTAATCCTATCGATGGTGATCAAGCAATGATAAGTCGTTCCAAATCCAAACTTATATATCGAGGAATAAAGAGAAATTTATACTAAATCATGTAGAAAGTTAATACAACGATTCCCCGGGCTACTCCCAGGTCCTAAGGAAAAGAGGGGTTTAGCCCCGCATGGTTTTCAGTTGAAAATATATAGAAGGAGAAAAGAAAAATGTGGGAAATATGAAGGAGATTCGTGTAACCCCTAGAGAGAAGGTGCTATGGATGGTCCTCCTCGAGAAACACACGTCCTACAGTCTTCCAGCAGCAAAATCGTCCGTCGGAGGTGCATGAATCTCCTAGTTGATGTCCTTTGGCTCTGTGCTTCTCTCCCTCTCTTCTTTGGCCATCCTGTGGTGCAAAAAAACTGATCCCCTTAGGTTGGCTGTCCTCCCTTTTTTCCTGAGGTCACTTATGGTACCATACACTCTGGACCGTTGGATCGGGATGGCGACTTTAGATTGCTGAAATCTGACAGGGTCGGTGGCACTGACAACATCAGGATATGTCGCGCTCTAGAAGAGTCAGTACCATCAACTGGTATGTCAATGGCACTGATCTAATGCAAATATTTCCCTTTCCTCTCTGATTCTCTTTCGGTAGTATCAACCTGTGCATCTGTGCCATCGACTCTTTTGGTCGACTAAGGATTTGTCCCTGATGACATCTCGGTGGCACCAACTTGGGTGGTTGGTGGCACCGACTCCTCAATTACTTGGTAGCTCTTGAAAATGCACAGAGACCATGTATCAAATCGAGAAATATATAAAATAATATAATTGTGATGAAATAAGCATGGTTTGTTGCAAACATATTATACAAGACAATTATAAAGATTTATGCAAGTATAATCAACGAATTGGCTAACAAATGCACAAAATGAATATAAACTTGGCCTGTAATAAGAGACTCAAAACCCCTACATCAAACTCCCCTAAGATAAAATCTTGTTCATCCTCTAGCAACAACACCTTTGGATCTAATTGAGATAAGTTAGCTAAAGGACATAAGTGCATAAGGTACATCTAAAAAATCCCCACCTTCGGTCCTCATTCCGGCCCTCACTAACCAATGAACACTAACTACCATTTAGGCCACCAGAAACCTCTATAAAAGATGTATGTCCCCCAATCAATGAAACACTATCTGTTAAAGAAGTTAATATGATAGACTCGTTCGATTCATACTTGGTGCATCGTGTGATCTCCTATCTACATTGCTCTTTTCTCTACCTACCATCTATATGGAAGCAGGTCTCCTGATAAAATAATGAATGAGGAGAAAATAATCTGAGTTGCCTACCAATAAGAGTAACTGGTAGTTGGAATGGGTGGTTGTGATGATTTATATGGAAGCTTAAACTCCACTCTATCATCACCAATCCCAAGTGTCAAACATCCTCGCCCAATAGCAGTGATCACATTAGTTGTCACTACTATAGAAACAACATTCAGTGTCGCTTTTCTGGGCATCAGTTATTTAGGAAAACCGACGGCTATAATATTAGACGTTGGTTATTTATGCAAACCGACATCTATATTCGAAGACCAGCCAGACCCAGGTACCACTTTGTATTCAACGTTGGCTGGTTATAACAGACCGACGCCTAAAATCGCCTACGAAATCCAATTTTCGTGCGAAAACATTTTAGGTTACCTACATCGTCGGTATTTTAACAATTCATTGACGCCTATTTAAAATGAAAATCTGCGTGAAAAGTCCCACTTTCAGTGTCGGTTATCCTTCGATAACCGACACAGATAATGGTTCCCGCCAAATAATTTAGGGTAAAGGTTGTCTAGTTGGGTGTCAGTGTTTTACTATCAACCGACGCTAAATCATAATAGGCGTCAGTTTTATAGATAACTGACGCCGTTGACCAACTTAATAATCCCGATCACCCGGCTCTTTCCCCTTTCTTCCTGTTGCTTCACGATATTGTTGTGCTGCTGCCGCCGCTCTCCTAAAATCGTCCGACGACCCCGCTGTTGCTCGCCGCCGCTACTGCTGGTGCTTCTCCGCTCGTCGCCGCCACTGCTGCTGGTGCACCTCTACTCGCCACTACCACTGCCGCTGCTGCTCTGCTCTGCTCTGCTCATTCCCGATGCCACTGCTGCTGGTTCACCGCCTGCCGCTCTGCTCTCTCTTCTTCCGCCGCCACTGCTGCCGCCACTCACCACTGCGCTTTCCAAGCTAGCTCCAGGTAGCGCTACCTCTTTGCTTCCTTCTCCCTAGCTATTTACCAACATGCAAGCACGGCCCTGGCTGTGTTGGCCTACCATGGCCGTGCTGGACAACACGGACGTGCTTGCTGTTGGTAAGGATATGAACAAATTTTTATGTAATGCTTTATGTAAATCCTAGGATATGAACAAATTTTTTGCTTGCATATATTTGTGCTTCTAATCCTAATGTTTGACTTAATTCAGTAAATTTTGATGCATGTTGAAATAAGATTTAAACTTGTCAATTCTAGCATCCTATTTTGATTTGATTAAACCTAACATTGATGAAATACTAACAACAATTGTGATGAAACCCTAACATTAATTGTGATGAAACCCTAACATGTACATACCTATTATTGTGTTTGTTGTCCTAGAAACCCGTCCAAGATTTACTCATTAGGAGTAAATCTTGGATAGTCCCCGGTTTGGGACTGTTCATGAACACCTAATCTCACTTAGGATGTAAGTGTATAATGTGTATTGGGTTTTTGAGAAAATTTCGGTAGCATTTCCCCATTTGTTCTCTAAGTACATAAGTACTTAGAGAACAGTGGGGAAATGCTACCGAAAGTTTCTTGAAAACCCAATACACATTATACACTTACTAGTGAGATTAGGTGTTCAAGGATGGGATAGGTGGTACACATTTATTATATATAAGAATGACATCACATGTGTTTGTTGGCCTAGAAAGTGAACAATCATTGTTCTTTATATTACTTGTACATTGGTATAAATTAGAATGAACAATCACTAAATTATTTACTGTTTGTATGGAGTCCGGCTTCATTGTAGATAATAGGAGTAAATCTTGGATAGGATGTAAGTGTATACCCTAATCTTGTCCAAATATATACTTGTTTTCTCTTTGATCATAGAATGGATAGATCATGGATGTCCATTCGCAATCACTGCACCCCAGAGTTTATATTTGGTCTTTATCAGTTTATTAGATTTGTCGAGGAACATAGGAAAAAACCTACAGATAGGTTCTACTGTCCATGTAGGCATTGCGGTAACAATTTGAAAGTAAACACTGGTGAGGAAATCAAAAGTCATTTCATGTGCAACGGGATTGTACAAGGCTATACAAAATGGCACTGGCATGGAGAGATTTCAAACTCAAAACCAGTAGATGTCGATAGCAGTGCTTGAGTGGAAGAAGAAATTTCCTCCGATGATGTAGATGTGAACGAACCAGTTCCAGTAGACATCATTGATGCGATGCTAGATAGTTGTAGGGTAGAGCACAACGATCCACCTCCTATCTTTAGAAACATTGTGCATGATGATGAGATACCGTTATACACAGGCTTTGCTAAGTTTACGAAGCTTAGCGCTATGTTGAGATTGTATAAGTTGAAAGCTAACAGTAGATGGAGTGACAAAAGCTTCACTGAATTGTTGACTTTGTTGAAAGAAATGCTTCCTGAAGGAAATGAGCTGCCAATCTCAACATACTGGGTAAAGAAAATGTTGTGCCCAATGGGAATGGAGGCCAAGAAGATACGTGCATGCCCGAATGATTGTGTATTATTTCAAAAGGACTATGTAGATTTGAAAGATTGTCCAAAATGTGGTGTGTCACGGTATAAATTGACGACTTCGGGGGAGTCCAAAACTGGTTCTCCTGCCAAGGTGTTGTGGTATCTACCTATAATATCACAGTTTCAACGCTTGTTTGCAAATCCAAAAGATACGAAGAATTTGAGGTGGCATGCAGATGTTAAGAAAAATAATGACGGGATCCTAAGACATGTGTCTGATTCCCCACAGTGGAAGAAGATTGATCTATTGTACCCCAAATTTGGTGAAGAAGATAGGAATCTAAGACTTGGACTTTGTACAGATGTGATGAATCCGTACGGGACATTGAGCAGCCAACATAGCACTTGGCCAGTCATGCTTGTTATATACAATCTTCCTCCCTGGCTGTGTATGAAAAATAAATACGTTATGATGTCGTTGTTGATATCGGGCCCTAAACAACCCAAAAATGATATCGATGTTTATCTTGAACCTATGATTGATGACTTAAGAAACTTTGGGCTGAAGGTGTGATGACCTATGATGCTTCAGGAAGAGAGACATTTTAATTGCACGCTATGTTGTTTTGCATTATTAATGACTTTCCAGCATATGGGAATTTGTCTGGATATAGTGTCAAAGGAGCTAAAGCGTGTCATATATGTGAAGAAAACACTGATTCAATAAGACTAAAACATGGCGGCAAGACTGTATATCTTGGTCATCGAAGGTTTCTTTCAAAATTCCATCCGTATCGTAGGAAGTGCAAAGCATTCAATGGATGGAATGATGAACGGAGTGCACCTAAACCTATACCAGGGGATGTTGTTTATGAAAGAGTAAAAGACATTGTCAATGAATTTGGTAAGAAATCACAATGTAGTATGGCCACACAGAGTGACAATTCTTCATTCAAGAAGAAGTCAATATTTTGGGATCTTCCTTATTGGAGTTCTTTGACAGTCAGGCATTGTATCGATGTAATGCACGTTGAGAAAAATGTCTGTGATAGCATCATTGGTACTCTGTTAAATATACTAGGTAAGACTAAAGATGGGATAAAATCCAGACTGGACCTACGTGAAATGGGAATAAGGTCATAATTAACAGAATTACGTGAAATGGGTAATAAAAGAACATACTTACCTCCCGCTTGTTACACGTTTTCTAGAAAGGAGAAGAAAGCTTTTTGTGAATGCATGGTAAATGTTAAGGTGCCACATGGTTACTCATCCAACATCCGTAGATTGGTATCAATGAAAGATCTGAAGTTGATAGGTCTTAAATCTCATGATTGTCACACTCTAATGCAACAAATATTGCCCGTGGCAATTCGATCTATATTGTCGAAGCATGTAAGGTTTGCAATTACCAGACTTTGTTTCTTTTTCAACAGTCTATGCAACAAAGTTATTGACCCTGATATTCTCGATAATTTGCAAAGAGAAGTGGTTGTTACCCTATGTCAGCTTGAGATGTATTTCCCTCCTTTGTTCTTTGATATCATGGTACATCTTGTTGTCCACTTGACTAGGGAAGTTAAAAGGTTGGGACCAATTTTCTTGCATTGGATGTATCCCTTTGAACGATACATGAGCGTTTTTAAAGGTGATGTTCGAAACTGTTATCGGCCTGAAGGGAGTATTATTGAAGGTTATGTGGCGAGAGAGGTTATGGATTTTTGCAATGACTTTCTGAGTGGTAATAATACTCCTGTTAATGACAAGAATATTGAGGAGGGCAAAGGAATTTTGGGATCACGGGTGAAAGTAATCAGCCATGAGCAGTTGGAATAAGCTCACTTGTATATTTTACACAACATGGATGAAGTGAGTGTTTATATCGAGGAACATACCAATTTCATCAGGAGACAACATCCTCGAGCAAGTTCAATGTGGCTTGCTAGAGAGAATAATAAGACTTTTACTAAGTGGTTTGAAGATAAAGTCTTACATCAACTATCTCAAACACCAAATGATATTACAGAAACTATCAAATGCCTCGCCTTTAAACCAAAACTGAATGTTATGTCTTATGAAGGGTTTGACATTAATGGGTTCACATATTACACAAAGCGCCAAGATGATAAGAGTGTCGTACAAAATAGTGGGGTCACTCTTCAAGCGTCGACTATGTATTTTGTAAGTGCAAAGGATAAGAGTCCAGGTGAAGCTAAAATGTCATATTACGGTTTTATTGAAGACATATGGGAGTTTGACTACATAGATTTTAGAATTCCGCTCTTTAAATGTAATTGGGTTGATAACGCCAAAGGAGTTATAGTGGATGAATTGGGTTTCACTTTGGTGAACTTTGAAAAGATTAACGAGAAGGGTGAACCATTCATATTGGCATCACAGGCGAAACAAATATTCTATATCGATGATCCTACAAATGATAAATGGTCGGTTGTTCTTCATGGTAAAAGACAGTTCATTGAAGATCCTATAGATGAAGAAGAGTACTATGATAAGTATGATGACTCCAGTCCATTCTCAGTTGGGTTGCCAACTCCACAAAATATTGAAGCTAATGATGACTTATATGTGCACGGAGATCACAATGAAGGATTGTTAATTGATAAAAGATCACAATTTTAGAGACATGTATGTTTATATTTTTTTACAAATGCTAGTTAATACAAATGCTAAATGTTTGCCTTTTTCTGGTTAATACAAATGCTAAATGTTTGCCTTTTTCTAGTTAATAAAAATGCTAAATGTTTGCCTTTTTAATGACATTTTCAGATGGCTGACCATGATGAGCATGATGTCCATGATGAGCATGAAGTCCATGATGAGCATGATGTCCATGACGAGCATGGCGAGGATACCAATGTAAGTTCTAAAAACATATCCTATATTTCTATAAAATTCATTATCTTCTAGTTATGTCATATATCCCATATTTCTATATTGCGCTAATTCGGTGGGTTTATTTTTGTCAGATTTTAGGTTGATGATGTACATGTACCCATTGAAGCACTGGAGCAACTTGATGCGCAACACCAAACACTTAACAAGAAAAGGGGCATCACTCTGTTGAAGAAGTTAATAGCGTTGAGTGGTAGTGGATCCAAATTGGTTGTGGAGTTTGATAATGGAGGAAATGCAATTGGAGTGAACCGCAATAATTTTGTAAACTATCTTGGGTGTGTCACTCAAAGCCATTGTGGTGTTAAGTATGATAACTGGCATAAAGTTCCTCAGGGGAAGAAAGACTTGATATGGAAGGATTTATGCGTGAGTTATTATTATTTGCAATTCTATTTTGTAGATTACAAATTATATTATTTGCAATTCTATTTTTGGATACTAGTTAATAAGAATTCTATTTTACAGAATATGTTTGCATTGGATGAGAAGCTGCATCGTAAAAGCGTGATGCAACACGCTGGAAAGATGCTTAGGAACTATAGGACAAATCTGAATAGAGAATACATAAACGATGGTGATAAGAAGAAGAAGTCAGCCCTTGAGCAGTGGAACTTCTTGGACAAAGAAGATTGGGACAATTTTGTTGCTTCAAGAAAATTTGAAGAATTCAAGGTATTAGGCGTCACTCCCAATTTAATTAATATATGTTGTATTCACCTATTCAAGATTAACATTTAGTGCTACTAACCAAATCATTAATGTGCATACTAACTAGACCCTCAGTGACGCGCAAAAAGCAAGGCGTGCATTGAATGTGCATGACCACACTATGGGTCCAAAGGGCTTTGCAAGTGTTCGCCAAAGACTACAGGCGGAGTTTGCGGCTGCTCAGGAGTCTGCTCCTACTCAGGAGTCTGCCACACCCATGCCTCGCCATGATATCTGGATAGCTGGGAGGCAAAACAAGAAGGGTGAAATAAAGAAGCCCGTAACTGCTGAGGCGGCTGCGAAAATGGTAAAATACAACTCTTAGAGAAATCATTTGAATATTGATTATTTGTGGTGTTAACTTACCAAATTCTGTTGATGGTGATTAGCGAGAGCTGCACGAGCAGAGGAAACAAGGCATGTTCATCCCTCACGGCAGAAGGGATGAATTGACAGTTGCTCTGGGTAACCCAGAGCATCTTGGACGTGTTAGGGGTACATGCGCTGGTGTGGGCACCAAAGCATTCTTTGGGCCATCCCAACACAAACCCAAAGCGGGACTTTTACCAGAAGAGGTAACCTATTCTTTTTTTAGAATGTTACTGCAAAAGGGAATTCAATAATAAGAAGCTAATGTTTCTTTTATCCATGTATAGGAGAATAAGAGAGTCGAGGATATAGTTTCTAAGAAGGTCAATGATATAGTTGCTGAGAAGGTCAATGAAGAAATAGTGTGGTGGCAGGCATCGCAGGCTTCCAATCAGCCTATGGCGACCCACTCTTCTCCTGATGCACAGACTGCGAGTAATCTTGGAGACCCATTGCCTAGCACGTCTGCTGTAAGTATTGTTTATGACATTGTAGCTAGTCTTTTCAAGATGATATGTTCGAAAGGTGATATGTAAATATGTATAACATTCTTTACATAAATTTGTAGGCATTGAAGCCATGCCGCTTAAGAATGCAAGACTATGTTGTTGCAGAGGCGAATGCTTACCAGTCCCTTCCTGGGGCAATGTTTCATGGGACTCCAATGCCGCAGGGCTACGTTCATGTGAGCCTGATATGTGTATTTCCCTATTGGAGGGAAGCTGCATTGCCATATGCCCACCTAGATATTGATACACTTGGTGAGGCAAAAGGCGGGGTGATATTGTGGCACAAAGTAGATGTCGTCTACACTACTAAAATTGTAAGATAAATTTACATTACTTTAGATTGTTAATGTGTATATATGAGGTCAACTGATCTGAAATTATATATACAGGTTAAAAAGAAGACACTCGGAGCACCTCGGCCTCCACCTCCACTTCCTGCATTACCAAGTTGGGTTCCAACTGACCTAAAATACCCGTTAGGTCCTGCTTGTAGGGGAATGGCATGTTGGCTACGGACACATAATATAAATTTCCCTATAATTGTTTCTTTAGAAGTAGATTATGTAGGTCAATCATACGATAGCTCTTTATTTATACAAGATATTATTGAGATGTTTATGTATGATTGGCTGAATACATCAATGATAGAGACATGGATAAGGTGAGATCTTGTTTATACATCCATATACCTTGTGTAAGATCCGGTGATCTGGTTTCTTATATATTAATGCATATGTAATGCATGTTTTGCAGCTACTTAGTCGAAGATCAATGCAAACAATTTGCATTTGATCATGTGGGATTTTTGATTCCATCATTGATTAGTATGGTAGCTAAAGACCCTGATAGTTTTCAACAATACTGTATAGATGCTTTTACAGTTTTCGGTCAGCAAAAGAAGACAATAATAATAGCTCCATTCAATGTCAAGTAAGTTTACTTTATTTATAATTTGGACTTAAGAAAATTCCATTTTTATTGTGCATTTTGAGTTATTAATTTTTAACTTTTTTACCTCTAGAGGTAGACATTGGGAGTTACTAGTTATTCTCCCCGGGACGTTCACTGTTTATTATCTAGATCCTGCGGGAAGTACATTGAACACTAAAATTGGACACATTGAGAATGCCATTATTCTGGTGAGAAATATTTTATTTTTATATCCGTTAACATCTGTTATTACATTACTATTTAATTATGCAATTTACTGTGTTACATTAACATGTAGGGGTTTATATGCATTCAAAAATGCTGGAGGAAATGTCCCAAGGAGAAAGAACCAGCTAATAATTTGGGAGAACGTAAAAGTAAGTTCCTGACTCCAATGTATATATTATTTATGTGAACTGTGCTTAGTTGTATTTTTTAATATTTTGTATGTTTCAATTTATAGTGCGCTACATAAGACAATGGTTGGGCATGCGCATACTATGTGATGCGATTTATGCAGATGATTATCCGACATGCCACATTGGATATTAATACCATACATGTGGTATTATATATAGTCTCATTAGTTAGTATGAAATATATCAATCTTATTTTTATATTATTACTTATATATATATAAATCATTCTCTTTGTAGGGTGTTTAAAACTGACCACACTATAGGTAAATGCTTAAAAAATGTACATGCTCCATATACGATGGAAGCATTAAATGAAATAAGAGAAAAATGGGCAAAAGCCATACAAGCAGTGGCGATTGTAAGATATAATTGGGATGCTGATAGCGATGCTGAATGATATTTTGTAAATGAATATTTCTGAATGTTTATACATGTCTGAATGCTTCTACATGTGTGAATGTGAGAATTGAATTGATGTCTGAATGTATCTACTTGTGTGAAAAAATATTTGTTGATTTTGCAGGTTTGTGGCCTGTTTGTAGGCTGATATCAATGGATGTCGTAAACCTGCAGTTCAGAAAACTGAACTATAGGTTCTCATCCTACTGACCAGACACAACAGGCCTGCAAACTGATAAGAAAAAAAACATTAAAGTATAGGCGTCAGTTATTTATAAAACATCGTCATCAAAGGCCTACAACGTCGGTTATTAGATAAAAACAGTCGCCTAATATGACAAACAGCCCGACCGTGCAGGAAAGCATGGCCGTGGTGGAAAAGGCGTAGCTTATTCGTATAAAACTGATGCCTATAGTACTAAACATGGTCGTGCAGTGAAGCATGGCCGTGTCGTCTAGGAGTATGGTGTCGGTTGTTCAGTTGTTAACCGACGCAGAAAGTGTCCTAGGTGGCGCCCTTCTTTGTGGCGCGAACCCTATAGACGTCGGTCAACTAAATATAACCAACGCCTATAGATCATATAGGCATCGGTTAGAAAACCGACGCCGAAGAGTTCGACCTTTCGCGGCACCCACATAGGCGTCGCTTGAAAACTGTTGCCAAAGGGGGTTAAACAACCGACGCCAAAGGTTGTTTCTGTAGTAGTGTGTAGCTTGGAATGGCCATCCCAATAGCATCTCAGATCCTTTCATCTCAGGCATATCCATGACCAAAAAATCTATAGGAAAAATGAACTTGTCTACTTTGACTAGCACATCCTCACATATACCATGTGGCTTCACAATTGATCCATCTGCCAACTCAATTTCATGGAGGTTTTTGTTGGAATCTTCAATCCCAACTTCATAAAAGTAGCAAGAGGCATGAAGTTAATACTTACCCTTGAGTCACACTGTGCTTGTGGGAATTGTTGTCTACCTATAGAACAAGGGATGTAGAAACATCCTGGATCCTTCCTCTTTCTTGGTAACTTTCCTACAATAATAGAACTCACCGCTTCATCAACACACCAAACATCTGTATCTTTGATACTACGTTTCTTGTCGATGATGTCCTTCATAAACCTTCCATATTTAGGGATTTCCTCTATAGCCTCAACCAGTGGGATGTGGATGTGGAGCTTTCAGAAGATCTCAAGAAATTTCCTAAAGTGCCTTTGCTCTTTCCTCAGCTTCAGACTATCTGGGAATGGCACACTTGGATCCTGCATATGCTTGTGTGGTGGAACATATGGAACTTTGAGGGTATCCTCCCCTAAGATTGATTCAAAACCACCTTCTCAGATAGGATTTGGCACATCTTTAATGGATGGCCTGACTTTTGGCTGCTTGTCCTTTTTATTATGGCTGCTCCACTACATAGTAGAGCCTTGACCTGCTCTTCCTTGTGTGGCGTTGTGCACCCTCCCTGTACTCCATACAAACTACGAGGGTATGGGACTTTGGGGACATATTCCATATCTAACTGTATGATGTTCTGCTCAGGTATATCCTCAATAGGGGACTCTGACTCCTTGTTAATTGAGATGTATTTAACCTTTTGATGTTGTTGAGCGGGTGCTGCATTCTCAAAAGGATCTCATTGAATGATCTTCTTCATGGAAGTCATCTCCTCCACAATTTGAGAAATTTGATATTGCATGCTCTGTATTTGTGCCCCATGGGATTGAAGAACATGTTGCGTCTGTCCCATGAACAACTCATTTTACTGGAGCTGTTTCCTCAGCATCTCATTGGTACTATCTTCTTCATTATTTATGTACCCATGTTTCCTCATGTATTTGGCATTTTCTGCCTCTTCTTCTTCTTCCTTCTAATATATCTTCTTAGCAGTCAAATCAAGTTTTCCATTCAATACATTGATTGCCTTTGACTCTTCCACTCACTTGATGTGCTCTGGGCATTTGCTCTCATTACCCTAGGATTGGTTTTTAGCCATGTTCTGTAGTATCTCCTAGAACTTAGATGGTGTGTTTTTGAGAAAGAACCTTGTGATGCACTATCCAGAGTGACATGCTCGTTATGGTTAAGACCAAAACAGAACATCTTCGCCTGGTTTTCCATATCTATCCCTTGATGAGGGAATTTTTTGAGCATATTTTGGAATCTCTCCCACGCCTCCGACAATGATTCTTTAGCCTGTTGCTTGAATTTATAAATCTTCAGGACCAACTCATTGGTCTTCTATGGGGGGAAGTATCTTTTAAAGAAGACCTCAATCACCCACTCCCATGTCTAAATGAATTCCTTTGGCAGGTTGTATAGCCATTCTTTTGCCTTGTCTACCAACAATTATGTAAACAACTTCAGGTAAATAGCAGTCTGTGGAAATTTATCCACTTTCACCATGTCCCAACACTCCAAAAAGTTGCTTGTGTGTGCCACCAGGTCTTCATGAGTATGCCCATGAAAATCTTGCGACTTGACTAGTGGAATCATCCCTGGATCAATCCTGTATTGTGCCACATTCATTGCCTATTTCTTGATTGGGCCCAACTGAGTAGTCGATGAAGACGCCTTGATCATCTCCCATATGGTCTTTTCTCCATCTCTTGCTCCGTCACCCATTGTTTCTTTACTAATACCTTGAAATTTCAAATAATAGTGTATGAACTGGTACTAATAATTGAGAAAGATAAATAAGATTTGCAATTCGGTTCAAAAGATTAAAATAAAATTACAAGAAAAAAAAAGTGGCCTAGAGTGGCCGACCGCAACACTCGTAGTGCTGAGAGCTTGTTGTCTCCCCGACGACGGTGCTGAAAACTTGACACGCCAAAACCATGCGTAAAAATGCAAGTGCACACATTGAGTAATATAGGCCTATGTGAGGCCCGAGTCGAACTCAAGGAGACGTAGCCTCGGTGACTATTACTGACAACAGTGTGATCAACTAAGCTGATTAAAAAGGTTGAATTGAGTTTAACGAAACAAAAGAAAACTAAGAGAAAATTAAAATAGTTGATTCAAATGAAATAAATTCCTTAGGGTTACCAGTTTCACCACTGGGTCTCATCATATATTATTTCTACTGAATTAATATAGATTCCTACTCCTATCCTGGATAGAAATCCTATAGTCAGAATTGTTTGCTTCCACAATGCAATTCACTACCTTAATCTAAGCCAATTATGTGTCGATGGTAATTTATTCTTAGCTTTGGTGCATTATTGAAAGCGTCAGGTTCTTTCCACTAACCATACATCACCTATTCCATGGAATGCGTAGAAAGTGTACAAGTAATGGTTTTCTAACCTTTAATCACCCTTCAAGAGTAGCTATCAGTATGTAATCCTATCAATGGTGATCAAGCAATGATAAGTCATTCCAAATCCAAACTTATATATCTAGGAATAAAGAGAAATTTATACTAAATCATGTAGAAAGTTAAAGCAATGATTCCCTGGGCTACTTCAAGGTCCTATGGAAAAGAGGGGTTTAACCCTACATGGTTTTCAGTTGAAAATATATAGGAGAAGAAAAACATGGGAAACATGAAGGAGATTCATGTAACCCCTAGAAAGAAGTTGCTCGAAATGATCCTCCTCGAGAAACACACATGTTGCAGTCTTCTGACAGTAGAATCATCTATCGGAGGTGCTCAAATCTCCCAGTTTATGTCCTTCAGCTCTATGTTTCTCTCCCTCTCTTCTCTGGCCGTCGTACAGTGCAAAAAAAATGATCCCCTTAGGTCTGTCCTTCCTCCCTTTTTGTCCTAGGTCACTTATAGTACACACACTCTGGACCGTTGGATGGGGATGACTTCTTTAGATTGCTAAAATCTGACAGGGTCGGTGGCACCGACCTAGATGTCGATGGCACCGACAACATCAAGATTTGTTGTGCTTTGGAAGAGTCGATACCATCGACTTGTAAGTCAGTGGCACTGAGCTGATGTGAATATTTCCATTTCCTCTTCGATCCTGTCTTGGTGGCACCGACCTATGTAGTCGGTGCCATCAACACATTTGGTCAACGAAGGCTATGTCCCTAACGTCATCTCGGTGGCACCGACCTGGGTAGTCAGTGGCACTGACTCCTCAATTACTTGGTAGCTCCTAAAAATGCACAGAGACCATGTATCAAACTGAGAAATATATAAAATAATATAATTGTGATGAAATAAGCATAGTTTGATGCAAATAGATTATACAAGCCAATTATAAAGATTTATGCAAGTATAATCAATGAATTTACTAACAAATGCATAAAACGAATATAAATTAGGAATATAATAAGCGACTCAAAACCCATACATAAAACTCCCCTAAGCTAAAATTTTGCTTGTCCTCGAGCAACAACACCTTTGGATCTGATTGAGATAAGTCAGCTGAAGGACATAAGTTCATAAGGTACATCTAAAAAGTCCCCACCTTCGGTCCTCATTCCGGCCCTCACTAACCATTGAACACTAACTTCCATTTAGGTGACCAGAAACCTCTATAAAAGATGTATGTCCCCCAATCAATGAAACACTATCAGTTAAAGTAGTTAATATGATAGACTCATTCGATTCATACTTGGTGCATCATGTGATCTCCTATCTACGTTGCTCTTTTCTCTACCTACCATCTACATGGAAGCAAATCTCCTAATAAAATAATGAATAAGGATAAAATAATCTGAGTGGCCTACCAATAAGAGAAACATGTAGTTGGAATGGGTGAATGTGAAGATTCATATGGAATATTAAACTCCACTCTATCATCACCAATCCCAAGTGTTAAATATCCTCACCCAATAGCATTGATAACATTAGTTGTAGCTTGGAACAACCTTCCTAATAGCTTCTCAGATCCTTTCATCTCAGGCATATCCATGACCACAAAATCTATAGGAAAGATGATCTTGTCTACTTTGACTAGCACATCCTCGCATATACCATGTGGCTTCACAATTGATCCATCTGCCAACTCAATTGTCATGGAGGTCTTTGTTGGCTTCTTCACTCCCAAATTCTAAAAAGTAGCAAGAGGCATGAAGTTAATGCTTGCCCCTGAGTCACACTATGCTTGTGGGAATTGTTGTCCACCTATAGAACAAGGGATGTAGAAACATCCTGGATCCTTCCTCTTTCTTGGAAACTTTCCTTAAATAATAGAACTCACCGCTTCATCAACACAACAAACATTTGTATCCTTGATCCTGCATTTCCTGTTGATGATGTCCTTCATGAACCTTCCATATGCAGGGATTTTCTCTATAGCCTCCACCAGCGGGATGTTGATGTGGAGCTTTTAGAAGATCTAAAGAAATTTCCTAAAGTTCCTTTACTCTTCCCATGACTTTAGACTATCCTGGAATGACACACCTGGCTCCTTCATACGCTTGTGTGGTGGAACATATGGAACTTTGGGGGTCTCCTCCCCTAAGCTTACTTCAACACCACCTTCTGAGATAGGATTTGGCACATATTCTGTGGATGTCTTGACTTGTGGCTACTTCTCCTTGTTGATTGTGGCTGCTCCACTAAGGAGTAGAGCCTTCACCTGCTTTTCCTTATGTGGCGTTTTGCACCCTCCTGGTAGTCCATACAAACTATGAGGGTATGGAACTTTGGGAACATATTCCATATCTAACTATATGATGTTCCACTCAGGTATATCCTCAATAGGGTTCTCTGGCTCGTTGTTAATCGAGATGTATTGAACTTGTTGATGTTGTTGAGCGGGTGGTGCATTCTCAATAGGTTCTTGCTAAATGATCTTCTTCATTGAAGTCATCTCCTCCACAATTTGAGAAATTTGATATTGCATGCTATGTATCTGTGCCCCATGACTTTGAAGAACCTGCTACATCTATCCCATTAACAACTCATTTTTCTGGAGCAGTTTCCTTAGCATCTCATTGGTACTATCTTCTTCATTATTTTTGTACCCTTGTTGCCTCATGTATTTGGCCATTTCTACCTTTTCTTCTTCTTCCTTTTGATATATCTTCTTCGCAATCAAATCAAGTTTTTCATTCAACGCTTTGATTTCCTTTGACTCTGCCACACTCTTGATGTGCTCTAGGCGTTCACTCTCATTACCCCAGGATTCGTTTTTAGCCATGTTCTGTAGTATCTTCTGGCACTTAGATGGTGTGTTGTTGAGAAATAACCATGTTCCTGCACTATCCAAAGTGACACACTCATTATGGTTAAGACCAAAATAGAACATCTTCGCCTGGTTTTCCAAATCTATCCCATGATGAGGGACTTTTCTGAGCATATTTTGGAATCTCTCCCATGCCTCTGGACATGATTCATTAGCCTGTTGCGAGAAGTTATAAATCTTATGGACCAACTCATTGGTCTTCTCCAATGGGATGTATCTTCCAAAGAAGACCTCAATCATCTGCTCCCATGTCTCAACGAATTCCTTTGGCAGGTTGTATAGACATTCTTTTGCCTTGTCTACCATTGATGATGGAAACAACTTCAGGTAAATAGTTGTCTGTGGAAATTTTTCCACTTTCACCATGTCAAAGCACTCCACAAAGTTTCTTATGTGTGCTACCGGGTCTTCATGAGTATGCCCGTGAAAAGCCTACGACTTGACTAATGCAATCAACCCTGGATCAATCCTATATTGTTCCACATTCACTACATGTTTCTTGATTGGGCCCAACTGAGCACTCAAAGAAGACACCTTGATCTTCTCCCATATGGTCTTTTCTCCAGCTCCAGCTCCGTCTTGCTTTACTAGTACCTTGAAATTTCAAATAACAGTGTATGAACTGGTACTAATAATTCAGAAAGATAAATAAGATTTGCAATTCGGTTCAAAAGATTAAAATAAAATTACAAGAAAAATAAAAAGTGGCCTAGAGTGGCTGACCGCAGCAATTGTAGTGCTGAGAGCTTGTTGTCTCCCTGGAAACGGCGCCAAAAACATGACACACCAAAAATGTGCGTAAAAATGCAAGTTCACACGTCGAGTAATATAGCCGTATGTGAGGCCCTAGTAGAACTCAAGGAGATGTAGTCTCAGTGACTACAACTAACTATGGTGTGATCAGCTAAGCTGGTTAAAAAGGTTGAATTGAGTTTGAACAAAACAAAAGAAAACTAAGAGAATTAAAATGACTGATTCGAATGAAATGAATTCCTTAGGGTTACCAAGATCACCATGGAGTCTCTTTGTATATTATTTCTATCGAATTAATATGGATTCCTACTCTTGTCCTGGATAGAAAGCTTGTAGTTAGAATTGTTCACTTCTGCGATGCCATTCACTACCTAAATCTAAGCCAATTCCATGTCTATGGTAATTTATTCTTAGCTTAGGTGCATTATTGAAAACTCTAAATTATTTCTACTAACCGTACGTTACCTATTCCAAGGAACGTGTAGAAAAGTGTACAAGTTATTGTTTTCTAAGCTTTAATCCCCCTTCTCTAGTAATTATCAGTCTATAATCCTATCGATGGTGATCAAGCAATGATAAGTCATTCCAAATCCAAAATTATATATCCAAGAATAAAGAGAATTTTATACTAAATCATGTAGAATGTTAATATAACGATTCCCCGGGCTACTCCCAGGTCCTAAGGAAAATATGGGTTTATCTCTGCATGGTTTTCAGTTGAAAATATATAGAAGGAGAGAAGAAAAACATGTAAAACATGAAGGAGATTCATGTAACCGCTAGAAAGAAGGTGCTCCAGATGATCCTCCTTGAGAAACACACGTCTTGTAGTCTTCCGACAGGAGAATTGTCTATTGGAGGTGCTTGAATCTCCTAGTTGACGTCCTTCGGCTCCGTGCTTCTCTCCCTCTCTTCTCTGGCCATCGTGCAGTGCAAAAAAACCAGTCCCCTTCGGTCTGGCCATCCCCCATTTTTGTCCTAGGTCACTTATCGTACCACACACTTTGGACCGTTGGATTGGGATGACTACTTTAGATTGTTGAAATCTGACAGGGTTAGTGGCACCGACGACATCAGGATATGTCACTCACTATAAGAGTCGATACCATCAACTGGTAAGTTGGTGGCACCGAGATGATGCGAATATTTCCCTTTCCTCTCTGATGCTCTCTCGGTGGAACCGACCTATGCAGTCAGTGCCATTGACTCTTTTGGTCGACCAAAGCTTTGTCCCTAATGTCATCTCTGTGGCACCGACCTGGGTGGTTGGTTGCACCGACTCCTCAATTAATTAGTAGCTCCTGAAAATGCACAAAGACCATGTATCAAAATTAGAAATATATAAAATAATATAATTGTGATGAAATAAGCATAGTTTGATGCAAATAGATTATACAAGCCAATTATAAAGATATATGCAAGTATAATCAACGAATTGACTAACAAATTCACAACAAAAATATTAACTAGGCCTATAATAAGCGACTCAAAACATCTACATCAACCACCTCAGGATCAATTGAAAGTGGTGGCGGGTCCACATGGATTAGGGGATCATTTTCAGGTCATTAGTTATAAAGTGTTTGCGGATTAGGGAAAAAGGAGAGGTGAACCAAGACTTTGGTGTTTCCATATCAGTGAAAGTTGGGGTTTGTGTATGGTATCAAATGAAATGGGAAGGTATGAGGAATACAATGTAGAAGAAATTTCACATCAAGATCAAGAAATGAGGGAGAATAGAGGGAGAGAAAATTAGGGGATATAACATAAGGAAACTTGTTCACACACAGGTTATGAGAAAACTGAGAAAATTATAGATCAAAATCTGATGGACATGGGAAACACTGGGTCCCAAAAGTATTATGAAAGTTATTGTGACTAAATAAATGAAAAACTTAGTTAATGTTGTGTACATTGATCAAATAATTCTAACATAAATAATTTAGAATATAATCTCCTTTCCTAATGTAAGTCCCCCACTCCCTAACTAGCTTTGCTCCTAGTGTTGTAGGAGTTGCTATTCATATATCCAAATGTACTTCCTCTATTTCTTTTGCCTTCACCTTCCTACTAGTATAGATGATTAGTGTGTTGGCTTTAGTATCACCCATTTCTTCCTGATAACACACAAATTTAGGCATTTATGCTAAGCATTTATTCATAGTTAAATGTGGATTATAGCCTTATATTCGCAAAATCACTCTGGTTTATTATCTTTTGATAATTTATATCTTTTTGATCAAACTAGCCAATTTTGAGACCTGTAGGCACAAAACTTAAAAAGACATCCATTCCCCAAGTTTTCTCCCCATGGCCCGATCAGGCCCATCCCGACATGGTTGGTCCGAGAATAGAAGTAGCGATCGATACATTCGTTTCAATCACAAAATCCACACCGACCGCTACAACTACAACTATAGTGACTGCTACGACCCCCAAATTATATCAAACTCTACAACCACAACCGCAGTAAGATTGTCATTACCGCTACACTCAGCACGGTTGGGCCCAGGCCAGCACGTTTGGGCTGAGGTCAAGGTGTAGTGATCGCTACACTCATCGTGGAAGGTATTTATAATAGTATTTATAAATACCTTCCACGAAGAAAGCTTCGGCTCTATTTCGGCTGTAGGTGGAATACCATTTTTGATCCATGGGAGAGTTCCAACATCCAAAAAAGGCTCAAGTGCTCATCCTACATCCAACCCTTAAGTTTTCTTCCATCCACCATCATTTTACACCACCTTTCACCCATTCCCAACCAACTTCCACCTCCATACACCCACCAAGCTACTCCCTGGGGAAGAATCAAAGAGAAAGGAGGCCAAGGAGTTCATATGACAAAGGATGATGACCCAAAGATGAGGTCCCACCCATATGGAGGCTAAGGAGTGAGAGACACCTCTCCTCTATGATCTAAATCCCTTCTTCTCCTCCTTTATTCTACCGTTCTCTTTAGTTTCTATACAAATGATATTCTTCCATCATTGTTCGGTGCAAACTATGCTTGTCCATGGCTAGTTGAGCTCCTTCTTGTCTGTGTATCTTATTTTGAGCATGTTTATGTACTTTTACCTTAAGCGAGTAGTTTTGTTTCATATAAAGTATATTTTTAGTTCTATCTTCACTTTCTGGTTATGATTGCTACTTTGGTTGATCTCTTTCTTTCTTAAACTTCTATTTCTATCTATATCAAGTGATTCTTTTTAGAAATGGATAAGTGAAGGAAGTTTGGATTAGAATCTAAAAATAATATGGTTCAAGGTGATCTGTACAGAACTAGAGACATAGGCACGGTTAGTCCCAGTCCAGCCAGGTTGGGCCCACCATCAGGTTCTGTTCATATCACATCCGTTCCTAGCATTGCAAAATATTCTTAACCCAAGAGAGTATCCAAAATATTCTAGGGTGTTGATTTGTCATCCTCGAGAGAGGTTTCATATCATTTTATAGTCACGCTATGTGAAAGTGAGTGGAATGACCCACCATTGGAATAGATATCACTTTACGTACTATGTTTGTATGTAGGTTGCTTGCTGAGGTGGTTGAGAGTTGTCTACTCATGCAAATGAGTGTATAGACTTACCAACTTGTGGTTACATAGCCAGGAACTCCCTCTCATTGATTAGTAGAATCCCACATACTATATTTTGTTTCCATTATTTTGTTTTGTTTTATTTTGTGACGATCTATTATACCAGTTCTAGTTCCATACTTTTATCAACTGTTGGATTGTCATAACTGACTTAAGAGCGATATCTTTAATGTCCTAAACATAACCAGGGCCCTATGTTTGACCCCATATATTGACGTGGTTCTTACTGCACTAACAAACTCACCCAGGGTTGAAATCCCTGAGTTTTTACCAAAACCATATGAAATAATACCACCTGCAGTTAAGGATGCGACAACCGCGACCGTGGTATACAACCTCGACCACGGGACAAAGATAGACCGTGACCTGACATAGACCATGACCGTGACCGCGATGTTAGAAGATGCCTACACCTCGACCAACATGGAGATCGCGACCTGAAGTGCTAACCGCGATCGAGATCATTATTGAGACTCTGACCGCGACTGTTACCACTCTGCGACTGTGGCACACCAACGCAACTACAGAACACCACCGCGATCGTGACCAAGTAAAGAAGGACCGCGATCGTGGTATACACCTCGAACGCAGCCAGTACCTCGACTGCAGAGTTAAGTTGGTGGCATGAACCTATAAATAGGCCACCCACCTATCTTGTCAAAGCATCAACTCTAAACGCCGCTAGGCTACCACTCTATTCCCAACCTCGGGAGTACGGTCTCTATAGCCAAGAGCCAACCTCTATGGCGTTCTTGCGTGACCAACCTATCTGCTCATCTAGATTTGTGGTGGAAACCGTAGATCTGTTGCATCCGTCTACATATGCACGCCTTGCATACACCATCGCTGCCATGAGCTACTTCTCCTACTGTGAGCAAGGAGTACGAGAAGAGAAGGAAGGTGGAGAAAGAAGATATGTCCCGTCTACTGTGGTGTTCTTGCCTCCTAGTCCAGATCTGCCCTGTCGTCGTGTAGAAGATCGTCTCTCCACCGAGCTGAGATCATCTTCTTCACCATGACCATGGTAGAATATTCCTTCTCTCTTGCTCTTTTAGTTTCTCTCACCATGAGTGAGTAGTTTCCTTTTGATGGGGTGCATGTTTTAGCCCCACTGCCCATGCTTACATGTCCTTTTATTAAACATTACATGGCTTGTATATAACTTTTCATTTCATTGTTAATCATTTGATGTGTGCTTGTGGATTGATCACCTTCTTGCATGGTTTATTTCATTCCTATGTTGCGAGAACTTCAATATGTAGGTCTTGAATGTCTATTAACATGGTTGACTCCTTGACGAGAACTTATAATGGGATTCCTAGAAGTCGTAAGTGTTTGATCCATGAGGGGACGAGACATCTAGCCCACGATGACGCTTCAGTGTTTCTAATGCCCGTATGGGGGGCCTACAACTTCAGTTGGATATCTGTATCTTTGGAGCCATAAGTGAGTGATATGGATGGCGACGAGACATCTGATGCCTAAGGTGATGCTTACACGAACCTAACGTCTGTATGGAGGGGTTGCAATAGCTCCATTTGGATGATTATATCAAGCCTGGATGTGCGTGTCTGGATATGTTTTCATGTGTAGCGGTGGTGAAACCCAGGTCCATCCTAGTGATTCCCATCATTAATCTTTAATCAACTCTTAATCTTATTCTTTAGTTTCCATTCAATTAGTTTAATTAAACTCAAACCAATCTCGTTATAAATATTAGTCTTGATTCAACTAGATTTGAGTAGTAAGATTATTAAAAATGTTGTCCCTTGTGATTCGATCCTTAACTATACTGCGATAAGACTCATCCGCTTGCGGGTGGTATTATTGCACAAGGTTTTGGTAAAAACTCAGGGATTTCAACCCTGGGTGAGTTTGTTAGTGCAGTAAGAACCACGTCAAATTCTGGCACCGTTGCCAGGGACAACGAAATTATCTAGTTAAATCTAGTTCCATTAAGCCTAATCTAGGATTTTACTTTTACTTTTGATACTATTGAGAATCTACTTGAATTTGACTCTACTCCGTCCATCTTACTACCGAAAGACCTTTCCATCCTAGGTACCCGCAAAGACTAGTGCATGCACCGCTCAAATAGTTTCGGCCTTGCTGCTAGCTTTGACCCTGAGATTGAGCAAACCTTTTGTTGTCAGAGTAGAGAGAACCAAGCTAGAACGGAACAAGAGGAGGAAATTGCCCAAAGGGTGGCTCAAGCCCTTAATGCGCAAAGAGATAGGCTTATGCAAGAAGACCGAGCTACAGTTCAAGAAGAAATACAAGTAGCTCAAGCAACAACTCAAGCAGTAGAGTTACAAAAGGACCTTAGAGAATTCTCAATCCCTAAAGCTGTTGCTGTTCTCCACCCAGTACAACCTCATCCCATCAATGCTCCTAATTTTGAGATCAGGGCACATTGGGTTACCCTGCTTCAGAATATCCCTTTCTATGGTAAGCAAGGAGAGGATAGTCTAGAACATCTTCTGAGATTTATAGATCTATGTGCTATGACAAAGTAGAATGGAGTCACAAATGATGCCATCAGATTCAGTCTCCTCAAATATTCTCTTGTCGATAGAGCCATGAGTTGGTATTACTCCTTGCAGTGTGAACCCTTCACCACCTGGGAACAACTTTAAAATGTTTTTCTGGAGAAATTCTATCCTCCTTCCCTCACCTTTGAAATTAGGTGTCACATAACACAATTCATTCAGGTCCCTGGAGAAACCCTTGCAGAAGCATGGGAAAGATACAAAGAGCTTCTACGCAAGTGTCCACACCACGACATTCCTAAGAATTAGCTCATCGAAATCTTTTATAGGGGTGTGGATGATGATATAAAGATGTTTTTAGACTCCTCATCTGGAGGAAACATCATGCGTCAAAGTTATGATAGCGCATGGAAGGTTGTCACCCTCGAAGATGAAAATCAAGCCAACTGGGGTAGACGAGTAGGGAAAGAAGTGTTGAATGCAACTATGGCAGAAGCTACTCCTGAGTACCAAGAGAGGCCCATGAGACTATTTTCTTTGCAAGTACATCCTGTAGGAACCAATTTAATAAATAGAAGTGTTCACATACACATAAATGATATTGACCATGAATGTAAGTCACAATTATAATAAAGGGAGTAATTATTTAACCATGAATGACAACATAAGTGTTAAGGCATCATATAAAGATAATTCAATTTGACTTTCTTGAAGATAATAATAAAACTAATATAATTCTAGAAATTGAGAGGGAAAATATCCATTAGAAGAACCATGGTGAGGTTGAATCCACATGGGAGCTAAAGACATATATGGGAAAATCTCATCCCAATCTTTGTCAATGACTAGTCGAACTTTGAGGAAAAATTTCTTGTGAGAGGAAGAGGATGTTATAAGATCAATTTTCAAATGTATTTATACATATATTTGAATGCAAATATTGGATTGATACGGACATGATAGAAACATTGATATTTTCTATATCATGTTTTCCATCTTGGTTTTAATGTAATTTTTCTTATGGAATGGATTTTGTGTGTTTCACTATTTTCAATAATCAATTGATATATATTAGCTAAAGAAAAAGTGGTTAATTGAATAATAAATGCATTATTAAAACTTATGACAATTGATAATCTAATAAGAAATTGTTTTAGAAAACTCTAGAAAGACAAGTTGAAGGAGACTAATAAATATTAGTTGACCCTAGATGCACCTAAAGAAAGATAAAATGAAGTTTACTTACCAAATTTGGGTTAATATATGTTTGAAATAATCCAAATAAAGGAAATGCAAAGAGACAAAGAATAACCTAAAATTTCAAGTCATAAAGGGGTTTCCTAGTCAAATAATGGACTAATTTCCCAGTATGAGACATGTAGTCTATACACCTTCCTTGATGGCTTTTTGGTTTACAAAAAGCATTACCATCTATGTAAGGGATTTTGTTAAGCCCGACATATACGTAGGGAAAGTAAGGAGGATACATCTAATTACTTCCTAAATGAGGTGCTTTAACTTTCCCCTATTAGACAATTTTTTAAATAAAAAGAGGCATATCCTTACATATATTGAAAGGTAGTAATGCTGGGTTTATAGGATGTCACAATATCAAAAAGTCCCTTGCCACTTTTGGCATCTTCCTTTTAAGACAAGGGAGAAAAAATAAAGTAAATGAGGAAGGATGTTATGAGAATGAGAAGATGTAAGTATATATATATACATATATACATATACAAATATACATATATATACAGTAGTGAACACACACGTGCACATGCATGTATCATATAATACCTATCATATATGTTAGATGGTTTATAAATATAAGAAAATATGTATTTCAAATTTTCAAATTAAAAATTTATTATTACATATATAGTATTCTTACTCCGTTGAAAATCAATTAAAAACTATGAAGGTGTGAAAAAAAATACATGTTTGCAACATGGACATATAACAAAAGATACTTATTTGGAACCTTTAGGACCATTACATTAAATAAAATTTATACAAAATCATTCACTCAAACTAAAAAAAATAAGAGGAGGATGCAATGATAGAAGTACTCTATGAAAATACAATTTGTGTTGTAACCATGTGAAGGAGTTCATGTCCATATAAAAAGACATTATTATGGTATACATCCATACCATATAATATGAGAAATTGAGGAGATATTGTCTCTTTATGAAACGTCTATTTCAAGAAAACAAGATTAACTAATGCGGAAGCGTTCACTAAGCATCAGATTACCAAAAATCACTAAAAATTTTAAACTTTTTACAAAGAGATCCTTTAAAGGTAAAGCTTTCTCATAAAGCAACATGATAAGTTGCTTACAACTGATCCATCAGTAAAACTCTGTAAGGCAAGATACAAAAGTCTCTAAGTACTGGACCAAAAACTCAAAAGCACTAACTATTACTCCGAGGACATGAGAGTACAGAGACGACATATAGGACTCTAACACTATCTACACATGACATAGCAGCCAATGCCTCCACCTGAAGCTTCACTGCTATCCTTGGTACTGCTGATGCTGCCCTTCACCTATTGAAGGATTTCTGCCTCCTCGCCCACGTCCACCTAAAGGTTGAAATCTACGGGGTGAGACAATTATAAAAATCGTCCCAGCGAGAGATATAACTCTTCGCCAGAAGCATAATTATTGCAGCATAAGAGAATAAATGTACACAAAGAAGTTATGTATATTTGAGAGTAGTTAAAACAATGTTTAACAGATTAAACTATTCTTTCTACTAAAAGCAATGCAACTATAAATTGATAAAATCACATGTCACTTATCACATCACTAACTCCCTTCAGACTTGGATCATATATCCATTGCCTGACATTATTATTTGGGAAAGGATGGCCTGTAGCCATACTCCTTCTCCCAAAGTGTTAGGATTCCAACTCCACAACATATCTGCATAACTTGTACATATGATATCAGACTTAACATTACTTATGTAATACAAGGGTTATTTACATTCATAACCCATTAGTCTGTAGTTAAGCTTTTCATAGGATTATTCCATAATAGAATTTCACATAGAAACACTTTGGTTTAGGTCATACCTCATATTTTTAATATTGGGATATCAATCCCTAACCATCTTATTAATATGAAATCCGGAATGTGGGAGTTCAAACCCCTGGACTAATCATAGCATTTGTTACCAAGTAACATCTCATTTTATCTGGTCATCTAAATAATATGACCTTTGAAGATCAACAAATCATATTACTCGTGGCTCATTCAACCTATCAAGCTCATATGTTATCACTTACCAGATAACATGACATTTAGTTATACTCTTGAATTATAGGTAACAAGTGTTCTTAATGCAATTAGCATTATAAATCTTACCTGGATCTGATCACCTCTATATGAAACTTGTCAAGCTTAACTTTTATCAGTTATTCCATATACTCCCACATACTCTAAAGTATGTGATCCAGGAGTTCCCTTTCTAAAACCTGTTTCACTATTATTTAAATTCTGACAATGATGGATCTATGATCAGGGCTCTACATGGTATGATTATACTTGATTATTAGGTACATATCAGTATTCTTTTAGCATCATACATGTTTCCAAACATTCAAGTACTAAACATGGCTATAACAGAAGAATACTAAATGTACAAGTATAACTCATATCAGTTATCAATTGGGTATCAATTCTTAATCATCTTATCACTATGATTCAAGAACATGGGTGCTCACACCCTTATATTATCATAACACTTGCTATCAAGTGCCATATCAGCATCAAGTCATCTATTAGCATGACCTTGATTGAAGCAATGTATATACTTTTCACATATCATTACTCTAAAAGCTTATAATTGTTTTCAAGGAATATGACATCATAACTCATACCTGGCTATGATTACCTCATAATATCAACCTGTATGACTTATACAAATAAGGACATGCATATATAACAATGTCAGCACAATACCAAAACTTCTCAATTTCATAATAGGACACCACGGCCGTGCCACCTTGCACGGTCGTGCAAAGTAAGACTACCACGGTCGTTCTCCCTTGCACGATCATGCAAGCTAAGGCTACCACGGCCGTGCTCCCTTGCATGGTCGTGCTACATAAGATCATTCCATGATTCATATTTATATATATATATAAATATATGTATTCTAATATTTCATTCTTTTAACTTGATTAGGTCACATCAAACCTTCAATCAAGTACATGCTACTAAGGTTAACATAGTGTATCAAGCTATTAATCCTATAAACAATTAAGAATTCTCCCTTTAATTGGTTCTTAATCACTTAGGTATTATTAGGGTTTCAACCTTCACACCTTCATTGATTATCATTACTAATCATTATTGGATCAATAGAACATTCATCATCTTAATTCTCAAGGATTCAATCACATTGGACCTCCACTTCATAAGGTATCCAATTGAATTAGGGTTTCCAATGTTGATTCCTTCAATCTTTGAATTCATGGAACCAATCATCAATTGGACCTATACTCATACCTTAATTGAGTTTAATAGGTCAACCTTCAACTGATTTGTCCCTCACTTGACCCTCAATTGACCATCAATTAGGGTTTAACTCAATTGAATTAGGCATTGGAATCAATAACCCTTCAACATATTTCAATGTGGGACTAATTGATTTGAACCTATTGAACCATCATTACATTGGGACATGACCTGACCCCAAACGGTCTTGAGGTCGTTTGGATGACCTCCAAACGGTCTTGAGACCATTTTCCCATCATATCATCAAAATCCAAGTCAACCAATTAAGGTTTGGATCATTGGATTGATCACCAAAACAACAATTGATTACATTCCAACTTAGTATCATTGGATCATCAATTGCTTAACCATACTCACCCCTAGACCTCCAAACGGTCTTGGGTGACCTCCAAACGGTCTTGAGACCGTTTGGATGAGTTCCAAACGGTCTTGAGACCGTTTGGCTCACCCAACCCTTGGATTCTAGTGAAAAATCATTAGGGTTTGAGCTATTGAGTTGATCGTCAAATCAGCAATTGATTGCCTTGTAATTGTGTACCTTTGGACCATCAATTGGTCAACTATACTTGACCCCAGACCTCCAAATGGTCTTGAGTGACCTCCAAACGGTCTTGAGACCGTTTGGGTGATCCCCAAATGGTCTTGAGACCGTTTGGTCCAATCAACCCCAAACAATCAACTCAATTCAATGCAAATCCAACACTTAGTCGATTAGGGTTAACACCATATCTTTTGTCCTTCAAACACTTAACCATATCCAACCCTAGACCTCCAAACGGTCTTGGGTGACCTCCAGACGGTCTTGAGACCGTTTGGGTGATCCCCAAATGGTCTTGAGACCGTTTGGGCAAGAAAACCCAAAAAGTCATATCAATCAAGTTGAAAGGCAGCACTTAATCCAATTAGGGTTTACATAATTGATTAGCCTTCAACTCACGATTCCTTTGGAGTTAATCCCTCAAAATTTGAGGGTTATTAACTAACATAATTATGAACAGGAATCCCAAACGGTCAACGCTTGGTCAACGCCCTCAAACGGTCTTGAGACTGTTTGCCCAAAAAGTTCAATTAATCAAATTGGAAAATCAACACTTAATCCAATTAGGTTTATCCAATTGGTTAGCCTTTAACTCATGATTCCTCGGGAGTTAACCTATAACATTTGGTGGGTTATTAGACCACATCATTAGGAACAGGAATCCTAAACGGTCCACGCTTGTTCAAAGCACTCAAATGGTTTGAGACCGTTTGCCCAAGAAGTTCAAGTTAAACAGATTGGAAAATCAGCACTTAATTCAATTTGATTTGCCTAATTGATTGGCCTTTAACCTACGATTCCTTTGGAGTTAACCCCTCAAATTTGGTGGGTCATTATCCTACATAATTATGAACAGAAATCCTAAACGGTCCACACTTGTTCAACGACTTCAAATGGTCTTGGAGACCGTTTTCTCCAACCGACCTTGTGAAACCGTTTGCCCCTCAAACGGTTTTGCAAAACCCCCAAACGGTTTTGAAAACCGTTTGGCCAAGGGTGCAAGACCGTTTGCTAAAGTGACATAGGTATTCACGCCCCCCTTCTTCTACCTCCAGATCCAGGTCTGTTCCCCATGGTTTTAGATGCAAGAAAGCAAGGACGGATGGGGGAAAGAAGAACAAGCTACTTTTGCAAGTACAAAGATATGCATAAGAAAGCAAAATGTTTAGAGTTATAAAACCCACCTTAAGGTCGTTCCTTGAGCTCCAAGCTTCCAAGATTCAATTCTTTAATGGTGTCTTGAGCTCCACTGGTCGTCCAAGGGTTTTTCTCCAAGGAAAGGTTGGGAAAGGATGGCTAGAAAGAAGAAACAAGTAAGGAAGACCATAAAACCGACCTTGCACCATGAACTCCTCCATGAATTCGAGCAAGATGATGATCAAAGCTTACCTAGAACTGCTTGGCCGTTCTCCTCTTCTCCAGAGCTCTGTCCTAAGTCGGTCTAAGCAAGGGGATAAGAAAGGAAGTGAAGGAAACGATCCTTGCTAAGTGAGAAAAGGTGTATATATACTTTAGGTGAAATTTCAACATAAGGACAACTTGTTTCTCCATTTCCGCTCTAGGTCCTTCCCTTATTATAAACCACGTTTCTCCCTTCCATACTTAAGAAAAAATCATCTTAAACCCAAGGTCTAAAGGTGAAGAAAGCCAACTTCTTACTAAGTTGCACATATAGAAGGGTTATTAGACTTATAACTTGATCATTTAATTTATAAGGGTTATCATTCTTATTTAATTATTCAATTGAAGTGACCTCTTCATCATTCTTACTCTTAATGATGCCAAGAGTCATAAAAGATACTCTAGAAGGTTTATTTTACAAGTTGCACCCCATATTTTGGGTAAATTGCACTTTACACCAAAACTAGAGTTTTAAGTACTAGGATTGCTCCACAAGCTGCATCTTGGTGCCCAAGCTTGGAGAATCCATCATACTTTATCATATTCATTCTTATGATGTCTCAACACCAAAGGAAAATCTTAACATGTGCAATTTGTAAGTTAACCCCTTTTAATTGGGTAATTTGCACATAGGTCCTTGTATTACAAAACAATATTAAAACATTGTTCAAAAGGGACAGAAATGGAAATGTATGTTCCTTAGGAGATTTAATTACATACCAAAAGATAATCACAAGTATATAATTACATAATTAAGCAAAACACCTAGGGTTAGTTCATAACCCAGGTCAGGGATGTTACAACAACATTGTTTTAAAAGGACAGAAATGAAATTATAGATTCTTCTAAAGCTTAATGACATATCAAGGGGTAATCACAAGCCTCTAATCATATTTTAAGCAAAACATCTAGGGTTAGTTCATAACCCAGGTCAGGGATGTTACAAATTATATCCCCCTAACAAGGATTTCGTCCTCGAAATATCAGATAAAAGGAAGCAGATATTATTTAAGTATCATATCTTGCTAATCAATTAATTTGGAAACATTCACTGAGAAGGTTCACTAAGCAATTTGTCTTGGAGGATTTCACTAAGTAAATTTACTAAGTGTATTGTTTCAAAGGCTCTTACTGAAAGAGTTCGTTAATTATATTCACTAAGTATATTCACTAAGTTTGCTCACTAAGTATTCATTGAGTAAGTTTACTGAGTATATTCACTAAGTATGTTCACTAAGTTTTCTCACTAAGTATTCACTGAGTAAGTTTACTAAGTATATTCACTAAGTATGTTCACTAAGTTTGCTTACTAAGTATTCACTGAGTAAGTTCACTTAGTATATTCACTAAGTTTGCTCACTAAGTATTCATTGAGTAAGTTAACTGAGTATATTCACTAAGTATGTTCACTGAGTATTCACTGAGTATATTCACTAAGTATGTTCACTGAGTATTCACTGAGTATATTCACTGAGTATATTCACTAAGTATGGTCACTGAGTATTCACTGAGTATATTCACTGAGTATGTTCACTAAGTATGTTCACTGAGTATTCACTGAGTATATTCACTGAGTATGTTCACTGAGTATTCACTGAGTATATTCACTGAGTATATTCACTAAGTATGTTCACTGAGTATTCACTGAGTATATTCACTGAGTATATTCACTAAGTATGTTGACTGAGTATTCACTGAGTATATTCACTAAGTATGTTCACTGAGTATTCACTGAGTATATTCACTAAGTATGTTCACTAAGTATGTTCACTAAGTATTCACTGAGTATATTCACTGTGTATGTTCACTGAGTATTCACTGAGTATTCATTGAGTATATTCACTGAGTATGATCACTAAGTATTCACTGAGGAAGTTCACTAAGTATATTCACTAAGTATGTTTACAAAGTATGTTCACTAAGTATTCACTGAGGAAATTCACTGAGTATGATCACTAAGTATTCACTGAGGAAATTCATTAAGATCCTCTCATTTAATTTTTCTTATACTCCTTATATTGTTTCAAAATAATTACCTGATCAGAGTAATCAAAAGATAACAATCTAAGAGTTTCATATTTGCCTTATCTACAATAACCATATACCTGGCCAGGGTATATAAATATTGAGATTAGGTAGTATGTATTTTACTTATCATCATATTCTTTGCTTTTCATATCATTATACATGCAAAATTTATCACTCTAGGTTATTCTTCAGGTATCACATCTATATCTCATCCTTTTAATACACAGTTAAGGGAGATTATAAATTGTTTTAAAGAATATTGAGTAAGATATGAATTCTTATCTTTCTTGTGTCCTTCTAGGACTTAGTCAAGAAATTCAAAAGCAGCTAACTTCCATATTTTTAACACATAGAATCCTAATATGTAATAATAAAACAATACTTATTTCATCTGACCTGTATGGGATGTTTGTCCACGTCCTCTATTATTATATTGCCTCCCTTGTGGGCCTTGCAGACTCTGTCCTTGAGGTCGAGTCATTATTGCATTCCTGTCTGGACAATCCCTTGCCAGATGTCCTGGTTGTCTACATAAGTAACAGATCCTGGGTGCAAGGTGTCTATACGATCCAGTTACCGATGCTGAGGCTATGTCGGAGGGTCTTCTTGGAATACTAATATGGTCCCTATTTCCACTTGACACCCATTGTGTCTGGGTAGGGAATTCTGATATTGCTGTTGGTGTAGAAAATCTTGGCTTCTTAAAACTTTCAGGCCTTTGTTCTTGAGGTTGGGTGTACATCTTCTTACTACTTGTTTGTTGTTTCACGGTTTCCGACCTCTCTATCCTTCTTACTGACTCCACAAAGGTGGCAAACCTTTCTCTGTTCTCCAAGGCAGACACAGGAGTGGCTAGTTCTGCATTCAATCCTTTCTCAAAACGCCGAATTCTTTCTTCATCATTAACGACCATCTGTGGACAAAACCGTAGTAACTCCATGAACTTAGCTTCATATTCGCTAACGTTCATCAGTCCTTGTGTGATCTTCTCAAATTGAGAGATCTTCTCATCTAGATACGTCTTAGGGAAGTATCTATTGACGAATTCTTGTCGGAAAACCTCCCATCCTATTTCTTCACCTGGTCTCTTATCTTCCTCTATCACCCACCAATCACCAGCACTTCCTTTTAGGAGGTATACCGCATGCTTAACCTTTTCAGCTTCAGGAATATCAAGGATCCTGAAAGCCTTTTCCAGCTCTGTCAACCATAGATCAGCATTTGCTGGATCATATGTACCAGCATAGTCTATGGCTCCCACCCGGCGAAGTCTCTCGAAAGTCTTGCCGATTCCATAACCTTCCTGATGGGCTGGTGCCCTAGATGCAGATGGTGGCACCCTATCTGCTATGTGTGTTATGGCTGCCAGAAACTTATCAAATAAAGCATAAGTAGCTGGATTTTCTATCTCAGCTGGGTCAAACTGGGGCTGTTCAGGTACAGGCCCTTCCCTATTCTGGTCTCCTGCACCTCCTCCTGGTGCAGCAGAACTGCCCTCATCGGCATGCTCTTCACGTGGTCTAAACATCTTCAAATTCTTCTCCTCCTATGTGAGCAAAAGATACTATCAGATAATATGGAAAACACTTAGAACAGACTCTACAATCTTAGTCCTATGTCTCTGTAAACTCAGCGAACCTAGAGCTCTGATACCACTAATTGAAACGTCTATTTCGAGTAAACAAGATTAACTAATACGGAAGCGTTCACTAAGCATCGGATTACCAGAAATCACTAAAAATTTTAAACTTTTTACAAAGAGATCCTTTAAAGGTAAAGCTTTCTCATAAAGCAACATGATAAGTTGTTTACAACTGATCCATCAGTAAAACTCTGTAAGGCAAGATACAAAAGTCTCTAAGGACTGGACCAAAAACTCGAAAGCACTAACTATTACTCCGAGGACCTGAGAGTACAGAGACGACATATAGGACTCTAACACTATCTACACATGACATAGCAGCCAATGCCTCCACCTGAAGCTTCACTGCTGTCCTTGGTACTGCTGATGCTGCCCTTCACCTATTGAAGGATTTCTGCCTCCTGGCCCACGTCCACCTAAAGGTTGAAATCTACGGGGTGAGATAATTATCAAAATTGTCCCAGCGAGAGATATAACTCTTCGCCAGAAGCATAATTATTGCAGCATAAGAGAATAAATGTAAACAAAGAAGTTATGTAATATTTGAGAGTAGTTAAAACAATGTTTAACAGATTAAACTATTCTTTCTACTAAAAGAAATGCAACTATAAATTGATAAAATCACATGTCACTTATCACATCACTAACTCCCTTCAGACTTGGATCATATATCCATTGCCTGGCATTATTATTTGGGAAAGGATGGCCTGTAGCCATACTCCTTCTCCCAAAGTGTTAGGATTCAAACTCCACAACATATTTGCATAACTTGTACATATGATATCAAACTTAACATTACTTATGTAATACAAGGGTTATTTACATTCATAACCCATTAGTCTGTAGTTAAGCTTTTCATAGGATTATTCCATAATAAAATTTCACATAGAAACACTTTGGTTTAGGTCATACCTCATATTTTTAATATTGGGATATCAATCCCTAACCATCTTATTAATATGAAATCTGGAATGTGGGAGTTCAAACCCCTGGACTAATCATAGCATTTGTTACCAAGTAACATCTCATTTTATCTGGTTATCTAAATAATATGACCTTTGAAGATCAACAAATCATATTACTCGTGGCTCTTTCAACCTATCAAGCTCATATGTTATCACTTACCAGATAACATGACATTTAGTTATACTCTTGAATTATAGGTAACAAGTGTTCTTAATGCAATTAGCATTATAAATCTTACCTGGATCTGATCACCTCTATATGAAACTTGTCAAGCTTAACTTTTATCAGTTATTCCATATACTCCCACATACTCTAAAGTATGTGATCCAGGAGTTCCCTTTGTAAAACCTGTTTCACTATTATTTAAATTCTGACAATGATGGATCTATGATCAGGGCTCTACATGGTATGATTATACTTGATTATTAGGTACATATCAGTATTCTTTTAGCATCATACATGATTCCAAACATTCAAGTACTAAACATGGCTATAACAGAAGAATACTAAATGTACAAGTATAACTCATATCAGTTATCAACTAGATATCAATTCTTAATCATCTTATCACTATGATTCAAGAACATGGGTGCTCACACCCTTATATTATCATAAAACTTGCTATCAAGTGCCATATCAACATCAAGTCATCTATTAGCATGACCTTGATTGAAGCAATGTATATACTTTTCACATATCATTACTCTAAAAGCTTATAATTGTTTTCAAGGAATATGACGTCATAACTCATACCTGGCTATGATTCCCTCATAATATCAACCTGTATGACTTATACAAATAAGGACATTCATATATAACAATGTCAGCACAATACCAAAACTTCTCAATTTCATAATAGGACACCACGGCCGTGCCACCTTGCACGGTCGTGCAAAGTAAGACTACCACGGTCGTGCTCCCTTGCACGGTCATGCAAGCTAAGGCTACCACGGCCGTGCTCCCTTGCACGGTCGTGCTACATAAGATCATTCCATGATTCATATATATATATATATATATAAATATATGTATTCTAATATTTCATTCTTTTAACTTGATTAGGTCACATCAACCCTTCAATCAAGTACATGCTACTATGGTTAATATAGTGTATCAAGCTATTAATCCTATAAACAACTAAGAATTCTCCCTTTAATTGGTTCTTAATCACTTAGGTATTATTAGGGTTTCAACGTTCACACCTTCATTGATTATCATTATTGGATCAATAGAACATTCATCATCTTAATTCTCAAGGATTCAATCACATTGGACCTCCACTTCATAAGGTATCCAATTGAATTAGGGTATCCAATGTTGATTCCTTCAATCTTTGAATTCATGGAACCAATCATCAATTGGACCTATACTCATACCTTAATTGAGTTTAATAGGTCAACCTTCAACTGATTTGTCCCTCACTTGACCCTCAATTGACCATCAATTAGGGTTTAACTCAATTGAATTAGGGATTGGAATCAATAACCCTTCAACATATTTCAATGTGGGACTAATTGATTTGAACCTATTGAACCATCATTACATTGGGACATGACCTGACCCCAAACGGTCTTGAGGTCGTTTGGATGACCTCCAAACGGTCTTGAGACCGTTTTACCATCATATCATCAAAATCCAAGTCAACCAATTAAGGTTTGGATCATTGGATTGATCACCAAAACAACAATTGATTACATTCCAACTTAGTATCATTGGATCATCAATTGCTTAACCATACTCACCCCTAGACCTCCAAACAGTCTTGGGTGACCTCCAAACGGTCTTGAGACCGTTTGGATGAGTTCCAAACGGTGTTGAGACCGTTTGGCTCACCCAACCCTTGGATTCTAGTGAAAAATCATTAGGATTTGAGCTATTGAGTTGATCGTCAAATCAGCAATTGATTGCCTTGTAATTGTGTACCTTTGGACCTTCAATTGATCAACTATACTTGACCCCAGACCTCCAAACGGTCTTGAGTGACCTCCAAACGGTCTTGAAACCATTTGGGTGATCCCCAAACGGTCTTGATACCGTTTGGGCCAATCAACCCCAAACAATCAACTCAATTCAATGCAAATCCAACACTTAGTCGATTAGGGTTAACACCATATATTTTGTCCTTCAAACACTTAACCATATCCAACCCTAGACCTCCAAACGTTCTTGGGTGACCTCCGAACGGTCTTGAGACCGTTTGGGTGATCCCCAAATGGTCTTGAGACCGTTTGGGCAAGAAAACCCAAAAAGTCATATCAATCAAGTTGAAAGGCAGCACTTAATCCAATTAGGGTTTACATAATTGATTAGCCTTCAACTCACGATTCCTTTGGTGTTAATCCCTCAAATTTGGAGGGTTATTAACTAACATGATTATGAACAGGAATCCAAAACGGTCAACGCTTGGTGAACGCCCTCAAATGGTCTTGAGACCGTTTTCCCAAAAAGTTCAATTAATCAAATTGGAAAATCAACACTTAATCCAATTAGGTTTATCCAATTGTTTAGCCTTTAACTCATGATTCCTTGGTAGTTAACCTATAAAATGTGGTGGGTTATTAGAAAACATCATTAGGAACAGTAATACCAAATGGTCCACGCTTGGTCAACGCACTCAAACGGTTTGAGACCGTTTTCCCAAGAAGTTCAAGTTAAACAGATTGGAAAATCAGCACTTAATTCAATTTGATTTGCCTAATTGATTGGCCTTTAACCTATGATTCCTTTGGAGTTAACCCCTCAAATTTGGTGGGTCATTAGCCTACATAATTATGAACAGAAATCCAAAACGGTCCACGCTTGGTAAATGCCCTCAAACGGTCTTGGAGACCGTTTGCTCCAACCGACCTTGTGAAACCGTTTGCCCCTCAAACGGTTTTGCAAAACCCCCAAACGGTTTTGCAAACCGTTTGGCCAAGGGTGCAAGACCGTTTGCTAAAGTGACATAGGTATTCATGCCCCACTTCTTCTACCTCCAGATCCAGGTCTGTTCCCCATGGTTTTAGATGCAAGAAAGCAAGGAAGGATGGGGGAAAGAAGAACAAGCTACTTTTGCAAGTACAAAGATATGCATAAGAAAGCAAAAGGTTTAGAGTTATAAAACCCACCTTAAGGTCGTTCCTTGAGCTCCAAGCTTCCAAGATTCAAGTCTTTAATGGTGTCTTGAGCTCCACAGGTCGTCCAAGGGTGTTTCTCCTAGGAAAGGTTGGGAAAAGATGTCTAGAAAGAAGAAACAAGTAAGGAAGACCATAAAACCAACCTTGCACCATGAATTTCTCCATGAATTCGAGCAAGATGATGATGAAAGCTTACCTAGAACTGCTTGTCCGTTCTCCTCTTCTCCATAGCTCTGTCCTAAGTCGGTCTAAGCAAGGGGATAAGAAAGGAAGTGAAGGAAACGATCCTTGGTAAGTGAGAAAAGGTGTATATATACTTTAGGTGAAATTTCAACATAAGGGCAACTTGTTTCTCCATTTCTCCTCTAGGTCCTTCCCTTATTATAAACCACGTTTCTCCCTTCCATACTTAAGAAAAACTCATCTTAAACCCAAGTTCTAAAGGTGAAGAAAGCCAACTTCTTACTATGTTGCACATATAGAAGGGTTATTAGACTTATAACTTGATCATTTAATTTATAAGGGTTATCATTCTTATTTAATTATTCAATTGAAGTGACCTCTTCATCATTCTTACTCTTAATGATGCCAAGAGTCATAAAATATACTCTAGAAGGTGTATTTTACAAGTTGCACCCCATATTTTGGGTAAATTGCACTTTACACCAAAACTAGAGTTTTAAGTACAAGGATTGCTCCACAAGCTGCATCTTTGTGCCCAAGCTTGGAGAATCCATAATACTTTATCATATTCATTCTTATGATGTCTCAACACAAAAGGAACATCTTAACATGTGCAATTTGTAAGTTAACCCCTTTTAATTGGGTAATTTGCACATAGGTCCCTGTATTGCAAAACAATATTACAACATTGTTCAAAAGGGACAGAAATGGAAATGTATGTTCCTTAGGAGATTTAATTACATACCAAAAGATAATCACAAGTATATAATTACATAATTAAGCAAAACACCTAGGGTTAGTTCATAACCCAGGTCAGGGATGTTACAACAACATTGTTTTAAAAGGACAGAAATGAAATTATAGATTCTTCTAAAGCATAATGACATATCAAGGGGTAATCAAAAGCCTCTAATCATATTTTAAGCAAAACATCTAGGGTTAGTTCATAACCCAGGTCAGGGATGTTACACTTTAATCTACAATTATTTCAAAAATAGCCATATTTTCATTACTTCCTAATTGACACAGTTGATATCACGGTCTAATAAATAAATAAGTCAGTCAATAGAAATGAGGATAAGTTAGTGATGGATGGATCTATACACAAGTCAAGAATATGCCTAAAATTGTTGTATAGAGGTTTGGCCAAGCATCAAGGGAACACATCGTTAAAAAGTTAATCTCATTTCTCTCTATAATGCTATAGTGTTACATATGCAGATATCGTATTGGTTTTCAAGCATGTTTGTACGCCTCATTAAACTCACTTGATTTTCAAAACATTGCTTAATTACTTGGAACCCATATAAAAAATACAATGTATTTGTAGTTAAAGAAAAGCCTAGCTCTAGGTCATTATATAAAGGATAAACCATTTAAGACTTTTTAATTTTGGGGAAATCATTAGTTTCAAGTAAGCTACAAAAATAAAAATATTTTTTTTCATTTTATTACAAATAGATGTTATGTTACAGAAAAATGTATATGAAAAGAAGTCATACATTGGATTTTCACAATTGTTTTTGGATTTTCAGAAGTTGCAATCAAACACTGTGTTTACCTAGTTTTATCTTTTAAATAATGTGTTGCTCATAAATATTTGTATGATGTCAATCGACCAATAATGCATGTACACAATACCCCTAACCACTTTGTCTGATTCCTTATGAGATGGCACGCCATATGGGATGGTGCTTTTTAATTTGTCATTGACAAAAAAAAATAGTATAGTATTTTTGGGTATCCTAACAATCAAAATGTCATTATTTTTAAAAAATCACACAAGGTCCCATATGGAACCAATGTGTCCCATCGCGGAATACATTATTCTCGTAGAGGGCAATACATCACCCACAAAGATACATTGTTCATATTTTTGTTTTATTTTTTGATGCAATCTCATTTTAAACATTATCTTTATTGATTTAATTAACAACTCCGACATATATACCTAAAAATATAATAAAATAAATAAAGTATAATATTTCATTAGTTCATATTATTTTGAAATGAAAGTAATATTGTGTCAAAATAGTGGATACAATGTTAAAATATCTAGTAAATATAAATACTAAACCAAAAATTTGCAATATTAAAAAATTAAATAATAGAAAAAAAAATAATAAAAATAAATAATATACTAAGCAATATACATATGCAATAATAAATAAGACCACTAATGTAAGTAACTAAATGAAACTATATGCTACACAAAATTTTATATGTATATTGCAAATTTAACTTTTCTATACAACGATTTAAATAAAGATAAATATATATATGTATTTAAAATAAAAATTACGACATATGTATTCTATGTAGTGTATGTATATTCATGTACAACACTTATAATTTTTTTGTTTTATATGTATATTGTATTTAATATTAAATGTTTTTTTAATTATTTAATATCTTTGTCTTTGTTTCTATGGAGTACACCATATATGTTTCATAAATGTACGACACTAAAAAGTTATATGTTAAATATTATATTGTATCATATGGTTCGGTTTGGTTATTTTTTTATTGGTATCCTTGTCCTATCATTTTACATTTATATTTTTGTATTGGATTATTTATTCTTAATATTATCTAAATCATTTTCATTTTAATTGTTTAGATATTTTTGTGTTCATATAATATGTATTATTTGTTATATATTTTATTATTGTGTCCATTAATTTGACACACTATCATTTACAATGATAAATAGTATATATCGTTGAATGATTATATTTTATTTCTTTTATTCAATTTTATGTATAATAAATTTACGTGTTTTATTGATTATTGGAGTTGTTAATAAACTCAATAAATAAAATATGAATAAATATATTATTTTAAAAAAAATATGTGGGACCAATTTGTGCCATCCCAAGATGTATTGCTCCACATGAGCAATGCATTCCCGTATGTGACAAATTGGTCAGAAATGGGGCAATGTAACCTCAAAAGGGATGTATTGTTTCCCAAATATACATTTTTTTTGGGCAATACCGACTAATATCGGTTACATCAGCAAACTAATCTAGAGAATAAACGACTAAAGACGGATTTATCCGATATATATGTTTGAAGAGCACTAGTAGGGCATCTACTCCAATCCGTAGGTAGTGTTGGCTGTTTTAGGAAAATTTGGCTAGCATGTCGGTGAGCTTGTTCTGGTCTCTCTTCAAGTGCACTATATCTTATATCTTTGCCCTCTGTAGGAGCTCGCAGGTTCTCATGGTAATCGTGAGATATTTCAGAGGAGGTTCTGCATGTCCTTTTGTCCATTGTACAGTGTTCCAGGAGTCCGAGATGATGATCCCAGCCTGGATGTGGTTATCCGAAGCCAAAACCGCACCCTGTAAGATAGCTTTCAGTTCTCCTTGCATTGCATCAACGCCGGCGATCATCGTTGCAGATCTTGTGATCCATTCTCCAGCAACAGTCCTAGCAATTACGCAGGCACACGATCGGTCTGTAGCTGAAGATGTGGCCACATCCACTGTAATGATGGAGGACGAGCATTGAATTTGCTGAACTACATTTGGAGCCTTCACTTCTGCAGTAGTCGTGGATGTTTGACAGAAAGCATTGTGTATAGAGATTGCTTCAGCGTAGCATTGCACCGCAAGAATCTGATGAGGGATAGCTCTATGTTCGAATATGAATGTGTTCCTGTTTTTCCACAACTTCCAGCAAGTAACGGAAAATACAATACCCCAATCTCGCACATTACGCAATGTATGGAGATTATACTCCAGCCAGTCATTGACATTGGTGCTTGAGAAAAAATGAATGGCTTCATTCGGCAGTAAGTGAGACCATGTCGATTTGGCCTCATTACAGTCTCGGAGGGCATGAATGCAGTCTTCTTCTAAAGCTTCACAGCGCGAGCATCTGGCGTCATCAGCTATCTTCCTTTGTACACGGAGAGAGTTTGTGAGGAGCCGATTATGTAGCAACAACCAAAGATGGGTTTTAATCCGATGAGGGATGGGAAGAGACCAGATGGTAAGGAATGGTGCCTGATCTGTGTTAACATCCGTTTGATTAATGAACATATACGCAGTGTTGGCGGTGAACCTTCCATGTGCCTCCGGTTTCCAAATGCAGACATCCTCCCCATAGGAAGATATGGGGGTCGACATGTCAGTAATGAGGTTGACAGATTGTGGAGTGAACAAAGAGTTCAGAAACTCCAAATCCCACCCTTCGTCGTCTGTAACAAGGCTTGAAACCTTGAGATCCAACAAATCATCAGGGGGAGAGAGACCAGTTTTTAAACATGGTACTTGCCCCTGCCCAATCCACTCGTCCGACCACACTAAGGTGTCATGACCCGAAATGGCAATGAGATTTGAATGTTGCAGGAGAAAGGGAATGTGGCTGCATATGCTCCTCCACAGGTGCGATCCCGTCAATTTGTATTGTCCGCGAGAGATGTATTTTCCCGCCATTACCTCCACCCAAGGTATTTTGCATTTTTGAATGAATTCCCATGCTAGCTTCATTACCAGTGCAACGTTGAAACTTCTGGGTTTTTTGATACCCAGACCTCCCATCTTCTTAGGTAGTGTGATCCGCTTCCAAGAAACTAGGTTCAGATGTCCTGTAGAAGAGGACCCATTCCATATGAAATTCCTGACGATTTGATCAATCTTATCACATGTGGAGATCGTAAATTGTATAGCTTGCATAATATAGAAAGCCTGAGATTGGAGCATCGATCTAGCAAGTGTTATCCTCCCCGCGAGGGACAACATATTGTTCTGCCAAGAGTTAATGTGCTTGTGAACTTTCTCCACTAGAGAGAGGAATAATTCTTTGCTCTTTCTTCTATGAATAATGGGTACACCCAGGTGTCTTCCCAAGTTGTTGGTTTCCTGAACTCCCAGTTTCCTGCTGATACGGTTTCTAGAACTTCTGGGTGTGTTATATGAGTAGAAGACAGATGATTTTTCATATGAAAGGAAAAGACCAGAGGCATCACTGAAACTCCGGAGACATCGACCCATAATCTTTGCTTGATGTAGAGAAGCTTCTCCGAACATGATAATGTCGTCAGCAAAGCTGACATGTGTGATCGGCACCCTAGCTTTTGAGATAAGAATAGGTCTCCAGTTGCCTGTTGCTGCCTCCATCTCTATCAGCTGGCTGAAGCGTTCAAGACAGAGAACGAAGATATAAGGCGAGAGAGGATCTCCCTGCTTAACACCACAAGATGGGTGGAAGGAACCCGCTATCTTGCCGTTCTAAATCACCGATGATTGCCCAGAACAAATGATCTGCATGATTATATCTACAATATTCCTTGGAATGGAGGTGCAGATTAGAGTATCAAGAATGAATTGCCAATTGAGTTTATCGAATGCCTTTACCAGATCCAGTTTGAGAGCAAGGTACTTCTTGGAGCTCGTTTTGGATTACATGGAATGGATTATTTCTTGGACTAACGATGTGTTATCCCCAATCCTCCTTCCTGGCACAAAGCTCGACTGGAAGGGCGAGATCCAGTCCTGTAAGAAAGGTTTGATTCTTGTCGCAATGACCTTAGATAAAAGTTTGGTACAGACGTTATTTAGTGAGATGGGCCTGAACTGAGAGCACTGCTCCGGCGAGGGGACCTTAGGAATAAGAATGATCGTGGAATCCGTCGAGGAGGGTGGAAGACTAATTCCACTGAAAGGTTTATGTATGAAGGTGCAGAGATGGTCTTTCAAAAGCGACCAGGTCTTCTGATAGAAGGCGATGTCTACTTCATCAGGCCCTGGTGCCTTCACCGGCGACATAGAGCTGAGAGCTGACCAAATCTCGCCCGGTGAGGGAGGTGCTAACATCTTCTCACGCTGCTCCGGGGATAGGCTTAGAAAGGAACCCACGAACCGTGGGCTTTCCATTTGTCTAAGCGCCTCATTGCTTTCCTGATAAACAGAAGAAAAGAAGTTAATAATAAGGAGTTTCAGCTCCTGTTCATCGTCAAGCCAAACGCCTGATCCATCCTTCAAGCGTGTAACTCTATTGTGTTGCCTCCTCGCCTTGGTTATAGAGTGGAAAAAGCGGGTATTATTGTCGCCAAGTTGAATCCAATCGCATCGGGCTCGCTGTTGGCTCTCCGCCTCCTCCCGACGAAGAATAGAGTCAAGTTGAGCTTGTAGATCAACTGTTTCTTGGGCCATCGCATGGTCGAATTTGAGGGCGAGGTTCATTTGAAACCATTTAATTTTATTGGAGATTTGTTCTTTTGATCTTCGATCAGCTTTTCAACTCGTAGTGTCCCAGCTAGACGCCGTAGCAAGGAACTGTGTATTGGCATCGAATAGATTCTCATCCCTAGGCCATGATCACTTCAGCAGGTCATCGAACCCCGGCGTGGTGTACCATCGCATGGAGGTGCGAGTCCCTTGCGTCCGTCTCGTCTTGGATAGCGCCTCTGACGACACCAGGATGGGAGTGTGATCAGAATGGTTCTTCTCGAGAACTTGGACCGAGTTGCAAGCGGGTTGCTCGATCCATTGGCTGTTCCCCAGCACTCTCTCAAGCCGTTCATGGAGGAGACCCCTCCTGAAGGTGGTGTGCGCTCCGCTAGCTCCCAGGTCTTGCAGCGAGCATGCCTCGACGGCTTCGATGAAATCACGACTATTGGCGCTATCAAATGTATTGCTACCGAACTTTTCAGATGGGTACATAACCACGTTGAAATCCCCCACCACCACCCACGGGCCAGTGATGGAGGGAGCCAACATAGCGAGTTGGTTCCAGAGGAGTTTCCGACCACTCCTTAGCATACTAGCATAGACGAAGGTACAGAACGATTGATGAATTCTGCAGTGAATAAACTGTTTGTGCGATACTAAGATTTCCAAAGGGATATCATTCTTCCAGAGAAGCCATATTCCTCCGGAAAAACCAACTGCCTCGACTCTGTGAGATTGAGCAAAGCCCATCTTCTTGATGATGCTCAGAGCTCGATCACCACTGCACCTCGGTTCGAGGATATAGAGGATAGAAGCGTCGTACTTTCTTGAGAGTTCTTTAGCCGCGTTGTGGGTGTCCTTATCGCAGACACCTTGGACGTTCCATGTGATGAGCTTCATGAACTGGGATCGGTTAGGGTGGAGTTCCCCATTGATCTCACCTCCTCCTCCAAATCTTGTAGCAGGGAGGCTTTCTCGCGTTTCCTGGTGGAAGTCTTACTGCCTTCCCCTGAACTTACAACTTTTCTATTACGAAGATGGATCCCTACTGAGTTGCGGCTCGGACTCCTATAGGGATGAGACGGGCCCTCTTTTCCAAAGGAAAAGGGTGTGGTGACGAAGGGATGGGTTGTGCTAGGTCTTCCAGGAACTATTGAATCGCCTGAAGGGGTAACAGCCGAGTGAGATGGGTGGGGGCGCTCAGTTCTTCGAACCTCCGGTGGTGCCTGTGTCGGTTGCTGCAAGGGGACTGGTTGGGCTGGTTCATTGCTCCTCTTGGATTGTTTGAAGTTTTTTTTCCATACACTCCAGTCGAATCCAGTAGTTACCTTCTCCGCCACCGAGTCGACATCAATAACCTCCGTGTCTCCCTCTTCGTCTTCTTGATTCTCTAGGCTTGAAAACTTGTTAGCTAAATGGGATGGGTCCTTCCTTTGCACAGGCCTTTGCTTGCGCGAGATTGGGCGAGCATGAATATAGTCAGTGAATCCTTGCAGGGGGTAGGGAGGACTGGCGTTGACGAATCGTCGGCCGCAGCGGCGCTCCTCGCCGCGTTCTCGTCGGTGATCCATTTGGAGCAATCTTTTTCCAGGTGCCCTGCCCGCCTGCAATACATGCAAATGCATGGGATGTTCTCGTACTCAATGCGGTAGCGGTTTCCCTCGATCATCACTTGGGGGGTGAGGGGTTTGCCCGTATCCAACTCCACTGCAATTCTTGCAAATCGTCCTCGTCATTGTGAGATCGTGTTGAGATCAACTTTGATCGTTTTCCCGATATGGTCTCCAATCTGCGCAAGAAGCACCTCTCTGTACAGATGAATAGGTAAGTTCGGTATCCTAAGCCAAGAGACTAACTTGGGTGGAGATGAAGCCTCTGGCGAGAAGTCCGGTTGCCATCGCTGAACCGTCAGGTAAGAGCCAAAGAGTGGCCAAGGTCCACCCGTTAGGGCATGCATAAAATCATCCTCTCTTTGGAGTTGGACGACAAAGAAATCGTTGGCTAGGTCAATAAGATTGAACCCTCCTGTCGGTTTCCACATTGATTTTATCCTATCCCGTAGGGTCAAGAAACCGATATCCTTTGAGAGCAACTTGACAACCACCGTGTATTTCCATGGTTTTAACAGACAGTCCATGGCATCCTTCTTCAAGTCGAAAGCTAGAACTCCATGATCAGATGAGACCACTATGTCTTCAGGCCGCAAGTTGATTCTGCAGTCTTCGGCGTCGATGTGGATATAGCCATGGTCTTCTGTGTTGCCCTTCCCCACCTTGTCCTGATACGAAGGCTTGGGGTTATGAGAGTCACACTGTCCGGTGGGTTGATTGTCGGCACCCGGAAGATCTGGAAACTGTTGTTCGTTATTCTTGCCCGCATCGACGTCCATGGCCTGATTCATGGGTTCCGCAGCCTTGTCATGAGTTCGGGCATAGCTAGCAAAGTTCATACTCAATCCAGTATTTCCTAGCGCCACTGTGGACCGTCGTGGTTGAGAACTTCCGTCCCCATCGTCGTCCAGAAGGACGCCACCACCTTGATCGCCGCTTTCGCCAGACACCCTAGGGCTAACCATCACGCTTCTCTCTGTCCCAAATATACATTTTGGTATTTTATAAAAATTACATTTTAGATGTTATTATACGTAAATATATTATTCCAATTTATTAGTCCTTATTTTTCCATCCTTTAATACAATGTCTAATGGTTTCCGAATCTAAACATGGAAAATAAAAGTGCGCCATTCTGGAAACTATTTTATTTATCAAGGATGCTATACATGGCATTATTTAATATGAAGTGTAGCATATTGGGTTTTTTCCTATATATTTCTTATGCATTCTCTTGTTTCCACTGTGGTCATCCTCGGTGTTAAATGCAATTGGTATGTAGGTTGAACCTAGACTAACTTCCACCGCTGATTGCTGACGAAGCAAACTGAGCCGTATGGTGAGAAGAAATTAAAAGAGATTAGTAGACTAAATGTGGGAAAGGTACGTGCAATGAATGACATCTCTAGGATTCATATTTGTTTTTATATTGTAGACATGTACGTCAACATAGTGCTTTGGCTTTTAAGGCAGTATAACTTTCAAACTACCTGCTTAATTATTCAAATGTGAGGTGTCGAGTATTGGATAGCACAACATCGTGTCCTTCTTCTTGCCAGTTGCCAAATGCTTCCCCTTGCATCACCACTAACACACACTCAAAGTGACAATTTGGACGTCAGCCGTCTTGTCATCGACACAAATGAACCAGGTAACTTTGAGATATAGGAATATGGTCAGATCTACAATGAACAGTGAGTTTGATGTGAATAACAAGCACATGCTAGGGGAAGAGGGAAGAGAACATATATATGTTGTAGAATCTGTACTGTGTGCAGGAGCACAGACAGTGACCCAGATATCCCTATCATCTTCTGGAGTGGATGAGGGGCTAGGCGACGAAGAAGGCTAAGTGTGGATTGGTGGTGCATGCTGCCTGGACACATTAAATGGCTTCATCATGAAGAACATAAGGCCTCATGATCTCGTCTGGGTGCTTACTTTGGAATGGCAAGGTGATGGATCTATAGACGGCCTGAAGTAACCCTAGTTACCCTGTGTGAAAAAAGGATGAAAATTAAGATGAAAATGGTAGTTCTGAGTCCTCAATTTTGGGGTGATTGAAGTTGCTTCCTGTTTCTATTGAAATTCTTACCGAACAATAGTTGTTAGTTCAGGATTCGACTTGATGTCCTAAATATATGCAACCTTATGGACATTCAGTGCACTTTAGTCAATCTAGGTGTTCTCCCAGGATCCAAGGGTCCCGGCTAAAAAATCGTGCTAGTGTTGAGGGTTGCCTCTACCACAAGGCCGAGGAAGGCAACTTTGTCGACTGTTGAAAGAACCAAGTGCGGGTTTGTAGAACCCTGTACCAAGAATTCTGAGTTGTGTCTGGAGTACCGACCAGGAAAGTCCATGGCCAGGGCCATCATCGGTCTCTACACGAAACAGATATACCTGTGGAGAACGATAAATATTTACTAATGAAAAAATGAACAGTAAAATGAAAGTTGTGCTCGTAAATATGGAATTAGGATCGCCTGCTTTTTTTTCTTTAAAAAGTTGCAGTTAGACTTTGAACATGTGCCACATCTATATAAACTGTTGTTCCAATTGATTGGAAGTTCCTGGACAACTCCGTCGCCGCAATGAAGAAACGCTTGGGGAAGAGGTCGAAGGTTACTGAGAGCTACGTCGACGTTGCTTCGGCAGGTGCATGTTACTACGGCTTCCTCAGAGAGATTTTCCCGGCTGTCTGCAAAGGATGGCACTCGATGATCACTGAAACCTCGCTCCCCACTGATCACGGCCGTATCAACAGGACTCACGCTGATTTGTCCGCCTACTCGGCCAAGGAAGTAAGCCTCCGTTTCGTCCTTGCGGCATCCATCACTAGAGATGATACTGACCTCTCAGAAATCACCTCTGGCCGCCTCTGTTCTCACTCCGTCGGCCATCGAGAACGACTTTCTTTCTGTATTCAATGACAAAAAAACTACCTTTTATCATGTCGAGGTCGTTGCCTCCGGAACGCGTGACTGATGAGTCTTCAAGTCTTTACAAAGCCCCAGAACCATACAACATACCATCGAGAAGTTTCTCTGCCCTAACTTCCACAAAGCCCTTTTAACCGAATAGAGGGGAAGAAAGGTGACAACAGGAAGGGGTAATACACCAATGCGAGAAGCACAACATGGGCAATTTTTTAACTTAGCCCATGAATGAGTAGTGCCCGTTCAGTTAGGAAACTAATCGGCAAAGAAATCTGTAGTGGTCGTCATGGAGTACCAACGTGGTTAGTTTCGAGAGACAAAGGTGACAAAAATTCCGAGAAGAGAGAGAGTTATCTAGGTTGTAGTATTTAAAAAATGGAGTAATATGATTGGTTATGAGGTTTTGATAGTAGAGGAAATGGCATAGTTGTAATTAGCTCAAAAGATTCACTCTTTTTATAGTAGTATAGATATAGATATAGATAGATACATATTGTGGGTAGGGTCCACTTTTGTATAGTAAAATCCCATGGTTATAGAACATGTTGTGACATCTAGGTGCATCATCAGGGCACTAACATAAGGCATGAGGTGGTCTGACCTCTACGGAAGAAGACCGTCTAGGCCTGAGACAAGTGACTAGAACAAAACACCCACCCAGCTAGGGTCTTTTCATTATCAGTAGCCTAAGGGGAGAAAGCATGAATCTGGCTCCATTAAAAGGAATGGTAAAGTCTCAATATGGGGTGAAAGAATCCCAATAATTGTCCAACCTTCTCTATGATATCAAGTAGTTGATCCTAGAATTGAAGTAAATCCTATACCCGTACATACAATAGTCATCAAGGAAGTCTTAGTCCGCTTGGACCATCTTCGGCCTTGCTCAGAGATTGGGCATGTCCTTTTAGGGTAGGTGGAGGTGTAGATGACCTTTCTTTGCCTTTTGAGCTAAGGATGTAGGAGAGGAGACAACACCGTCGACCCTCCACATTAGGATCGTGCTCTTTCATGAGGTTAGGAAAGGATTAGAGATGAAAGACATGGATACCCCCTCTTATAAACGTAATCAACTGGGGTTTTATGCTCTTTACCCACTAACTAAAAGGGCCGCCCTAGGTATATTTCAAGAACTTTAGTTTTGCTACCATGTCATCTTGAAATTGGTCCATATGATGATAACCTCAAATAATTGTAGAAAACAATCAGTAACTCAGATTGAATCAAGTAATATATGAAAATTTATCAATAAAATGAGACAAATATGAATAAAATGGATTCAATAATTAGTTATAATACCAATTCTAAATGTGGTCCTAATATGAGTTTAAGTGGTCTATTAGGGAATAAAATTATGAGACTTATGTATTAACATGTTCAATACATTAAATAACTTCAGTTGGTGTTGTAATCTGATACTTCTAAATATTATAGTAATTTAAGATGACATGATCATATGATAATAATTAAGGTATTGAAACTAGATAATCATTCATATGAAGAATTAGGGTTTTGAAACCAAGGATTCTAACATGCAATGTTGTTAATAAACATAATTAAATCTAAGTAATCATAATGAAAGGATATGTTGGATATAGTATTTAGGGTTTCACCTAAATTTCAATATGCAATGGAAATAGGGTTTGCATCCTTATTCCTTATTCACACCCCATACAAGCCTAAACCATAGATTAGGATTCAAGTAGGGTTTAATGGTGCGCTCCCTCTAGAGGCTTGTAACAAGTGCAATCCACGAGGTCGGGAGGCACGGGAGAGATGGTATCTTTGCTTTCGATATTTGTATGGTCCCACACTAACTACCTACGTCTACTAAGACACTACGCCCGCAAGCGCACAGGGTCGTGTTGTAGTATAGGTGAGGCGGTAAGTACGGGGTTGATCCGCGGAGATAGAGGGGGCGCTAGAGTTAGACGGCGTGTGATACGTTCCTAGTGCGAAGAGTAAGTTTTTTAGGGTTTTAAGGTTGATTGGTTGATTACACTAATGAGCAAGTAAGAGATGCGAGAAGGAAACTAAATTATGGAAGAGCAAGCAAATTAGTAAACTAAGCTATCAAACTAACTAGGCAAGAGCAAGGAGGGCTACACGACTCTAGCAAGGCAAGAAGAAGTTAAGAACTAAACTAACCACTAGCAAGAGCAAGAGCCTAATGTTAACACTAAAGAGCAAAACTAAGCAATCGACTAAGTTAACTAAAGCAAATGAACTACACTAGCATTAACAGGCAAACTAGGAAATTAGGGTTTTAAGCAATTAGATGAAGGAGGTGGGCTGTTTGGGAATGTGACCTTGACATTAGTTGGGGGATGTCACCATAAAGCAATTAATATATTTCATTCTAGATTACCAAACCAAACAACAAGGTGGGTGGTATGAGAATGTACCCTAAGCTACTAATTGGAGAACTAGGGCTAGGTGTAATACTCATAGGACGTACCAAGTCTAGATCTCTAGGATAAGTGGTATTAGTCAATTGAGGACCAAGGGTAAGGATGGGAGTAGAGATGAGGATATTTGACCTCATGCCACTAGCCACCTCAACCTTTAGGAAATCCTAGGCAATTTCACTAACCACACTTATACTAGTCACTTATAACTCACATTTGCATGTAGGAAGAAGGTGATTATATAGGAAGATAGGGGGCTATCTAGGGATCCGAATTAAGGACCTAGGAGCCAATCCTATGATAGCTACATAGAAACCAACACCCTAGAGGCAAAAGTCTTCAAGCACCACAAGGCAAGAAATTAATGTAATTAAGCAACAACCACATGCACAAGTAATGGGAAATGAGACACAAGCAAAGGCAATCATCATAGAAATGAAATATGTTCATTACAAAGTATATTCCCCCAACATGGTATCACGGTCACATTTTTGTCCCAAACAGCCCACCCAAGGGGGATTAGCTATACATGATCAAACTAGGAACAAAGAAGAAGGGAAAGAGAGTGGGAAACGCAATGGATGCTTGATGTATCTCTACCACCTTCACCTCCTTGCTTCTAGCCATGAACCTCCTCCTCCAAAGGTGCCCAAGAGCATGGAAATGGTGGAATGGATGGATAGAAACCTAAAGAAACTAGGTTTCTATGGTGGAAATGAGTGGAAAGTGGGTGGAAATGGGATTAAATGCAAGGAAGTAGGTAGATGGGAGTAATGGAGGCAAGGGAGCAGCTGGGGGCGGCTAGGGGGTGCTCTCTCTCGAGCACTTGAAGCAACTAGTGCTTATATAGGAGCTAGGGCTAAGTGGGGGTAAAATAGGAAAAATAGTGGAAAGTTATATAGGATATGTGATCACCACGGTCGTGGTGGGTGTGCCAAGGCCATGGTAGGGGTGGTGGGGAACGGCTATGGGGGTGAACACGGTCGTGGGGTGAAGGCAGTGGTGAAAAAGCAAAGTATGGTGGTGGCCACGGCCGTGGCGGAGTGCCACGGTCGTGGTGGGTAACATGCACCACGGCCGTGTGGCTTAACACAACCGTTTTGGTGGAGTTGGAGGTGACCATGGGGAGGGGCCACGGGCGTCTTGACCAGCATCAGCCACGGTCGTGGGGACTTGGCCACGGTCATGGATGGTAGGCAAATTACCTATTGGCGACTTACATATTGCAATTTAATTCCCACGACCGTGGCAGGGTGCCACGGCCGTGTTCTCTTCTCCTGACCACGACCGTGCTGATGGCCATGGTTGTGTTGTCTTCACTGGCCACGGTCGTGGCTAGGAGGCCACGATCATGGGCGATCTATGGATTTCCCTGTTGCAACCTTTTGGAACTTGGCAATAATCCCACGACCGTGGCATTGGGGCCACGGCCGTGGTGAGGCTTGACTTCTTGATTTTGCTTCTTACTTTGTCAATTTTGGATGTCTTTGCTCGGGGATGATTCTTGGCCACTACAGGTAGGTTGAGGGAGACTTTGGGGCCTTCTTTGGGTCCCTCCTTCTCTCTCTTCCATCTAAGCATGGTCCAAGTACCTGAAAAATAGTGCAAAGACCATCCATAAGCATATTTGCAATGATAATCATGTTAGGGGGAATGACATGTAATTATAATGCATTTGAATGTGATAAAAGTACAAAATGACACAAGATACAAACCTAGAATAGGGTTGGATCACCACCCCAAACTTGAAACATACTTGTCCTCAAGTATGCTCAAACTCAATCTCTTTACCATTTTCCACAATCAAAAGAAATGACAAATGGAATATGATGGGCGACAAATGTTAAATGGGATCAAAGGTGACTAGGTACATGAAAATCACTTCCCTCCTTTTCTACTTTCACAAACCAACCATGAAGAGAGAACAGAGCACATGAACTTCGCATATAATACATGGATTGCACAAGTTATCAATATCTCATCCATAAGGTTCCGGGTAGACCGTTTCATGATGATGTTAATCGTCGATGACTAGGAGTGTTGTTTCACCTTCATGCGTTCAACCTTATGCTTCAAGTTATGCCAAATGACCCACATGGCTGCGGAAAAGGGATAAAGTGAGCTAGGTTTGAAGTTTCCTTTCTCAATGGGTATAAAAGTGGAAGAAAGGGATGCAGTAAGATTTTTGGAGTGTTTTTACACACTCATCATTTCTTTATTTGAATGCTCTTAAACAGGAGCATCCTTTTATTTTATTTTTCTTTTCTTTTTTCTTTTATTTTCTTTTTCTTGCCCTTGGTGTAGATAGGGCATATGGTGGATAGAGTGAAGCGGGGAGATAAAGATGTGGCCACCCCAAACTTTTGGAGGTGACCACGACTAATATGTGCGCTTTGGCATCTTTTTATGAGGCGGAGAGGTATGAAGATGATGAAAGAGTGGTCGGGTCAAAGAGGGGTCACTTGGCATAATCTTCTACATAAGGTCTCCTACATGAAAACTAGTCTGACACTTCACCATAGATATCACATCACATGAATGAACCAAATGAAATCCATATATCAATCAAGTAACTCCACAAACATTAAACGTTCTATGCTTGCTCAGATCATAATTCAATCAAACCAACACATTCCCAGGGGAGGTGACGAGCAAGTAAGAAGTCACTCGTTGATACGACATAGCACTTCATCATAGCATATCATCTTGTATTTGTCAAAGATAAGCAATTTCATTCAATATGGTAAAGATTGAGTCAAAACACGCTTTTTGGACAAGAAACATCAAATCTGGGCAAAATTGGCCAAAAAGGTGTCAAATTGCACTAAATCACATTCAAACACAATTTTAGGTAAAAAGCAAGTAAAGCCTAGCTAAAACATGCAGAAATTAGCAAAAAAAGCTACATGAGATGCAATGCATGGCTGAAAAAGCAAATTTTTTTTGAAAAATTACTCAAAAATGCAGAAATCAACCACATGTTATGCAAAGATGCAATGAAAAGAACAAAAACAGTAAAACTATACTAGATGGAAGGGTGATATCAAAATGACAAAAATAGAGAGATAGGGTGATGTGTACCGCCCTACCCACCCCAAACTTTAGAATCATGTTGTCCTCAACATGAAACTATAGCTTAGGGGAGATAGGGGAAGTGTCATGGTTGCGGTGGCTGGTCTGGCATATTCGGAGGATATGGAGGAGGAGCTGAGTCTGGAGCTGATCTTGACAGAGGATGTTGGTAATAGTGCCCCTAGTAGTCGTCCTGGGGTGGAGGGTAAGTATGTGGATACCCAGCTAAACCACCCCAAAAATCTGCACCCCATTCAGGGTTTCTTTCTGCTTGGGCATGGTGATATTGATACGAGTGGTTGATCTGATAGTGCATCTGTTGCTGATCATACCACATTTGCTGTTGGGCAGGCTGCATGTCACCTTGGATCTTATGAATGTTGTCAAGGTGTGCCTGGATTGCGGCCATGTCACAGGCATTCCCTGAGGGTGGCTGCAGCTGGGATGTCTCCTCATCCCTCCTTCTTATTCTTCGGGGCTGCCTTTCTTCATCTACTTCATTCTCCTGCCCTTGTACATTAGATTCAACGATGTCTTCATGTACGATAGTGGCTCCCCTGGTATACATCTCTCTCGGGTAGTCTAGCTTCCATGCCATCAATTTTTCCCTTAACCTGTTGTCAGGTCCCCACACAGATATTAGGGGTTCCGCATGATATGGCAGCTCTAGTTCAAAATCCTGCACACTTGTAGTTAAGTAAATCATTATTTTATCCTTCATTTTTATGGTGTGCGAGCGCGTTAGATAGTTGAGGTCAACACGTTCTGCCTCAATCGCGTCTTGTGCCCCCGAGAGAACATATCCCAATGCTAGTGCAATCGAAGTCACAAATCCCCCCATGACAAATGGCTTTGTGCTCTTGTAGGGTATGGACTTCATATGATCAATCAAAAGAACTCCAAGGTCAATGTACCTCTTGTGGTTCATACCGATCAAGACAATCATATCTTTTTGGGAAATGCTGCCTTGGTTGTCGTATCTGCCCACAATCATGTTATCCAGGACATTCTGCACGTAGCACATTAGAGGGTTACATATAGCAGCAGTTTTTGATCTACCCACGTTGTAGTCTTCTTTGCCTGTGAAGGTCTTCCAGTAATAGGAATAGTCCAGAGTGTCGTCTCTCTCTAACAAGCCGTCATCCAATTTCACGGCTTTTTCAGGACTAGAGGCAAAGATAGCATTCAGCTCAGTGGAAGTGAGGGTATGCATGTTGCCCATCATGGCAAATCTGAGTGCATCACAACCCCTCACTTTTGTCTTCTCCAGAGTGGCAAAGAATTCTCAGGACAAAGTGGGATATGTAGGTTGGGGTGTGAAAAGAATATTCCACAACCCAATCCTCTTCAAGCATATTTCCACTATCTCTTTGATCCCAAGATCTTCAATTGTCTTCTCACAACTGTACCTGGAGGCGAAGACTCACCTTGTCATGCACTCGGGGTAAATGAGTTTCTTTTGCCTGTGTCCTCTACCATAGAACACCCTCGCCGATGCTTTGCCCAGGGTTCTTTCTCTGTCAGCCTCCAAATATGCCATAACATCTTCTCCTTCCGGCTCCAGCTCCACCTCTTCCTCCTCGCTATCTTGTTATTCCTCCATCACATAGGATTGCGACCCCGAGCTGGTGTCAAAATTGTACCAGTGGGCCGACTGCTCCTCCTCTTGCTGCAATTGCCGCGAGGGTTGCGGCTGCACACCACACCTCGCCGCTGCGCTGGATGTCGAGTGGCGGGGTGGTGCGGGCTTTGGAGGGAACCTGGATGAGGATGGCACCACTTTAGATCTCTGGTTTATTTTTGCGGTCGCCGGCTCGATCTCATCAATGAGGTTGTCCAGGTCAACCCCCATGGACTCCTCCTCTTCTTCGTCCTCTCCCTCGTAGGTGGCGTCTGTGATATGGTGGTTGTCGGATGAGCGGGAGTGTGATCCGCTCACCGATTGTGACCGGCGGAGGGAATGGTGGGCGGAAGCGGTAGGTGATGGGGTGTGGGATGGAGCAGACACATCAAAGGAGGCGTTTTTAGAACGCTGTTTCCCTCCGGTGAGGATGTTCGTCCCCTTTGTGATAGCCTTCCCAATCTTCTTCATTGCGGAAATGGAGGTGAAAGTGGTGTAGGATGGAGATTTTTGGATTTGGTGGAGAAGGTGGTGTGGATGTGGTTTTATGGGTGGAATGGAAGGATAGTGATGTACGGATGGTGGTTATATGATTAGTGGTGGATTTGGGTGAGAATGGAAGGGTTTTTGTGGAGGTTTTGTGTAGGGGAGTTGCTGGGCGGAATGGAGATGGAAATGGAGATGGAGATGCGATTGGGAGAGAATGGATGGTGGGAATGGGCGAGGGATGGCTGGGGATCGATTTGGTATGGATTAGGGGATCAAATGGAGGTGGTTTTGGGGGTTCGAGGTGACAAATGGGGGAGCACACAGTCATTTTCCACCGCCAAGATGCGTTGCTAGAGGTGGAAGACGAAAGAATGAGGGGGGGGGGTCATTTTTGGATGCTTAAAAGTATATATATTTTTTCTAAACCAGGTTCGGCCACGGTCGTGGAAGGGGGCTACAGTCGTGGCCAGGGTTGGGTAGCACGGCCGTGGCGGGTGCCACGGTCATGTTGTCGATGCATAGAACCCCGGTCTGACCTCGCCACGGTCTTGGTGGCCATCCACGGTTGTGGCCTTGTCCTCATGCCACTGTCATGGTCGACTTGCCACGATCGTGGCTGATCTTCAAAACAACCTGTAACTTTGGCCAAATTGCAGCATAAATTGCCACGGTCATGGCCCGCCTTCTTCAAAACGGCCGTGGTGAGGACCATGGTCGTAGGCAGTCTCCTTGACCACGATCGTGGCAGCTCACCATGATCGTGGCCGATCTTCAAAACAACCTGTAACATTGGCCAATTTGCAAAAATAATTCCTACGGCCGTGGCCGTAGCCCACGGTCGTGCTTGGCCACATCCACCACGGTCGTGGTCGAGCTCCACGGACGTGTTGGGGTTGTCTCCTCAGCTTTCAAACTTTAAAACTTGATCTTTCGGTTTTATTTATTCTTTTTGCCACAACTATGAGTGAATGACCACGATTAACTTCTAGATCCTCTCTCTCTAATGTCTATCACCTTCCATCATCAAAACTCAAACAAAAAAGGTAAAGCACAAGTGTGCGTGTGTGTATTTGTGTAAAAAAAAACTAAAATATCAAAAGAACGGTTGGAGAATCTCAAACCACGTGGGTTGCCTCCCACTAGCGCTAAATTTAATGCCTTCAGCCAGGCTTATTGATTGTTAGACTTTTTCACTTTTTCAGAATCTTCAAAAGATCCTTGTAGTAAATCCCTTTCTCATCCTCGTCCAAGCATTCTTCTTCCTCGGATTCTTCTTCTATAAGCATGATAATGTCGAAATCTTGGTTGGCCTTGTTCGGGCTGACCTCAATAACAGATTTCAGCCTTTGCCCATTAACGGCAAATTCCTTAGCTCCTTCTTTTGCACAAATGATCACTGCCCCGGATGAGTACACCTTCTTGACAAGGTAAGGACCTTCACATATAGACTGAAGCTTTCTGGGAAAGAACTTCATCCTGGAATTGTATAGCCATACCCATTTTCCGGGCTCTAACTCTTTCTTCTTTATGATCTTGTCATGTAGAAACTTGGTTCTTTCCTTGTAGCTCTTTGACATTTCATATGCTTCATGCCGCATTTCTTCTAGCTCATGCAATTGAAACTTTCTTTTCATTCCAACTTTCTCTTCATCGAAGTCCATCTTCTTCAAGGCCCAAAGTGCCTTATGTTGAATCTCAAACGGCAAATGGCAACTCTTACCATAGACAAGCTTGAACGGTGTAGTGCCAATTGGGGCTTTATATGCAGTCCTATATGCCCGTAAAGCTTCATTGAGTTGAAGTGACCAATCCTTGCGGTCTGGTCGCACCGTCTTCTCCAGAATGAGCTTTATCTCCCAATTTTCCAACTCAACTTGACCATTTGTTTGAGGGTGGTAAGGAGTAGCTACATGATGGTTCACTCCATGTCTCTTTAGCAGCCCTTCAAAGGTGCGGTGGATGAAATGACTCCCGCCATCACTAATCATAGCCCTTGGAACACCAAAACGGCTAAAGATGTTGGATTTCACGAAATCACACACCACCTTATGATCATTTGTCCTTGTTGCCACAGCCTCAATCCATTTTGATACATAGTCTACGGTGACCAAGATGTAGACATACCCGAAAGAAGGAGGGAAAGGACCCATAAAGTCAATCCCCTAAACATCATACACTTCTACCACAAGAATAGGCGATAGAGGCATCGTGTCCCTCTTTGAGATGGTGTCCACTTTTTGGCACTTGAAGCAACCTTTGCAAAAGTCATGAGAACAATGTCGGCCAGTAGAATCCACATTGAAGAACTTTGGTTGCCATGCGTTTCCCTCCAAAATGGTCTCCACACACTCGGAATGGCACATAGATAAGACTTCTTGCTGCTCCATCTCCGTAATGCACCTCCTAATGAGTTGGTCCGGGCAATACTTAAAGAGGTGAGGGTCATCCCAAATGTAGTTCTTTACCATAGCAAACAATCTCTTGCTTTCCTCTCTTGTCCACATGCTCGGTATCCTCCCACTGGCTAGGAAATTCACTATGTTCTTGTACAATGGCTTTTGGACAGATGAGACTAAGAGGAGTTGTTCATGTGGCATTGTCTCTTTGATCGGACTTTTCATATCAAAAGGTCCATCAAGGTGGGAGAAATGATCTGCAACACCATTTTCTATTCCATTCTTATCCACAATTTCTATGTCAAATTCTTGGAGCAACAAAATCCATGAGATCAACCTTGGCTTTGAGTCTTTCTTGGACATGAGATACTTCAACACAACATGGTTCGTGTAGATTGTCACTTTGTTTCGCAAGAGATACGGCCAGAACTTGTCAAGAGCGAAGATCACCGCAAGCAACTCCTTCTCGGTAGTCGTATAGTTTCTTTGAGCATCATCTAATGTTTTTCTTACATAATAGATAGCATGAGGAATTCAGCCAATGCGTTGACCCAGCACAGCCCCCACCGCCATATCGGATGCATCCGTCATGATCTCAAATGGCAGAGAGAAATCCGGGGGCTGCATGATAGGAGCAGAGATAAGCCTCTCTTTTAAATGATTGAAGGCTTCAACACATTTTTCATCAAACTGAAATTCGACATCTTACTCAAGTAATTGACAGAGTGGTCTTGAGATTTTGCTAAAGTCCTTGATAAAGCGTCGGTAGAAACCTGCATGTCCCAAGAAAGATCGAACATGTCTTACGGTCGAAGTAGTGTCGAGTGTAGAGATAAGGCCCACCTTGGCCTTGTCAACTTCAATCCCATCTATGGAAACTCGGTGTCCCAGAACTATACCCTCAGGTACCATGAAATGGCTCTTTTCCCAAGATAGAACTAAGCGAACTTTCACACATCTTTCCAGTACCACAGCTAGATGTAGCAAGCACTCATCAAAGGTTTTCCTGAAAATTGAAAAATCATCCATGAAAACCTCAAGTGACGAATCAAGCATGTCAGCAAAGATCGAGGTACACATCTCTGGAAAGTGTAAGGGACATTGCACAATCCAAATGGCATTCTCCGGTAGGCAAATGTACCACTTGTACAAGTGAATGTCGTCTTTTCCTGATCCGCCAGATGCACATCATTCTGAAAATATCCTGAGTATCCGTCAAGAAAATAGTAGAAGCTCTGCCCAGCCAAACTCTCTAAGATCTGATCAAGAAACGGAAGTGGGTAGTGGTCCTTCTTTGTCTTTTCATTGAGCTTCCGCTAATCCACACACATTCTCCACTTGGATTGCTCTCTCACCGGCATAATCTCACCATCGGCATTTTCTGCAACCGTAATCCCACCCTTCTTGGGCACAACTTGGATGGGACTCACCCACGTACTGTCAGAGATGGGATAGATAATCCCTGCATCAAGCAACTTCACAACCTCTTGAGTTACAACGTCCTTCAGCTTTGGATTTAGCATTCTTTGCATTTGACGGGTCGGCCTCGCATCTTCTTCTAAGTATATCCGATGCACACAAATAGAGGGGTCAATCCCTCTCAAGTCAGTAATAGACCATCCAATGGCTTGGATGTGCTTCCTCAAGACTTCCATCAAGGCATCTTTTTGCTCAGGAGAGAGAATAGAGGAAATGATCACTGGGAGGGTGTCATTTGAGCCAAGGAAAGCATACTTCAATCCTTCAGGAAGTTTCTTCAACTCAAGAATGGGGGGTGCTTCAAGGGAGTTCTTCAAATGTGCATAAATAGAAGGGAGGTCCTGACTTGCAGCCACTAAGGCTAGCTCACACTCTTCATCATCTTCATCATCGTCGTCAGGGAACTCAACAATTGGTTCAAGACCTCTACCTTGAGTGGCAGTCTCAATCCACATAGGTAGGAACTGTTCAACAATCTCATCTAGGCATTCCACCAAATAACAATCTTCCTTAGTGGCTCCTATCACTTCAGCTATAGTAGAAGACTTGAAGATGTTCAACCTGATCTTCATGTGCATGAATGTAACATACATGGTCCCAGTTCTCACATGGATCACGACATCAGATGTGGCTAAGAAAGGTCTCCCCAAGATGATTGGCATGTTTCTAGCTTCTTTTTCCATATCAAGAATGATAAAATCGGCCGGGAAGAAGGCAAAAGTATCCTCATCAAGACAGACTAGCACATCATCCACACGCCCTCTAGGCGTCTTCACAGATCGGTCGGCCAACTGTAGAGTGCAATGGCCTGGCCTCAACTCCCCCATTTGGAGCTCAGCAAACAGATCATACGACATCAAGTTTACGCTAGACCCTAAGTCAATAAGAGCCTAGTCTATGCGATGTGCCCCAATGTAGCATGAGATGATGGGGGCACCAGGGTCTTTTCTTTTCCAGGGGATGGTGTGTTGGAGAATGGAGCTCACTTGCTCAGTGAGCTTGATCTTCTTAGGCATCCTCCCTATTGTCTTTCTTTTGAAGGTGCACAATTCTTTAAGGAACTTTGCATAGGATGAAATTTGCTTGACTGTGTCTATAAGAGGTACATTGATTTTCACTTGCTTGAAGATCTCCAAAATATCATCCACATTCTTCTTCTTTTTCTTTGCAACATAAGGCTCCTCAAGTGCATCAGGATATGGCGGGAGTTGGGACCCCAATCGGTCCAAATCAACAATATCATCCACTGGTATCACTGGAATCACAGTATCACGGCTCAGTATCATATTATCAATGCTCGGCATCACGGTATCAACACTGGCTCTTATCACAGTATCATCAATCTACATCTCAGTATCAACCTCCTCTGCCTCAGTGTCATCTCTGCCAACAACTGTACCACGGGGCCTCTCCAAGGTCCTGCCACTCCTCAACGTAGTCACAGCCTTCACATGCTCATGGGTGGTAGAAGAGGGAGCTTGTGGAGGTGGTTGTGGCTGTTGGGGTGGTGGAGGCGTTTGGTGAGGGGAGTTGGAATTTTGAAGGATGAATTGGGGTTGCAGTTGTTGTTTTGGTGGGGGATGATATTGTGTAGGTGGTTGTTGATAAGTGTGAGGTGGAGGTGGAGCATATTGATAATTGAGCGGCGCTTGAGGAGGTGGAGGAGCATAGGGGTTTGGTGGGGCTTGGTAAGATGGTGGAACATAAGAACTCGAAGTGTTACCTATGAAAACCCCATCATTGTTTGGATTTGGCAGTGGTTGAGATGGAAGTCTACCTTCTTCGCTTCTAGCCAAAGAGAGAGAAATCTAGTCCAACCTATGCTCAAGACGGTTTATAGATTGCCCATGTGCATTTACGTCCTTTTTTACTTCATCTAGGCTCCTTAGCCTTCCTAATACCTCGTCCTCAAACTTGGAGCTGTAGCGTGGCTTTGGCTGCCCATGTCATTGCCCATCCTCGTTCTGTTGTTTCTAGGAGAAGTTGGGGTGGTTCCTCCACTCGGGAGTGTAGAAACTGGACATTGGGCCCTGGTTGTTGCGGCCACCAAAGGAATGTAAAGCATTAACTTCCTCGTCTACAGTATCCACAACCATTGCGGGTTGGCTAGAAGAGCCACCCACTGGATTCTTCATCATTCGCACCATATCGGCCATCATTTGCATCATGTCAGGGTCGGTGGCATTGCGTGCGGGAGCCACAGAAGAAGGGGGAGGGGTGTAGTTCCGGCCGCAATGTCCCCCTTTAGTGGAAGCTCGGTGGCGTGAATTCTCGGTGAGATGCTCAAATAGCGGCCATGATTCCTCGGGTGGCTTTTCCATGAATGTGCCCCCGCAAGAAGAATCGGCATTGTTTTGGCTTTGCTCCTCAAGCCCGGTGTAGAAGGCCTGAACTAGTTGCCAAAGAGGAACCTCATGATGAGGGTAGTCACTAAGCAACTTCTGGAACCTCTCCCACGCCTCGTGGAAGGGCTCATTCTCTTTCTGGGCAAACGATGTGATGCACCTTCTCATGTAGGATAACTTGGCGATGGGGAAGAACTTCTTGAGAAAATTGTTCTTCAACTCATTCCAAGTGACCATCTCTGGCCTCGAGACGTACCACTCCTTGGCCTTCTCTTTGAGAGAGAAGGGAAAGGGCGTCCTCCTGATTGAGTCGTCGGTGGAGGCAGGAGTGCGGAATGTAGAGCACGTTTCAAGGAATGCGTCTATGTGATGGTAGGGGTTCTCTTTCTCCATGCCGAAGTATGTAGGTAGAAGCCCCAAGAGTGCCAGTGGGATGGAGAACTGTTGACTGGGCATTTGGTCAACCAGCGTAGTGATGGGGGAGTTGTAGTTCCATGACGTGATGTACTCGTGAAGCAGGCGGTGTGGCGGTGGAGGTGGAACCTCCGGTCGCGGGTCGTTGTGTGCCATCTCGGCCTCTCGGTGTAGGTTGTGGCGAGCTTGACGCCTTCTTCTTCCAATCTCAGGGTCGTAAACCACCAAGTCGATGCAAGTCGAATGCGTGCTACGCATGCACAACTGTCACATGCGCAAGTCACAAACAAACAACAAGGAGCCAAGTTAGCGAACCAATATGCAAGAGTAACACAAAGAATAAATAATAGCAATGGTGAGGGCAATAGGAAAGGCTAAGCTACAGTATCTAACTAGGCCGAGCGCCTCTATCCCCGACAACGATGCCAAAAAGCTTGGTGCGCTCCTGCTAGAGGCTTGCAACAAATGCAATCCACGAGGTCAGGCGGCATGGGAGAGATGGTATCTTTTCTTTCGATATTTTTATGGTCCCACACTAAATACCTACGTCTACTAAGACACTACGCCTGCAAGCGCACGGGGTCGTGTCGTAGTATAGGTGAGGCGGTAAGTACGGGGTCGATCCACGGAGATAGAGGAGGCGCTAGAGTTAGACGGCGTGAGCTACGTTCCTAGTGTGGAGAGTAAGGTTTTTAGGGTTTTAAGGTTGATTGGTTGATTACACTAATGAGCAAGTTAGAGATGCGAGAAGGAAACTAAATTATGGAAGAGCAAGCAAATTAGTAAACTAAGCTATCAAACTAACTAGGCAAGAGAAAGGAGGGATACGCTACTCTAGCAAGGCAAGAAGCAGTTAAGAACTAAACTAACCACTAGCAAGAGCAAGAGCCTAATGTTAACACTAAAGAGAAAAACTAAGAAATCGACTAAGTTAACTAAAGCAAATGAACTACACTAGCATTAACAGGCAAACTAGGCAATTAGGGTTTTAAGCAATTAGATGAAGGAGGTGTGCCGTTTGGGAATGTGACCTTGACATTAGTTGGGGGATGTCACCATAATAAGCAATTAACATATTTCATTCTAGATTACCAAACCAAACAACAAGGTGGGTGCTATGAGAATGTACCCTAAGCTACTAATTGGAGAACTAGGGCTAGGTGTAATTCTCATAGGACGTACCAAGTCTAGGTCTCTAGGATAAGTGGTATTAGTCAATTGAGGACCAAGGGTAAGGATGGGAGTAGAGATGAGGATATTTGACCTCATGGCACTAGCCACCTCAGCCTTTAGGAAATCCTAGGCAATTGCATTAACCACACTTATACTAGTCACTTAGAACTCACATTTGCATGTAGGAAGAAGGTGATTATGTAGGAACATAGGGGTCTAGCTAGGGATCCGAATTAAGGACCTAGGAGCCAATCCTATGATAGCTACATAGAAACCAACACCCTAGAGGCAAAAGTCTTCAAGCACCACAAGGAAAGCAATTAATGTAATTAAGCAACAACCACATGCACAAGTAATGGGAAATGAGACACAAGCAAAGACAGTCATCATAGAAATGAAATATGTTCATTACAAATTATATTCCCCCAACATGGTATCACAGTCACATTTTTGTCCCAAACAGCCCACCCAAGGGGGCTTAGCTATATATGATCAAACTAGGAACAAAGAAGAAGGGAAAGAGAGTGGGAAACGCCATGGATGCTTGAGGTAGCTCGACCACCTTCACCTCCTTGCTGCTAGCCATGAACCTCCTCCTCCAAAGGTGCCCAAGAGCATGGAAATGGTGGAATTGATGGATAGAAACCTAGAGAAACTAGGTTTCTATGGTGGAAATGAGTGGAAAGTGGGTGGAAATGGGATTAAATGCAAGGAAGTAGGTAGATGGGAGTAATGGAGGCAAGGGAGCAGCTGGGGGCGGCTAGGGGGTGATCTCTCTCGAGCCCTAGAAGCAACTAGTGCTTATATAGAAGCTAGGGCTAAGTGGGGGTAAAATAGGAAAAACAGTGGAAAGTTGTATAGGATAGGTGATCACCACGATCGTGGTGGGTGTGCCACGACTGTGGTGGGGGTGGTAGGGAACGACCGTGGGGGGTGAACACAGTCGTGGGGTGAAGACAGTGGTGAAAAAGCAAAGTATGGTTGTGGCCATGGCCGTGGCAGAGTGCCACGGTCGTGGTGGGTAACATGCACCACGGCCTTGTGGCTTCACACGACCGTTTTGGAGGAGTTGGAGGTGACCGTAGGGAGGGGTAATGTGATTCCTCTAGTGGTGCTAACACACTACTCAATTGAATAGATGCGCCCCACGAGGTCGGAATGCATGGTGGATGGGGGTTTGCTTTCAAAATTTATAAAACCTAAACTAGCTACCTACGTATACTAAAACAACTACACCCGCAAGCGCACGGGGTCGTGTCGTAGTATAGGAAGGTGGCAAGTATAGGGTCGATCCACAGGGAAAAGAGGGGGCACTTGAGCTAGGTTTAGTTTGGCTAGGTTCCTACTACGGAGACTAGGGTTAAGGGTTTAAAGGTTGATTTGATTATTAACTAAGGATGAACAAGCAAGCAATTAAAGACGAGAATGAAATCTATGTTAACCCTAGACTAGATTAAGACTAAACAGGCAAGGAAGGATTAAGCTAGGTATGAAAGGGAAAATTATGCTAAGGCAAGCAAGAGAAAAGCAAAAGAGCAATTAAAGAACTGAACTAGCATAAACAAGGCAAGAGCAAGGCAAGAAGCTAACTAAGCAAGAAAAGATCTAACTAAGCTAAGCAAGCACAAAACTAGGGTTTTAAGCAGTAAAGAGATGTGTGGGCTGTTTAGGGGTATGAACTTATCACTTAAGTTGGGGGGTGACATATGAACATTATGATTCCATTTAGATTATCCAAACCAATCAAAAAGTTAGAGTCTAATGGATTAACCTAAGCTACTAACTGGCCATGGATATGCTAGGTTGTGTATAGGGGAACTAGTCCCTAACACCCCCTACTACCCTTACGAGGCTCAATTGGGTTAGGGATTAGGTTCAATTCAATTAGAGTCTAATCAAGTCTAGGTTTCTAGATTAGGAATTCCTAGGGCAATTAGGGGCCTAGGGTAGTAATGGGGAGGTGAGATTAGGGTTTTGGACCCCAATTCCCCCACATTCTAGCCTTGAGAAGGAACCATGCTAATTGCACTAGAATTATCTAATCTAGCTAGTTAGATCTCTCACTTAGGTTTAGGGAGATTGATTAAGATGTAGGAAGATGGGAGGCAACCCAGGGATCCAAGAATTGGACCTAGGGGCAAATCCCAAAATTCACACATATAAGCAATTTGCCTAAATTCCTAGGTGATTTCACACACAAACCAACAAGTAATCCATGGAGAAAGAGATGCAAATAGAATATAATCATTAACAAATGAAATTACAAAGTTTACATGTCATTTTCCCCCAACATGGTATCAAAGTAACATATTTTCCCCCAAACAGTCCACCCAAGGGGCCTAGCTACTCATAACAAAGCAAAATACAAAAAAAGAGGAGAAAGAGGTAGAATAATCCATGGAGCTCGGTGTAGATGAAGAAGTCCTCCTCTCCAACAGCTGTAGGGACGTCCTCCTCCTTCTTCTTGGATGTAATGGTGTAAAATGGTGGTGGGAAGTGGATGGAAGGCTTAGATATGGGGGGTTATGTGGTGGAAATGGTGAAATGTAGTGGATTTGAGGTGGATATGGAGTGGAATAGAGTGGGTGGCGATTTGGGGAGCTAGGAAGGGGTAGAAGGTAGCCAATCTCGTGCCCCAGCCGCTACCTAGGTATATATAGGTGTGGGGAGGAAGCACTAGGTCAAGTAGGGGCAAAATGGGCAAAATAATGAAAACTAGGTGAGTTTTGTGAGTAGCACGGCCGTGGTGGGTCACCACGGTTGTGGTGGGTAGGGTAGGACACGACCATGGTGTATGGGCACCATGACCGTGGGAATTAAAATGGCTAAATGTCAGGTTGGTGGTTAAATTTGGGATGAAAAGGCCACGACCGTGGTGGGTTGAGGGTAGCACGGTCGTGCTGCGTAGCACAGTCATGGTGGGAGTTGGTAGCACGGTCGTGCTACGTAGCACGGCCGTGGTGGGATCTGGTAGCACGTCCGTGTTGTGTGGCACGACCGTGGTGGGTGGTCGCAGCATGGCCGTGCTGCGTAGCACGGCCGTGGTAGAGTATGCTCTGCATCTACTTCAAAACTGAGATTTTTCATGTGATTTCTTCATTTGCAGCACGACCGTTCTGTGTTACCACGGCCGTGCTGGGGGCTTTTCTTGCACTTTGAGCTTCAAACATTGTTATCCATGGACTTCTTTGCTAAAGCTTGACTCTTGGCCACTAGGGGTAGGTTGGGGGAGCTTTGGGGCCTTCTTTGGGCCCCTCCATCTCTCTCATCCATCCAAGTGTGGTCCAAGTACCTGAAAAACATGCAAATAATGTCCATAAGTGCATTTTACACAAATATGCATATTAGGGGAAATAACATGTAATCTAATAGGTATAGATGTGATTGAAGACCAAAAAGACACAAGATTAAGCCCTAAAATAGGGCTGAATCACCACCCCAAACTTGAAACATACTTGTCCTCAAGTATGCTCTAACTCAATCTCTCTACAGAATTTTCACAAGTAAGAAACGACAAACTCAATGCAAAGGATGATTATCGCTGAATGGGATCAAAGATGACTAAGTGCATGCATTTCACCTCTCTCCTCTCCTGCTTTCACAAACCAATCATGAAAAGAGCACAAAGCATATGAACTTCAAATATAGCGCATAGAATACACAAGTTATCAATACTTCTTCCATAAAGTTCCGGGTAAACCGTTTCATGATGGTGTTAATCAAGAATGACTAGGAGTGTTGTTTCACATTCATGCATTCAATCTTATATTTCAAATCATACCAGATGACCCACATGGCTGTGAAAAAGGGAAAAGTGAGCTAACTTTGATGTTTCCTAGATCAATGGACATGAAAGTGGAAGAAAGGATTGCGGATAGATTTTTGGAGTGTTTTTACACACTCATATTTTCTTTATTTGAATGCTCTTGAACAGGAGCATCCTTTTATTTTGTTTTTGTTTTTGCTTTTCTTTTTTCTTTTCTTTTCTTTCTTGCCCTTGGTGTAGATAGGGCAAACGGTGGATAGAGTGAAGCAGGGAGATGAAGATATGGCCACCCCAAACTTTTGGAGGTGGCCAAGGTTGATTATGTGCACTAGGGCATCTTTTTATGAGGCGGAGGGGTATGAAGATGATGGAAGAAGAATTGGGTCAAAGAGGGGTCATTGGTATGATTTTCCACATAAGACATCTTGCATGAGAATTAATCCAACACTTCATCCAAGATATCACACCACATGAATGAACAAAATGAAATTGATATATCAAACAAGTAATTCCACAAACACTAAGCGTTCAAAGCTTGCTCAATTTCACAATTCAACCAATTCAATCACAATCCTAAGAGAGGTGATGCACATGTAAAAAGTCAAGAATTGATACCATTTAGCAACAAACAATGTTAACTCACTTGCATTTGTCAAAGATCATCATTTTTACTCAAAATAGTAGAGATTGGGTCAAAACATACTTTTAGGCAAGAAATCTCAAATTTGGGCAAAATTGGCTAAAACAGTGCCAAGTTGCCTTCAATCACATCTAAACTATATATTATTGAACTTAAAGCAGTAAACAAGAAAATACTAGCTATAACATGCAAGAATTACTAAAAATCTACACGATATGCAATGCATGGAAAAAGAGCAAAAATTTTGAAAATTACACAGAAAATGACAAGATAGTAAACGACATGGCATGCAGGTATGCAATGAAGTAAAGATGACTAAGGTAGATAGCAAAAACAAGAAAACAAAAGTGGATGTGGCAGGTGAAATGCAAAGTGAAACTAGGGCATACCTGCCCTACCATCCCAAACTTTTGAATCATGTTGTCCTCAGCATGATCCTAGAGTTTAGGATGATAGGGTATACAATCATGACTCTCTCAAGGCTCTGGCGGTGTTCCTCCCTATGGTGGAGGATATGCGTAGTAGCTGCCCCACTAATCTGCCTTGAGTGGCTGAAATTGGTCTCCTGCATGGCCGTGCTATGTAGCACGGCCGTGGTGGCTTCAGGTTGCAGGGCTGTTCTTCCTTGCACGACCGTGGTGTAGTCCTTTGGCAACTTTTCTCAATTTTGCTTCTGAATCCAGGGACTTGGTGTGTTTTTCATGCAAATGACCACGGTCGTATTGATGTGCCACGACTGTGGTGGTCCCTGTAGCTGCTACTCTCAAAATGAGGAACATCAAAAACTCAAAAACTTAACCCAAAGTGATTTTTCTTTGAATCCTTCTCTCAATTGTACTCAAATTTCCTTCATTTCACCCTGTTACCACCTGCACATCTTAAAACTAGACAAAAACTATTAAACACAAGCGTGTGTGTGTTTTCTTGGAAAGTGTAAAAACAAAGCAATTGTATCAAAAAGTGAAGGTTGGGTCAAAATTTCCCAAACCTATGTGGGTTTCCTCCCACAAGCGCTAAGTTTCATGCCTTCATCCAGGCTTGTTGTTCTTTCACCATCAACCATGGTCCAAAAACAAAATATTTGCACCCCCATCATAATCAATCATCTCAAATGCTTTCCTTGATTGATCTTCCTCCCAAGGGTCATGCAAGCTTCGTAAGTCTTTTTCAACAATTCTCTCTCCTTGGGGTTCATCATCATAGATCTTAATAAGTCTTAAGACCCTCAGAAATCTCATGCCATAGGTTTTATCTCTCTTGAGGAACGGGTCTTCATAGGCACCAAAGAGAGGGGTCTCAATCATATCCATTTGCTCATGGGAAGTAGGGGGAGCATGTGCTAGTTGTGGTGGTGGCATCGGTGTTGATGGCCCTTGGACTTTAGGTGGAGGAGGGCATTGAGGTTGGAAGGTGAATTGGTGGGAGGGTTGTGGTGATGGAGGTGGTAGATTGAATTGAGGTTGGAAGGTGAATTGGTGGGAGGGTTGTGGCAATGGAGGTGGTAGTAGTGTGTAAGGCTTAGGATAGCCTTGGAGGTAGGGTAGTGGAGGAGGGAATTGAGGTTGGAAAGTGAAGTAGTGGGAAGGTTGCGGCAATGGAGGTGGTGGAGGTGTGTAAGGCTTAGGATAGCCTTGGAGGTAGGGTGGTGGAGGAAATGGATGGGTTTGCGCATTTTGGCCTTCCATCTTGTCTTCTCCGAGTGGCTTGTCACATGCACAAGGCACAACCAAACAAAAGAAAGCAAGTTAGCAAACCAATATACACAAAGAATGCAAACAGTAATGAATAAAGAATAGAAATGATGAGGGCAGTAGGAAAAGTCAAAGCAAAACTAGCTATCTAGGCCGAACACCTCTAATCCCCGACAACGGCGCCAGAAAGCTTGATGCGATTCCGCTAGTGGTGCTAACACACTACTCAATTGAATAGATGCGCCCCACGAGATCGGAATGCACGGTGGATGGGGGTTTGCTTTCACAATTTATAAAACCTAAACTAGCTACCTACGTATACTAAACCAACTACACCCGCAAGTGCACGGGGTCGTGTCGTAGTATAGGAAGGTGGCAAGTATAGGGTCGATCCACAGGGAAAGGAGGGGGCACTTGAGCTAGGTTTAGTTTGGCTAGGTTCCTACTGCGGAGACTAGGGTTAAGGGTTTAAAGGTTGATTTGATTATTAACTAAGGATGAACAAGCAAGCAATTAAAGACGAAAATGAAATCTATGTTAACCCTACACTAGATTAAGACTAAACAGGCAAGGAAGGATTAAGCTAGGTATGAAAGGGCAAATTATGCTAAGGCAAGCAAGAGAAAAGCAAAAGAGCAATTAAAGAACTGAACTAGCATAAACAAGGCAAGAGCAAGGCAAGAAGCTAACTAAGCAAGAAAAGAACTAACTAAGCTAAGCAAGCACAAAACTAGGGTTTTCAGCAGTAAAGAGATGTGTGGGCTGTTTAGGGGTATGAACTTATCACTTAAGTTGGGGGGTGACATATGAACATTATGATTCCATTTAGATTATCCAAACTAAACAATAAGTTAGAGTCTAATGGATTAACCTAAGCTACTAACTGGCCATGGATATGCTAGGTTGTGTATAGGGGAACTAGTCCCTAACACCCCCTACTACCCTTACGAGGCTCAATTGGGTTAGGGATTAGGTTCAATTCAATTAGAGTCTAATCAAGTCTAGGTTTCTAGATTAGGCAATCCTAGGGCAATTAGGGGTCGAGGGTAGTAATGGGGAGGTGAGATTAGGGTTTTGGACCCCAATTCCCCCACATTCTAGCCTTGAGAAGGCACCATGCTAATTGCACTAGAATTATCTAATCTAGCTACTTAGATCTCTCACTTAGGTTTACGGAGATTGATTAAGATGTAGGAAGATGGGAGGCAACTTAGGGATCTAAGAATTGGACCTAGGGGCAAATCTCACACATATAAGCAATTTGCCTAAATTCCTAGGTGATTTCACACACAAACCAACAAGTAATCCATGGAGAAAGAGATGCAAATAGAATATAATCATTAAAAAATGAAATTACAAAGTTTACATGTCATTTTCCCCCAACATGGTATCAAAGTAACATATTTTCCCCCAAACAGCCCACCCAAGGGGCCTAGCTACTCATAACAAAGCAAAATACAAAAAAAAGAGGAGAAAGAGGTAGAAGAAGCCATGGAGCTCGCTGTAGATGAAGAAGTCCTCCTCTCCAGTAGTTGTAGGGACTTCCTCCTCCTTCTTCTTGGATGGAATGGTGTAAAATGGTGGTGGGAAATGGATGGAAGGCTTAGATATCGGGGGTTATGTGGTGGAAATGGTGAAATGGAGTGGATTTGAGGTGGATATGGAGTGGAATGGAGTGGGTGGCGATTTGTGGAGCTAGGAAGGGGTAGAAGGTAGCCAACCTCATTCCCCATCCGCCACCTAGGTATATATAGGTGTGGGGAGGAAGCACTAGGTCAAGTAGGGGCAAAATGGGCAAAACAGTGAAAACTAGGTGAGTTTTGTGAGTAGCACGGCCGTGGTGGGTCACGACGGTCGTGGTGGGTAGGGTAGGCCATGACCGTGGTGTATGGGCACGGTCGTGGGAATTAAAATGGCTAAATGTCAGGTTGGTGGTCAAATTTGGGCTGAAAAGGCCACAACCGTGGTGGTCACCACGGCCGTGGTGGGTTGAGGGTAGCATGACCGTGCTGCGTAGCACGTCCGTGGTGGGAGTTGGTAGCACGGCCGTGGTGGGATCTGGTAGCACGGACGTGCTGTGTGGCACGGCCGTGGTGGGTGGTCGCAGCACGGCCGTGCTGCGTAGCACGGCCGTGGTAGAGTATGCTCTGCAGCTGCTTCAAAACTGAGATTTTTCATGTGATTTCTTCATTTGCAGCACGACCGTTCTATGTTACCACGGCCGTACTGGGGGCTTTTCTTGCACTTTGAGCTTCAAACTTTGTTATCCATGGACTTCTTTGCTAAAGCTTGACTCTTGGCCAGTAGGGGTAGGTTGGGGGTGCTCTGGGGCCTTCTTTGGGCCCCTCCATCTCTCTCATCCATCCAAGTGTTGTCCAAGTACCTGAAAAACATGCAAATAATGTCCATAAGTGCATTTTACACAAATATGCATATTAGGGGAAATAACATGTAATCTAATAGGTATAGATGTGATTGAAGAGCAAAAAGACACAAGACTAAGCCCTAAAATAGGGCTGAATCAAGGGGCCACAGGCGTCTTGATCAACATTGGCCACGGTTGTGGCGACTTGGCCACGATCGTGGCTGGGAAGCAAATTCCCTGTTGGCGACTAACTTATTGCAATTTAATTCCCACGACCGTGGCAGGGTTCCACAGCCGTGTTCTCTTCTCCTGACCACAACCGTGCTGATGGCCACGGTCGTGTTGTCTTCACTGGCCACGGTCGTGGCTGGGAGGCCACGGTCGTGGGCGATCTATGGATTTCCCTGTTGCAACCTGTTGGAACTTGGCAATAAACCCACGACCGTGGCATTGGGGCCACGGCCGTGGTGAGGCTTGACTTCTTAATTTTGCTTCTTACTTTGTCAATTTCGGATGTCTTTGCTCGGGGATGATTTTTGGCCACTGGAGGTAGGTTGAGGGAGACTTTGGGGCCTTCTTTGGGTACCTCCTTCTCTCTCTTCCATCTAAGCATTGTCCAAGTACCTGAAAAATAGTGCAAAGACCATCCATAAGCATATTTGCAATGATAATCATATTGGGGAGAATAACATGTAATTCTAATGCATTTGAATGTGATAAAAGTACAAAATGACACAAGATACAACCCTAGAATAGGGTTAGATCATTTAACTTGAATAATGTGATGGTAACACTTTAGGATTTACATACATGATGATTTGATGTTGAATTTCTTGGAAATGCTGATTGGATTTCTTGAATATGATTAAAGTATGACTACACAATTTGCATGCTTCTACATGAAGGTATGTGGTTACACCTATGAACACTTACCTTCTCGACTTTTGTGCTTTTTGAGGTTTCCAAAATGGATTGAAATTAAATTACTTGATTGTTTGTTTACTTTTTTCAATCTATAAATCCCCTATGAGTATCATCTTTTATAAATGTAACTTGCTCAAGCCCATGATGTATCTCTGAATAGATGCATGCATGGAAATTATAGAGAATACCCCAGAGTGTGGGTTGGGCATTGAAGTGTTGGGAAATATGGGCAAAGAGTATAGAAGCAAAAACAAAAAAATGTATCTATCCATATTCCCTAATACAGTAAGATCGCGTCAACTACTATGAAATAGGAAGGATGGTTTTAGCAATTTATTCCTGGTCATGGAGCAAGTCCAATGACAAAACACACTTCTTTGCAACTGCTGACAAGTTGCTCTTGGATGGTGGCTATGCAACTCTTGGTCTCTACCACGAACAACATCTATGCAACCTCTACAATGACTCTTGTGGTCTTGACATAGACTACATGTTGACTTTGCTCTCCTGAACAGGAGCCAAAGGACTCTTGCCTCTAGAGTAGTCCACACCGACTAACTAGAACTCCTCTTGTTCACCAAGAATGGGTAGGAAGGAGTTTTTCACCCAGTTGGTGTACTAGTCACCAACCTGCTCTCCCACTACGTCAACCCTCAATTGTTCTCTCCCGTGGCTATCCCTCCCTAATCGGGTAGGACTTTCCTGGGCTCTCCTAGTTTCAACAACTAGAGAGGACAACACATGTCAGAGCAACTAATTCTTTGTTGTCTATGTAGTTGTTGTGTCTTGGAAAGCCCCAAGTACCCCTCTATATATAGGAGGGGTTAGGGTCAAGATTCCCAGACTCTAGCCAATGCAGGACTAAAAGTGGGAGTGGAAAGGACTAAGAGATCTTGATTTTTTGCAACAATTTACAATCTGTGATAGCTGAAACGGCTGTTTCGCACACCTAGATGGTCATCTGGTGCATGAGACAGTCATCTAGCACTGCCAAACAACTATTTCACAGTTTCCAATCTGAAACGAATTTGGCTATTTTGAATCCAACTAATATCTCATATTAATTTCCGTGTTCCTAAAGTAAAGAACAACTGAAACTATTCGGGAAACATCCCAAACCTTCATTCGATCCAACATGGCTATCTCACCCTAGAGTGACACCCATCTCACTCACCCAAATGGCATTCTGGTGAGTTGAGATGAGCCAATCGATTCAATCATAGTGAACCAGACGATTCAAGGGATGAACTTAGCCAAATCGATATTCGATCAACCTGACCCCCAAACGATAGTCCAACCTACTTAAGATGCCCATCTAGCTGCCCAAACGACTGTCTCACATAGTGAAAAGGTCATTTGGTAGTCTTAGTTAGCTAATCAAGCAATTAGTTGCATGAATTGAATACTTAAACAATTTAGTAATCAATCCAATTATCGTTCAAGATCAAACTTTTCTTCTAGATGAGTTCCTATGTGTGTGACCCTATAGGTCCCATATCATGTTGGTAGTGAATGTCCATAACTATGACATCACAAGCAAAGAGTGGTACCTGGTCACACATCAGTGCTACCCAAGTGAAATGGAAAGTTGGAGAACAACTTCAACCTACAATTTGTGTAAGGTGTTGCAATGATTGTATAATTCCTTTGCCTCTAATGTCCAGGTTGAAATCGAGGCATGGTTGGTCATCCTGTCAATGTTCAATCCATGTTTCTATAACCAAGAGTAGACTGTTTGAGATAATGTGACCTCAATATGATATATTGATTCACATGTGCATGCTCATGTGTTTCTCAGTCTCTCTAATCAAGTGGCCATGATACCATATTCTCGTGGGAGGAACAAATCCCATATCTAACACTCACAGTCTATCCCCATGTGTCAAAGTCACCCAATAATCACTATTATAACAACCCATGTTTCAGGACTGCATTTGATGATGTCAAGGTGTACCCAACAACATGTGATGAGTGTAGTGATTTCAAGTCTTAGAATAACAATCACCACCACCAACTATGAGAGATGACTATGACCACAAAATCATTTGTCTCTCTTAAGGTGGGTCTGTCTAATGCACTATTCTATAACATGTATCTGTGTGCTTGGTTTGATACTGCCATATCATGACTAATGATATTTAGTCATCAACCAACTCACACTCACACTAATGAGATGACTAAAACATGTGTATTATACAATACATTTGAAAAATATGGAATATGTACTAGATAGGATAATCAACAATCAAAAATTTCAAGAAATTTTGGATTTTAGTGAGGATGATGATGGTTGTGCCTTTTCTCTAGCTATTTTAGATGATGATACCTCAAATTAGTTATGAGGTCAGTTCACTAATTGATGATGTTTCTTGTTACCATTGTATTCTTTATATTTTATATATTTGCATATCATAATTTTCTATTACACATATGTATTGGTGAAATGAAATTAAATGCTTTATTATTTTATCTTATAGGAATTGGAGTCTCCAATTCTATTAACCATTTGGATCCCATCATGTGGTTAAGCTGGAACATTAGGCTATGAAGGAAGAACTTGCTAATATTTATATTTCATTGTTGTTTATATTTATTGTTCTAGACATTCCCCACCTTTTCTTATGAACCAAATGTACTAGTGTTTCTATGAGTACAAGTTTCTCTGATTACAACTAATAGTAGGATAAAAAATATATTTGTGTTGCTCAGTTGTGATGTAGCTAATTTACGAGAGTAGTTTGGTAAAGTTTTGTAGAGAAAATCAATTATATCTCTTATAAGTATAATACTCGTTTATTTTCTATATATGTTGGGTTTGTAGGCCCCACACTTGGTCCTGTGGGAGGTCTCCAATGATAGTGATGTTTAGATTGTGGTTAAGCTAATGCCATTGTATGAATGTAGTTGTATCACATTGAGTACAAATTGGTTGTATGTAACCCATGAGGGGTTGTTATCATTTAGCATTTGTCATTCTTTTCTGTCATATGTAAGAATGTGTTAACATTTAGTTCAGACATAATTGTACTCTTCAAGCTCTAGAAAGTGCAGTGCCAATGAGGCTGAGTCAGAATGGTGGTGAACCAACTTTGAGTTGATCGCAACATGTATATTGATGTTCAAATGTATTTTAGTGTTCTATGATTTTGTTGCACCTTATTTTTTCCCTTTAATAAGTAGAAAAATCTCTTCCAGAAACATCATCAAAATGAAGATAAGCAGATTAATTAGATTTCAGTGGTTCTCATTTAAAGGGACTTTGGATATTTTCAAGTCTTTCACTAGGTTACAAGCACAAATGGGTTTGAAATTAGGCTTCCATGACATTCCTATTTTATATCACTCATCCCAAGATTGGATATTCAGGAGGCAACCGATGTAGTACAACCTCATAGTACTTCTAGTAAGTATCAAGTGAGCACTTCCTTAAGTAAATATCAAGCAAAAATGATTACTTTTCTAATTGCTCTTCAATAAGATTTCTTGTGTCCAATTCTTAAAGAAGGTGATTCGAACACAAAATTCTTCTAAGCCTATATGAAATCTAGAAGGATTGGAAATCAATTTCTACACTTTGTATTGATGTATCTATCTCTTGTGATCCTGACATGTTCGATTCTCATATCAACAACCATTAGACTTCTTTGTTCAATAATAATGTAGTTGGATGTGCATGGAAGGGACCTTGGAATGGTCCTAAGTTGAGTGATGATCAGAAGGAGCTTCTTACTTCCCTGTATCTCTCAGAAAGAGATTGATGATATAATGTCTAATCTAAGAACTAATATTGTGATATTTTTTTATTGAAAATAATAGTCTAAGGTCACTTTTTTCACATATGTGAGGGACATGCTCTCTTGAAGAAGTTTATAGAAACACTAAAGAAACCCTATAACTTGCGAACAATCCCTGTCAAAAAAAAAGATACTTCAAAACAAGCAGTAGACTACAACTTAAATGCAATCTGCATATTTGAATTGACATGCAAAGTCTCTTAATGAAAGAGACAACTACATCTACACAGGAAATTGCCAAGTAAATTAACATTTTCACAGAACCCCCAGTTGTCCACTATCCTTACATGTAGGATATCATACTAAATGAACGTGGCTCAGTGCATCAAATAGTTTAAGTTCCTTACATCACTATTCAAGCATTGTTTTGCCTTTTTTGAAAGAGAACCTTTCATGGACTCTATGGTTTTGGTCGATATATATTTTTTAAGATGTGTCGGTACATCAATTGCATCGTTCAAGAGGTTTTTTTGAATAGTTAATATAACAATTTGGCCTTTTAGTTTGGTTGGGTCATGAAATATACAATGCTTGATTGAATCCTAAACTTGACACTTTTAATTCAAGAAAGCTCACAATTCATATTATGTGTGTGTTTATACACCCTTATTTATAAGTGTGTGTGTTTTACACCCTTCTCAATCAGAGGAAATACACGGAACAAGACTTCAACTAATATTGTATAAGTCTGGTAGGTATGTCTAGTTGTTGGATTTGTTTAACATTCTGACATTCTGCAACATCTTCAAAATTCTGAAAACAAAGATTATTATTCCCTGGAAAACAAAGATTATTGTTCCATTCTCCCCCAGTTAGCGTTTATAGGTGAAAATAATAACAACTCACTGGAGAGTTATCAATATTTCTTTTTATTCAATAGAACCTGGAGATGGATAACTACCAGATGTAGTCATTGTTTAAGGTTGGCTTACATAAAACTAAGCTGGTGCTACTTAACAGTAAGCATAATAATTTGTATGTTGAATGCCTCCACTAAAAACCATTTCTCAAGGGTTCTTCCCCACTTATCTATGTCCCTGGATGCTCTATTTAGATTCTCAGTAAAATCAAATATCAGACCTTACTTTCTTAAACTCACTGATGAGATTGAAATTATCACAATCTAGGTGAACTTTTGTGCATTTCAATCAAAATCTATAAGATAATCAATATGCATAAAATACTCACCCAGACAGCCATGTGAATGATTGAAATTCCACTTGAGCACCCCCTACTTTGTTTAGAGATTCAGGCCCCTCCTGCTTCTTCTAGTGACAAGTCCTGTCTACAAAGGGTTCAATTTGCATGCTTTTCCCTATGCCATTAATGGTTGGTGTAGCATGTGTGGTCTCTTCACCACTGAGGTTTGCACGTGTATCATCAACCCCCACCCAAAAAAGGTACCTCGCATGGATCCACCAAGACTTTCTTCTCATCACCTCCACTGCCACATAGGCAAGTAACCAAAGAGCTAGGGTAGAGAAATGTGGGAGGATCCTTTTCAATAATTGAATAGAATCACCTAATTGAGAGTGCAACAAATCATTCTTTTATTTCCAACTTGGCTGACATATAGAGGTCAAATTATATTCAAATTACATAACCATTGACTAAGTAATGGAAAGAATGTATCTTTTCCCTTATAGAGAAAGAAGACGAGCAATGTTATGAAAGAAAATCATTAATGAGTAGATAACATCTATTGAATACTTCTCAACATTGAACCCTTTTACCTTGATATAGTCCCTACTCAAATCATGTCTTATCTTCGTTGATAACATTTGTTTAAGACTATAATTCAATGCATATAGGCTATTTTTTTCCATGAAAAAGACGTAAGGCTATATGCTATGACACAAGACTACATATATGAACCATTTTCCTGATTTTAGAAGGGTGATCAATCTGTGAGACAACAGTGGCTTTTTTTGAAGGGTTGTTATGAGATATACACACTGATTGGAGAACTACTAACACAATGTCTATCTAAATGTATTCAAATATATATTTATTACTTGTTGATTGGTAGAGAGATTCAACTTCTTATCGATTGACTAACTGATTGAAAAATCTGGCATCATTCTATATGAAGCAAGTCAACCCCTTCAAAAATGGCCACTCAAGAATGTAGCTAGCAATAGGCTACATCATCTTCATAGATTCCTTAAAGGACGACATGACTGTAGTGTCTATTATGTGAAAGTAAACAAAAATGGCCACTCAAGAATGTAGCATCTATTATGGTGAGAACAACTAAATGATTGTTGTCTTAGAGCTTTGATTTAATTCATACCTTTTATCTTATGTTGCTTCACTAAAAATTCTTTTTCGAGCTATTGAATTCTTTTAAATATCCATGCTATATGTTAATTATTTACAATGAGTTAAAAAATCCAAAATGTCAACATGTTCTAGTGCATTGTTATCTATCTTTCTTGTGTCATTACAGAGTTCATATCATCCTGCATAAACCAATCTATAGAAAGTCTCAACATTTTGTTCCTTTGCTGAAAATATGGGAGCAAAATATCCATTACCATGTTGTTGATATTTATTTTTGTTTGTTGAAGGATAAATTACAAAAGTTCAATGTTACCAAGTCTAGCAGAAAATACCAAGCCTACAAGAACAAACAAATTTGCATTTCTTGATCATAGACACACCAAATCTCTTTTTGTAAGGAATTTGGGAACAAACAAATTGGCCCTATGCCCTTACTGGTTGGTGTAGTAGCCGTGGTATATGGATGCGTATTCTTAACCAATAACTAACCCACTTGATACACATACACATGAACATGCCCAAATTTCCATACTCAAAAAGTAGCAACCATAATTCTAGAGTTCATCCTATAGTTATATACAGTGTCTATCTATCCATTAGTGAAAATATAGAAAACTTGTTCAGCCATGCCGAACACATAAAAGTAGAAAATGATGTGTCCAGTCATACTTTCCATCTTATTTTAAATAATGGATCTTGTACACTAACATGAATTTACCATGCGTATAACGCAAGTGCACGCACCAAAGTAATATAGGCCTTTGTGAGGCCCGAGTCGAACTCAGGGAATGGATTTTCAATAGACTACTAGTAATTATTCGCAATCAGCTAGACCGATTAAAATGGTTTGAGAGTTGATTGAAAAAGAAAAGAAAAATAAAATAAAGCAAAACAATCGATTAAATGGTTGGTTTAATCAATTTAAGGTGGAATTCTCAGTATTGTGGTTTCACTGTAGGTTCTCGTTGTACTAGTTCCTACACAATTACCCTAATTCATCTCCTAAATCTAGGTTGGTTCCACGGTAGTAGTAACCTATTCCCTAAATTAGGTGCATGAAGATCACACTCTGGGTTTCAAAGATTAACTGTACATCACCTTGTTCAAAGGATTTATTAGTTAATGTGATATTCGTTTCTTTTCAACCGTTAATTCTTCTTTCAAAGTAATTAAAGGCATTATATTATCATTAGGGTGATCAATCATAATGATATAATGGATAAAACGAAATCATATCATGGATTTTAGAGACAGATTATGATAACTATGTTAAAACTATCATACAATGATTACCCGGGCTACTCTTGGTCCTAAAGATAAACGGGATTAGCCCCACATGTTCATCTCAATGAAAAACAACATGAGGAAAGGAGAAAATATGGAGAAAATGTGGATAGGTGTTGTGTAACCCCTGAACGGAGAAGATTTGGGCATTCCTTGGTGCGGGGTGAACATTCTATAGCATTCTGGCGGTGGAAAACGTCTTTTGCGGCTCTCAAAATGATTGGGGTGTAGCTCTCAGCTCTGTTCTTCTCTCCTCTCCTTGTTGAGACTTCTCTGGTGGCTAATGACGTGATCCATTTCGTAGGGCCTCCTTAATTAGGTATATGCACCACTTTAGGTCGCCCAAAAATCACCACCGTCTGATTAGACATGATCTTTAGCAAAACTTGATCTGACGGTGTCGATACCATCGATGCGAGTCGATGGTATGGACCTGCATGAGGCATCAGCACTTGTGTGAGTCTTTGGGGTTCTCTCTGATGTCGCCTCGATACCATCGACTGTATGTCGATGGTATCGACGCCTTAGGAATCACTTTTCTTTAGAAAATGACACTAAAGCTACCTCCACTCAGGTGAAGTCGATAGTATCAACACTCGGGTCGATAGTATGGACCTTTGGAAATTTGGCTCGCTGACGCTCTCTCGATACCATTGACAGTCCCATCGATGGTATCGACTGCTGGTTGCTCTTCTCCGACAATGCACTATGACCAGGTCGATGGTATCGACTATCCGTCGATGGTATCGACGGATGCAGATATCTGAATTGCCTGAATAGAAAAGAAGAACACCAATCAAATCCAACAAATATGATCTTTTATACAGAATAAGATGAAACAAGGTAAATTTGATGCAAAAAGGTATTATCGACTAAAGGTAGTGAATCATGCAATATTAATCACAAATATGACCAAAACACGCATAAAACATATGCAAAACTAGTCTATTAAAATGACTTAAAACCCCTACATCAAACTCCCCTAAGCTTGAACATTGCTCATCCTTGAGAACAAAACTATAGAATAGAATTGCGAGAGTCAACTAAAGAACATATTAGCATAAAAGACAACTCAATTTGACTCCCACTTATCATGCACATGCCGGCCCTCACTGACCACAGAACGATAACTACCCTAGAGGTGACAATGATCTTCCATAAGAAATGTCTACCCCAAGATCATCAAACACTATCAAATAAAGCAGTTGATATAATGAATTCCTTCGGTTTAGACTTAGTGCATCTTGTGATCTCCTATCTATGTTGCTCAAGTCCTAACTACCATCTAAATAGAAGCATATCTCCTAATATACAATAATGAGGAGATAATCATGGGTGGCCTACCATTTTGAGCAACGAGTGGATGAAATGGGCAGATGGGGAAGAAAGAGAAGCACTAAATAGTTTTATCATGCAAAATCAACAAAATGGCCTAAATGATGCCTATGCGTATGAAAATGACCTAATGCCTAAATTTTAGGTAGAATGGTGCATGCACTATCATTCTGTCTCAAGATGAGATGGAATGACTACTAAAACTACATTATGTGCTTATTCCTCTTTTCTTTATGTTTACATGCAGGTGAAACAAGTTCCTTTCTCCCTCTCCTTTTTTTAAGCCCTCATTTTTTAATTTACTAGAAGAACATTCACAATATGTTTTCGGGCTTATTTCCACTTAGCTAACACCATTGACGCCTTACAAATTACTTTTCATAGGGTATAGAACAATTTTCCTATTTTTCTTATTGTCTAGAAGAAATAAGGCACAAAAAGTCGTATATGCTCTAGAGTATGCAAAATGCAACTATAATGACATGCACTTGAGAATGTGTGAATGCATAGATGCAAAATCTAGATACAATGAAATCCTATCTTCATGTCATACAATCAAGAGATGAAAAACTATAAGTGCTTCCAATTCTTATGGTGGATATTGAATGAAATGAAATGGATGGATCACAAGACTAATGTACAAAACCATTGTAAGAGATTATATTTCCCTCTTTACTGACCTGTGTAACAATAAATCAAAGGATTTCTCTCTCTCACTTTCAATTAATGTCCCATTACCATTTGGTTAGTTTAGGCTCAACATCCATGTTTTTCCACATTTCTTAAATCATAAGGATGTACAATTACGGTCTTATGTTTTAAAGTTGACAAACCAATTAATTTCATAGGTTAAGTTCTCAAGTTCAAACAAATTCAACTTGTAAATTCTTGAAAAATTTTCAATTATGCTCCAATTTCAAATAATGGCACCCATAACTCCCATGTGAAAAACATTGAAATGACACATTAACATTAGACATCCACGCATACACTAGATAGCATGTGGATCCTAAAAACTAAGAAAATTGCTAAAATAAAAGGAAAGGAAATCAAAGATAGAAACTATTCCATCTCCCCCCCCCAACCTTGAATTCGACTATGGCCTCATAGTCAAAAACAATCTCAGCAGGTGGAACAGTGATACCATTTACTGTTCTGGTGGTGGGTATTGTGGGGCGGTGGGATACCAAGATGGATATTGCCCCTAAAAGGTGGGATCATATGGCGGCATGGGAGGAGGTTGAGGATATCCATCAAAGTGGTTTTGGCTCCAGTAGTGATCATAGAACGGCTGCTGCTGTATCTCCATCCTATGCAACCTGTTGTGAATATTTTCTTGGTTAGCAAGGTGGAGGTTCTCATTCTCATAAATTGCATGTTGATTCACAAATAGCCGATTCGTAGTTTCTTGAATATCGATGAAGGAGGCAGTGTGTTGTTGTTGTGTCTCCTGGATGCTCTGGAGCATAGAGTACATTACCCTGCATTGAGTAGACATCCTCTCCTTCCTGAGAGGGTTGTGGTGGCAGAGGCTGCGAGGATGATGATGCACCTAGGTAGAAGTGTGGCCGCTTCCTCGGTGCCACTCGTGCCTGAAGAGGAGTGAAAGTCTCCTCTTCCTCCTCATTCTCATCATTGTCGTCATTGTTAAATGCATCTTCTTCACTTGATGAATCTTCGATTGCAATAATGGGTGACCTAAAGTGTTGGGCCCCTTGGATGTTGAAGACAGGGTCTGGAAGTGCACACTCTTGATACTCCTTATTGACGTGGCAATTCGCACAAACCACGCCGTCACAAACTGTCAGGAGGTTGGAGCGGTGGAAATGAGCAAGATTCATCAGATTTTTGCAAACTAGTGGAGGAAGTGATGGTAGGTTGAGCCCAAGGTAGAGGGCTAGTGGCATTATAAGTCCCCAAAAATGAATAGGGCCTCTTCTGGTACACCTCTTCACAGTCATCCCGCGCGTCAAGAAAAACATGCCCCAATTTAACTTTTCCCTCTTCAGCAGCTTATAGAGGAAGAATAAATTTGTCTCTTAGAATTTGCTCAAAGAAAGCTCGCCTTGAGCAAAGAAAGTGATGCAAAGCATACGTTGTAAAACCCACATGAATGGGTGCTCGAAGTCGGCCACCGCCGCATTGTGATAGCTGAGCGATTTCCATGTCGGAGTGGTTACTAGTTCCGCAAACATCGCATCATAATCAGCTCGATTATCTTGTCGTCGCTACTGCTTGGGTGAGTGCCACTAGTTGTAGATCGAGTTGAATTGGTCGAGCATAATATTATAGTTGTGGTTGAACAAATGGAAGGAAACACGACCGTTGATCCACTCACAGTCGATGGGGATAAGATCATTGGGCACAACACAGATGTTGCGGGAGGCCATGAACTCCACCACGATCTCCTTATAAGTTGGCCACTCGCCAAAGAAAGGATGACCCTCAACGTGGTAGGGAATTGCTTCCTCCCATGTTGTTGCCATCCGCCCAACTTGGCCATGGAGGACAAATTTGAGGTTGTCCTCGAACCCAAGGCCGCAGATCATATCCCAATCGACATATCGGGTAGGCTCTATTGGACGCTTCAACTCGTCAAAGATTTTCTTCACGTCCGCCGAGGGGTGGGCTATCCTCGGATGGGGAATAGAGCCCGGAGGTGGTGGCACGAAAGTGTCAATCTCCATGGGAGCATCCCGCGAGGAAGAAGCTCTTGTTGTCCTCACCATTGTGAACAGAAAAAGATAATGAAGAAGAGCTCGGTGATGGTCAAAGAAGATGATCCCCGCAGTCGATGAAAAGCTCGGGGAAGATTGTTCTCTCATTATATGCTCAGTGAAGACCTCTGGTTTCTCACAAGTTCTCAAGTGCAAGTAGGAAAGGAGAGGGTCTGAAGGTGTGAAGAGAAAATGAATTCAACCCCTCCTTTTATAGCTGAGATTTCTGTCACTGTTGACCTGTCAATACCATTGATGAGGTGTTGATGGTATCGACACCTGTAGCACAGTCCAGGTATTCGCTGCTATCAATGGTCATCGATGGCTGGATGTGGGGGATCAGATCAATGATGTGTCGATACTATTGACATGTGTCGATGGCATCGACCCATCCCACATATCGACTTCTTAAATTGGCAAGCTCCGTTGATACCTTCTTGTGGATCCGTGACGTGTCACGTCGATACCATTGATAGGTTGTCGATGGTATCGACACTTTACTTGTCCTTTATCTTCACGAGACCCCGACGATGCTTCGTTACTGCTGCCAGGTCGATACCATCGACTGCCCTATCGATGGTATCAATTTCACTTAGACGAATTTCTCTGCAAATCTTTAGGGATCTTGCCATCATCGACTTCCTAGTCGATACTATCAACCCGATGCACATTTTTTTTCGATGTCGCTGATGGTAGGTCGATACCATCGATGAGGCCGTCGATGGTATCGACTCAGAAAATTTTCTATAGATGCTTTCTTGTACCCATGTCGCTTCCATCGACACTGTGGTCGATGGTATCGACTTTTAAACAATACTGCACACTGAGCAAACTTATGAGGGTATCATTTTTACACTAAAAAACGAAATTTACCAAAACAAATTGAAAACACGACAGAAGATAAAACACATAGAAAAATGTGAACTACTAATGGTTGGGTTGCCTCCAAACAAGCACCCTACTTTAACGTCTTAGGCTAGATGCAATCATGCTCATCATTCTTCCTTAAGCGCCATGAGTTTAACCTCATGTACCTTTCTGGTGTAATCCTCCCCATAGTAGAGCTTCAATTTTTGACCATTCACTAAGAACATTAGCTCTCCATCTCTCACCATAACAACACCATGTGGTCGGACATCTTCCACCACAAAAGGTCCACACCACTGGGATTTTAGTTTCCCGGGATGAAACTCTAATCTCAAGTTGAATAATAACACATGATCACCCTTTTTGAAAACACACATTTGAATGTGGCGGTCGTGGAGTTGCTTTGTCCATTCTTTATAGATCCTCTGGTTCTCATAAGCATTCATCCTAAGCTCATCTAACTCATTGAGCTCTAAAATTCTCTTTGTAATGACCCAGCCTCCCAGTATCCCCCATTTAAGGGAGACTGAAAGGTCAGAGCCGTTATCCAATAACCCGGATCAAAGGTTCGACAAATAATCAATAACAATTAATAAATTTTACCAACTAAACTAAAAACTGGTATAGAATAAAACTTTTCATACCTTTTAAAAACTTGGATTTCTAAACTTCAATCCATGAAGATACTAATCTAACTAATCCTCCTGTGCACGTTAATTCTCATTTAATTCCACATATGTCACTTTAATGTTTGTTCTTTTCATTTGTACCTAAAATGCTGACAAACAAAACGTCGGTCAGCAAGAAGTTGGTATGTGGGGGAAACAATAATCGTGCAACTATAATAACAATGTAGTCATCCAAATATCATTTAACGTCCAAGATTACGCTTTAAGCAGTACTACTCAATCCTTACATATCCCCTATCTTTGTGATATCCCTCCAGTGGACATGAATACTACCTCTCTCATTTGGTGTATTCATACCCTCATGGCCCTACCATACAGGTAGCCAATACCTAGGGTTATGGAGTCGCATGGCCCTACCCAAAGGTAGCCCAATCCCTGACTCATGGTGACTTGATGGTCCTACCCAATGGGTAGCCATGTACTAAGTCATTCAATGACATGATGGACCTACCCCATAGGTAGCCATATACTAGGTCAATCTATCCAGCTATAGAGGGGACTAGGATCTGAGCTAGTAGCCACATATCTTAGGTGATAGTCATATCCACATTATAATTTGTAAAAATTAAATTCAACCAACAGTTTAACTCATGTCATCGATAAAACCTCGAAAACCCTCAGGAAACTAATTCGGGATATTCATAGGCGTAACGACATACATGTCAGGCAGAATCACATGCAAGAATAGTCCAAATAAGCAAGTAATCTAGAATCAAGCAAGTAAATAGTTCAATCCTGAAATATACATCCAATTTCTTTTTATCAAAAACTATCCAGACCATCTTGCAACTTATGGTTTCTATTCCTTTTTAGGGTTTTCATTCCTCTTTTTAGGGTTTACTTTGTAATAAGGGTTTTACTTCCCTTTACTCTTTTTAAACCCTAATTTTCTCATCTATCCTTCACGAAAGTTATTAAGGTTACCTTTTACAAACACATAGCCTTAAATCCAGATTAATGCACAAATAACCATCAATTAAGTCCATTAAGCTTATTTTACATTAAAGCTACCATTTTTATCCTTTTAAATCTATGACAAAGTCATTATGCTTGTTTATCATCAATTTGTAGTTCATTATGCTCTAATACTCATATGAACGTTATTCATCATTAATTCTACCGTTTATCCACTAGGAAACCCTAATTTCCACATTAAGGGTATTTAACCACAATTAGGAACTTTAATGCTCGAAATAGCTTAGAATCATTATATCTTATCTTTATTCACAATTTTTGAATAATTAAAGTCATTAAGAGTTGAATTTTCAAATATTAGGGTTTCAAGGCCCATTAAAGTATATACATGCACATGAAACTCTAAATCAAACTATTTACGTGCAAAGTTCATCCTTTTTGTTCCTAATGTTCCTTTTCATGATTAACAGGCTAATTTCAACTTTAATCATCCATTAAACCCTTATAAATATATTAATCATCCCAAAATAGGATTTCTTAATCTTTAATTCATTAAAATTGATAACTTACACCTCTTTTAAAATTTCAAGAGGAATTAGCTTCTAAGTATATTTTTATTAGATTCCCCTCATTTTTCTGAGCAAGTTTCATATTTTATGTGTGCTAATCCGAGCTATGAATAATTAACTATGAATTTTACAAAAACCACTTACTTTGGCCAATAGGGAGGCTCCACGTAGCCTCTCCCATGCAACACATTTCGAATTGTCCATTCTGCACTCCTTTAAGTGGGTCGACGCTTCATACCCCGAAGGGGTAAAATAGTCCAACACCACCCTAGCTGTCGACCTGCTGCGCTACGTGGGATGCTTCCCACCACATCGAGGCTCATTCCTTGCCGGAACTTCTTCCCTATTTCTGCCCCCCCTTCCGCAGCCAACCAAGCTGCAAAGCATGACCAATTTGGCCCATACCATGCATGCCAAGCTTGCATGACCTGCTGCATTGCTTGCATGCCTTCGGTAACTGTTGTGCGAAAGGAGGATGGGACAGATAGATGACTCTTTCTGGGTGGTCATTGGAGCCTCGTGCCTCCCTTGAGCCCCATCGTAGCTCTCTTGTCATCCCGAGATAGCATTACCTCCCACTATTAGGGTTTACATGAAGAGGAAGATGGTTGAGAGAGAAAGGAGTTGGGATTCTTCTTAAACTCGAGCCATAGGCTCTCCCCCTTATATAGGGGAGGGTGTCCGCACCCCAAGACATTGATCCAAGAGGGAACAAGCCCTCTCCTATTAGGAATCCTATTCCTTCCACGAGAAGCAAGCTTCTCTCTCTCTTAAACATCTTCTTAAAACAACATATTCATTGGAATTTTTTAGGAATATGAAAATCCTCTCCCTTATTCTCTTTTAGACTTGCCTTTTAATCCATTGGCACAAATTTATATTTTCTTTTAATAAAAATTACTTCCTTTTAAACCATACTACAAAATCATTCATTATGCATCATATTATTCTCTTATTTTCTATTTTTGGTATTTTCTCTTTCTTTTCTCCATTTGAGATCCGTGGACCCTAAGAAACTCAAATAGTTTGAAATTCCTTTTTAAGGATACTTATTATCCTTCTAGATGCATCTATATTCCTTATTTCACATTATCTTGTTTATTTCTTATTAAAATATCTCTTTATGAGGATTTCTCTGTATTTCTCTTTTATTTTCCTCATTGGTATTCCATTTAATGTTAGGAATCCTTGGGATACAAAATTCCACTAAGAATAACTCAATTATACTTCATTCCACTTATTTTCCACATTTTATCATTGTTTTCAATTTCTTTCTTAATAAAGAAATATCTAATTGATCTTTTCTTTTCTTATTGCTTTATCTTTGCAATTTTGGACTCCTTGGAACCCAAGGAACCCAAGAGGCACAAAATCCCTCTTTGGATTTGCCTTCTCGAGGTTTCCACATTTTTCTTTCTTCTATTTTCTTATTTACTCAATAATAGAGTTTCTTTTGTCCTTTCTTTGTTATTGGGCCCAATAGCCAATACAAATTATATCAAGGAAATAAACAAGATAATGTGAAATTATATTTCTCAAGGCTATTGTAAACTTAATCCATTTATTCAAAACAAATTATATCATTATTTGTTCAAATATGTTTATTATGAGAAATTATATTTCTCACCAAATGAACCCAAAAGGTGGGGTTGTAACATCCTTCCCCTCTTATAAGAATTTTGTCCTCAAAATTCCACCAAGCAAACAAACAAAATAGGATAGGCCTTTCCTATGTCCATTGTGGCTCCCATGTGACCTTACCCTTTCCATGGTACTTCCCAAGAACATTCATCATCTCATATTCTTCCATCTGAGTTATTTCTTACCTAGGTATATCGTACCCTCATAGGTGACTTAGGACATTTCAGCCTCTCAAAAGTTGAATAGGTTCAGCGCTCAGCACATTGCTTGGGTACCTCACATAGTGCTCTAGATCGGACTCATGTAACACCTTATACATCATGTTTTCCTGAGGGGTAAGGATAAACACAGCCTTCTCCACCAATCCATCTCAAATGGACCCATATATCAGGGATTCAACATTCTCAGTTGTAGCTTAGAGGGGTCAGATTTTCACATTATATTCTCCCACAGTGAACTGCATGTCAGTCTGCTTTGCATCATCTCGTGACTCATGTCACCACTGGGCTCTCTCTCAGCCATTGCATGATCAAAGCAACTTCATTTGCACACACTGTGGTTCTTTTCTGACCTTTGCGAGGCCTCCTTCATCAACATCATCTTAATGAAGTGGTGATCGACACAACCTCCTTCTAGAACTTCTTTCATCCCGATAATAGGCTATCTTGGTTATTATCACATTTTACAAAGGACAAGAACTGTCTCTATGTATCACCCTAAATGAGTACACATGCTCTCATCAAACCCACTAGTTTGGAACATACTAACCATTAGTTAGGGGTGATAAGCGGCACTGACATCGAGTTCTTCATGTTCCTACTTCCACCTTATAGAAGTGAACCCTTAGGTCATACTCAAGAACTTTTGAACTCACATCATGGTGTAGTTGAACTGTCTCTCTCACGTGTAGTTCAACCTGATCTGTCTCTTGACAGTACTCTTTCTTTCTCATGTCATCTAGGTAAGGCGATCTACCATAACCCATATTGCATCATGACTTAATAAAGGGGATACTTTCCACATCATCCATAGTGATGAACTCCCATTCCCTCTCAGGGACTCTTTTATCCGCTATATCGATACACTGGGTTATTGGTATTCATCCTTTACCTCCTGGCTTGCATGCAACATACCACATGTAGCCTCATCTCCAGCATCCATAGTACTCCTACCACTCATTATCTCAGTAGTTCCATGGTGCATGGTGATCTTAAAATCATGATTTCCTATATGACATGATTCCTCAAGATCTATTCCTCAGAAACCCTAAACCAATCTCATCGGGGTTTTATTACCTTCCTATCCAAAGAAGTGTAACTGAGGTCACCATCCATTCATTATATCACGAATAAGGCTGGTTAACCAACAACTACTAAATAGTTCAACAAATCTCATAACATCTGAGTGTTAGACCAAACATATCTCTTTTCCAATTGAGGGTTAACCTAACAACCGCTTCTAGCCTCTTGCCAAACTAGTCAGATATATCTCAACTGGAGCATCCATTACCACTTCACATCCTTAGGTATTAGGTAACATTGAAGACATACACTTCCATGTATTTCACTTGTCATCTCAAACTCGAACTCTAAGTCTATCTTCACTGAGCACACTTTGAGCTCATCTTCATGGTGATCAAACTCTACCTTCCATCACTTGCAAATTCCACATTTCTCATGCTAAAAAAAACATCCTTATAAGATGACTACCTTATTCCTTTTATTGTTTGCAAACCATCCATGTATCATTCACTTCACAAAGGTATGTTATCATCTCTGTCCTCATACCTTGTAGCAACATTCCAACTCACATCATCCTTTATCCTTGGTGTATGGCATGCGTACTGTCCCATCTCTCCCTCCCATAATAAGAGGAAACATAAAGTTCTTCCTGTTCCAAGAGTAGAGATGGTACATCCCACATTTCCAGTTGAAATATGCAACTTATGTCTCACCATAATCTTGATATCAAAGTTACTTCCATGGAAAACTAGTTTCGAACCTACTTGGGTCCACACCCATTCCTTGGTCATCTCCTCTAGGTCTATAGGGTGTCGACACTTTAGGGGTCATCCCTCTTCCCTTATGCATCTAGAGAGTGCCCTACCTGACCCTAGGATAGTCTCCTTCTTCTATCAGTCTTATCCCTACCTGACCCTAGGATAGACTTAGGATTCTAACATAGTACATGTTCAACTTAGAACCTTACCCAAGCCTCCATCATCTCTCTCTCTCTCTCTCTGCATTCATGGGCTGACTTTCATCCTTTCATAGGGATCATGGCAACCTGCCTACCTTGGTCAAGCCCCATACCGGTTACCTCCATGGTAACACATCTACATGTACGTCGAGGTGGTTATCTATGGGTCTGTAGGTTCATTCTCATACCATGTACTCTTCACTTAGCTTCACAAGATCTTCTGATACCTCTTTAGATTACCTCAAAACCAAAAAAAACTGGTATACACCCTACAAAAGGGTCCCTCTCCCAGGATGGGAGGAAACTACATCTTGATAACAAACGTCACAAACGTCCTTATGTTTAGGGTTTGCATCCACATGAGCATGCTTAACCCTAGCAAGAAACTAAGGCACAAGAAGACCACCTACTAAACCATGCTAGGTCATACTTGTTCTCTTTCCTCAGCATTAGACCAACTTAGTTGTGAGGGGTTCATAAAACATACCCTTAACTTAAGGGGTTTCCTTTACCTATACACATGAGGAGTACCATGCTCGAAACTATAGAGACTCAAATCTCATCATGAGCATTGGGTACACTGCTTCCCTTCTTAGGCCTAGGAACCCTAGGTTCACCTTTGGGTGTCCAACTGCATGCTCAAACTCTTAACCACAAATCAAGCATATATAAGGCATGACATGTAGTCCCTGTCATCCTTCTACTTGAGCAACACATCAGGGTCGAATCCTCCTCAAGTACAACCAACAAGGTACAAGGCCTCACAACCTATTACCAAACCTTTCTAGGTCTAAGGAACTCTTCTTCCTGTATCAGAAGGTAAACACCTATACCACAGGCACATAGGTACCAAAAGCATCATCCTCTCTCTAGGGTTTGGTTCCTCTAAAGGCAACCAAGATATCATCAGCCTCCAGGGATCATGCATGAGGAAACCACTACCATCCACTTATGTCGCATCATTCTCGACTCCCCACGGTTCCTCACATCTCGGGGTTTTAGGTTTCTAACCTTCTTGCTTGGTTCCTTCTTTTTCTCTCTAAAGCTAACTCCACATCTAGTCATACTACTAGAGGTCATGTCTCCATGAAGCATCAAGCTCACAGACATACCTCTACGTGGGTGAAGCATGTACTCAAGCTTATGTTTGCTCATGATTATCCATATCCCCTTATGCTTATTCTTCTGGCCTCGGTTTTAACTTACTGCTTGTACTACTGAAGCACTCTGGGTGCAAGCTATACCCAACATTCCTAAGCCCATAGGGTATCTATAGGTTCTCTTCTAACCTCATCCATGAAGGAGCTATCCTTCGCTCTAACATGCACGACCCTCTCTAGGGTTGGGTCGCCAAAGGTACTAGGTCATCTAACCTCTTACGGCATCCCAAAGGCATGTCCAACCAAACACTCGGTCAACCATGACATCTAACTCATCATGTCATATTTCTCTCTATCCTTCACTTAGGGTCAGGGTTAACATCATCCTCAAAGGATGTTCTAGGTATCTACTTTTAATGGAGGTATCTACCTCCAAGACTAACTCTCTCTACTCATCCTCCTGACAAAGAGGTCAATCCTCAGGTTTCTCCTAAGAGCAATGAAAACTCTTGTCATACGACCTAAGCATGTATCTATTCTTTAGTTTGTGCTTAATCTATTAAGCTTATGTCTATGACATCTTATTTACATGCTTTTAATTAATTTGGTGGACGGTTCATTAGACCTTATTAACCTTACCCATACCTCAAGAGGGTGAGGAGAAGAGAGGTAACCCTAATCCTTAAGGTCCTTAATAGAATTTGAGTTGAGAAGGGATGAACAATATGAGAGAGTCCTAAAGGTATCTTATTTTGAGTCATATCCTAAGACATCGGCCAGGCATTCACACAATCTGGGAGTCCTCGTATTCTGACTAGCGGTGTGGAGGAAAATATTGCCAGCCCGCGGACGTGATCCTTTTCTAGACATGTCAATCTTTTGGAGAATCCTCTAATAACTCCCTTAGTTCTATGAAATTTTTTAAATTTAATAATTATTAAAGATTAAATGAGGAACCTATACTCTGATACCAATTGTAATGACCCAGCCTCCCAATATCCCCCATTTAAGGGAGATCGAAAGGTTAGAGTCGTTATCCAATAACCTAGATCAAAGGTTCGACAAATACTCAATAACAATTAATAAATTTTACCAACTAAACTGAAAACTGGTATAGAATAAAACTTTGCATACCTTATAAAAACTGGGATTTCTAAACTTCTATCCATGAAGATACTAATCTAACTAATCCACCTGTGCATGTTATTTCTCATTTAATTCCACATATGCCACTTTATTGTTTGTTCTTTTCATTTGTACCTAAAACACTGACAAACAAAACGTCAGTCAGCAAGAAGTTGGTATGTGGGGGAAACAATAATCATGCAACTATAATAACAATGTAGTCATCCAAATATCATTTAACATCCAAGATTACTCTTTAAGCAATACTACTCAATCCTTACCTATCCCCTATATCTGTGTTATCCCTGCAGTGGACATGGATACTACCTCTCTCATTTGGTAGATCCGTACCACCATGGCCCTACCACACAGGTAGCCAATACCTAGGGTTATGGAGTCGCATGGCCCTACCCAAAAGTTTCCCAATCCCTGACTCATGGTGACTTGATGGTCCTACTCCATGGGTAGCCATGTACTAAGTCATTCAATGATCTGATGGACCTACCCCATAGGTAGCCATATACTAGGTCAGTCTATCAAGCTACAGAGGGGACTAGTATCTGAGCTAGTAGGCACATATCTTAGGTGATAGTCATATCCACATTATAATTTGCGAGAATTAAATGCAACCAACAGTTTAACTCATGTCATTGATAAAACCTTGAAAACACTCGGGAAACTAATTCGGGATATTCATAGGTGTAACCACATACCTATCATGCAGACTCAGATGCAGGAATAGTCCAAATAAGCAAGTAATCTAGAATCAAGCAAGTATACAGTTCAATCCCGAAATATACATCCAATTTCTTTTTATCAAAAACTATCCAAACTATCTTGCTACTTATGGTTTCTATTCCTTTTTAGGGTTTTCATTCCTCTTTTTAGGTTTTACTTTGCAATTAGGGTTTTACTTCCCTTTACTCTTTTTAAACCCTAATTTTCTCATCAATCCTTCACGAAAGTTATTAAGGTTACCTATTACAAACACATAGCCATAATTTTAGATTAATGCACAAATAACCATCAATTAAGTCCATTAAGCTTATTTTACATTAAAGCTACCATTTTTATCCTTTTCAATCTATGATAAAGTCATTATGCTTGTTTATCATCAACTCGTAGTTCATTATGCTCTAATACTCATTTGAACGTTATTCATCATTAATTCTACCCTTTATCCACTAGGAAACCCTAATTTCCACATTAAGGATATTTAACCATAATTAGGAACTTTAATGCTCATAATAGCTTAGTATCATAATATCTTAGCTTTATTCATGATTTTTGAATAATTAAAGTCATTAAGAGTCGAATTTGCAAATATTAGGGTTTCAAGGCCCATTAAAGTATATACATGTGCATGAAACTCTAAATCAAACTATTTACATGCAAAGTTCATCTGTTTTATTCCTAATGTTTCTTTTCATGATTAACAAGCTAATTTCAACTTTAATCATCCATTAAACCCTTCTAAATATATTAATCATCTCAAAATAGGATTTCTTAATCTTTAATTCTTTAAAGTTGATAACTTACACTACTTTTCAAATTTCAAGAGGAATTAGATTCTAACTATATTTTTATTAGATTCCCCTCATTTTTCTGAGCAACACTCATATGTTATGTGTGCTAATCCGAGCTATGAATAATTAACTATGAATTTTACAAAAACCACTAACTTTGGCCAATAGGGAGGCGCCACGTTGCCTCTCCCATGCAACGCATGCTTGACTTGTTCAGAAACATTTTGAATTATCCATTTTTCCCTTCTTTAAGTGGCTCGACGCTTCATACCCCAGAGGGGTAAACCAGTCTAACACCACCATGCTCCTTCTTCCTCTTGCAAACTCCAGGCCGCCGCCCTAGCTGTCGACCTACAGCGCTATGTGGGCTGTTGCCCACCACCTCGAGGCTTGCTCCTTGCCGGAACTTCTTCCCTGTCTCTGCCCCCCCCCCTTCCGCAGCCAACCAGGCTGCAAAGCACGGCCAAGTTGGCCCGTGCCATGCATGCTAAACTCTCATAACTTGTTGCACTACTTGCAGGCCTTCAGTAACTGTTGTACAAAAGGAGGAAGGGATAGATAAGTGACTCTTCCTGGGTGGTCATTGGAGCCTCGTGCCTCCCTTGAGCCCCATTGTAGCTCTCTTATCATCCCAAGATAGCATTACCTCCCACTGTTAGGGTTTACACGAAAGGGAAGATGGGAGAGAGAGAAAGGACTTGGGATTCTTCTTAAACTCGAGCCATAGGCTCTCCCCCTTATATAGGGGAGGGTGTCCATGTCCTAAGATGTTGATCCAAGAGGGAACAAGCCCTATCCTATTAGGAATCATATTCCTTCCATGAGAAGAAAGCTTCTCTCTCTCTTAAACATCTTCTTAAAACAACATATTTATTGGATTTTTTTAGGAATACAAAAATCCTCTCCCTTATTCTCTTTTCGACTTGCCTTTTAATCCGTTGGCACAAATTTCTATTTTCTTTTAATAGAAATTACTTCCTTTTAAACCATACTACAAAATCATTCATTATGCATCATATTATTCTCTTATTTTCTATTTTTGGTATTTTCTCTTTCTATTCTCCATTGGGGATCCTTGGACCTCAAGAAACTCAAATATTTCGAAATTCCTTTTTAAGGATATTTATTATCCTTCTAGTGCATCTATATTCCTTATTTCTCATTATCTTGTTTATTTCTTAGTAAAATATCTCTTTATGAGGATTTCTCTTTTATTTTCCTCATTGTTATTCCATTTAATATTAGGAATCCTTGGGATATGAAATTCCACGAAGGATAACTCAATTATACTTCTTTCCACTTATTTTCCACATTTTATCATATTTTTCAATTTCTTTCTTAATAAAGAAATATCTAATTGATCTTTTCTGTTCTTATTACTTTAACTTAGCAATTTTGGACTCCTTGGAACCCAATGAACCCAAGAGGCACGAAATCCCGCTTTGGATTTGCCTTCTAGAGGTTTCCACATTTTTCTTTCCTCTATTTTCTTATTTACTCAATAATAGAGTTTCTTTTGTCCCTTCTTTGTTATTGGGCCCAATACCCAATAAAGCTCACAAAACAATCATCAAGGCTATTGTAAACGTAATCCATTTATTCAAAACAAATTATATCATTATTTGTTCAAATATTTTTAATATGAGAAATTACATTTCTCACCAAATGAACCCAAAAGTTGGGGTTGTAACATCCTTCCCCTCTTATAAGAATTTTGTCCTCAAAATTCCACCAAGCAAACAAACAAAATAGGATAGGCCTTTCCTATGTCCATTGTGGCTCCCATGTGACCTTACCCTTTCCATGGTGCTTCCCAAGAACCTTCATCATCTCATATTCTTCCATATGAGTTCTTTCTTACCTTGGTATATCGTACCCTCATAGGTGACTTAGGACATTTCATCCTCTCAAATGTTGAATAGGTTCAAGGCTAAACACATGGCTTGGGTACCTCACATAGTGCTCTAGATCATACTCATGTAACGCGTTATACATCATGTTATCCTGAGGGGTAAGGCTAACCACAACCTTCTCCACCAATCCATCTCAAATGGACCCATATATCGGGGACTCAACTTTCTTAGAGATATCTTAGAGGGGTCGGATTTTCACATTATATTCTCCCACAGTGAACTACACATTAGTCTGATTTGCATCATCTCGTGACTCATGTCACCACTGGGCTCTCTCTTAGCCATTGCACAATCAAAGAGACTTCATCTACACACACTGTGGTTCGTTTCTGACCTTCGCTAGGCCTCCTTCACCAACATCATCTTAATGAAGTGCTGACCGACACAACCTCCTTCTAGAAGTTCTTTCATCCCAATAATAGGCTATGGTGGTTATTATCACATCTTACAAAGGACAAGAACTGTCTCTATGTATCACCCTAAATGAGTACACATGCTCTCATCAGACCCTCTAGTTTGGATCATACTAACCATTAGTTAGGGGTGATAAGCGGAACTGACACCGAGTTCTTCATGTTCCTACTTCCACCTTATGTAAGTGAACCCATAGGTCATACTCAAGAACTTTTGAACTCACATCATGGTGTAGTTGAACCGTCTCTCTCACGTGTAGTTCTACCCGATCTATCTCTTGAGAGTACTCTTTCTTTCTCATGTCATCTAGGTAAGGCGATCTACCATAATCCATATTGCATCATGACTTGGTCAAGGGGAGACTTTCTAATCATCCATAGTGATGAACTCCCATTCCCTCTCAGGGACTCTTTTATCCTCTATATCGATACATTGGGTTACTGGTGTTCGTCCTTTACCTCCTGGCTTGCATGCAACATACCACATGCAGCCTCATCTACAACATACATAGTACTGCTACCACTCATTATCTCAGTAGTACCATGGTGTATGGTGATCTTAAAATCATGATTTCCTGTATGTCATGATTCCTCAAGATCGATTCATCAAAAACCCTAAATCACTCTCATCAGGGTTTTATTACCTTCCTATCCAAAGAAGTGTATTTGAGGTTCTATCACCATCCATTCATTATATCATGAACTAGGCTGGCTAACCAACAACTACTAAATTGTTCAATAGATCTCGTTACATCTTAGTGTTAGACCAAACATATCTCTTTTCCAATTAAGGGTTAACCTAATAACCTCTTCTAGCCTCTTGCCAAACTAGTCAGATATATCTCAACTAGAGCATCCATTACCCCTTCACATCCTTAGGTATTAGGTAACATTGAAGACATACACTTCCATGTATTTCACTTGTCATCTCAAACTCGAACTCTAAGTCTATCTTCACTGAGAACACTTTGAGCTCATCTTCTTGGTGATCAAACTCTACCTTGCGTCACTTGCAAATTCCACATAGCTCATGCTAAAAAAAACATGCTTGTAAGATGACTACCTTATTCCTTTTATTGTTTGCAAACCATCCATGTATCATTCACTTCACCAAGGTATGTTATCATCTCTGTCCTCATATCTTGTAGCAACATTCCAACTCACATCATATTTTATCCTTGGCATATGACATGCGTACTATCCCATCTCTCCCTCCCATAACAAGAGGAAGTAAGCATTTGGCGGCTATCCAAACACAAAGTTCTTCCTGTTCCTAGAGTAGAGATGGTACATCCCACATTGCCAGTACACCTTCGAATCTAAGTTGAAACATGCAACTTATGTCTCACCATCATCTTGATATCAAAGTTACTTCCATGGAAAACAAGTTTCGAACCTACTTGGGTCCACACCCATTCCTTGGTCATCTCCTCTAGGTCTATAGGGTGCCGACACTTTAAGGGTCATCCCTCTTCCCTTATGCATTAAGAGAGTACCTTACTCATCTGCCGTTTGGGTCCCATGATTTCATGAAGGTGATCAATCTCCTAATCCATGGCCCTCAGCCAATGATAGTTGTTACCTCCCAACCCTATGGTCTTGTGCAACTAGGGAATTAGGCAACTCCTTCTTCTATCAGTCTTATCCCTACCTGACCCTAGGACAAACTTAGGATTCTAACATAGTACATGTTCAACTTAGAACCTTACCCAAGCCTTCATCATCTCTCTCTCTCTCTCTCTCTGTATTCATGGGCTGACTTTCATCCTTTCATAGGGATCATGCCAACCTGCCTACCTTGGTCAAGCCCCATACCAGTTACCTCCATGGTAACACATCCACATGCACGCAGAGATCGTAATATATGGGTCTGCAGGTTCATTCTCATACCATGTACTCTTCACTTAGATTCACAAGATCTTCTAAAACCTCTTTAGGTTACCTCAAAACCAACAAAACCAGTATACACCCTTGATGCGATGATTTTGAGTATTATTTATAGACATATTTTCTTGTGTTTTATGTGTTTATTGGTCATTTTGGTGGTAAATATTGCATGATTCATATACTTTGGTCTATGATCCTTCTCAGTGTCAAATCTCCCTTATTTTAGTATTTTGAGCATAAATGATTACAATAATATGTTTTATTTCGACTTACGTGGTTCTGTGTTGAAATTTCAGGAAAAATGAATATACGCTGCTGTCGATACCGTCGACAAGACCACAGGTTGCCAGCCGCAAGGAGCATCCCAGATTCGATACTATCAACACAGAAGTCGATGGTGTCGAGATACCATCAGGTTGCTGGCGAGAAGACAGCTGATACTATCGACACTAAAGTCGATACTATCGACACGAGGAGCTTCAGTGACGGAAAAAGACAAAAGCAACGCCTAAGAGAGTCGATACCATCAATGAGGGTCGATGGTATCGAGTTAGCATCAGTCATGACAAAGAAAAGAAAAGAAGACCAGCTGATACCGTGCAAGGTTGATACTATCGACTCGCGTCGATAGTATCGACACCGTCAGATACAAGTTGGTTTCAGATCGTTCTAAATCTAAGGTTGTGATATTTTGGCAACCTAACTCGGTGATTATACCTAATGACGGTGGCCAAGAGCAAGGTATCACGTCATTAGCCGCTGCACACATCCCGAGAAGGTGTGGAGAGAAGAACAGAGCCCATAAGCACGCCCCAGTCGAAAGGCCATAGATCGTGCATTCTACGTCAAGGACCGCTTGGATCTTCTCCGTTCAGGGATTTCACCACTCAATCACGTTTTTCTCCATGTTTCCCCTTTTCTCTACCATGTTTTGCTCTGAGATGAACATGCAGGGCTAATTCCATTTATCATTAGGACCGAGAGTAGCCCGGGGAAACATTGTATGACAATTTTATCATAGTAATTCATCATTTATCTCTTAAATCCGTGGTATAATTTCATTTTCTCAATTATATTGTTATGCTTGATCACCATAATAATAATCTAATGCCCTTAATTACTTTGAAAGAAGAATTAACAGTTGAAAATAGATGAAATTCACATTAATTGACAAATCCCTTGAACAAGGTGGTGTAAGGTTAATGGTGGAAACCCAGAGGTCATTTCTAATGCACCTAGTCTAGGGTATAGGTTGCTACGACGGTGGAACCGACCTAGACATAGGTAGTGAATTGTACCACGACAGTGGGCAATTCTGTTTATAAGCCACTACCCAGAGAGAGAGATAAATCTGAGTTGCTATATAGAAATTCATACAATGAAGACTTGTGGTGAAACTGCAATCCTAAAGATCTCCACTTGAATTGATTAAACTAAACCTTTAATCGATTGTTCTGTTTAATTTTATTTCATATTCTTTTAATCTTACAACAACTTCCAACTTTTTAGCCTGTCTAGCTGATTGCGAGTAGTTAGTAGTAGTCTCTCATAATTCAGTGTCCCTGAGTTCGAATCGGGCCTCACAAAGGCCTATATTACATTGACGCGTACACTTGTGTTTGACGCACGGTAAAATCGTGTCAAGTTTTTGGCGCCGTTGTCGGGGACACGGCAATTGTAGGCACTACGAGTGCTGCAAGCTGCCACTCTAGGCCACATTTTTATTTTATAATTTTAATTTTCACTTTTGAAATTCATAGCCTATTTTTTGCATTTGGTAGTTGTCTAGCACGGTACTGAACTCAATTTACCAATTTTGCAGGTACATGTGCATGGTGCAGACGCGTAGCACCGACTACACGCAACAGGCACCAGAGGTTCCACTGCCGGGACCTAATGACGAGGAGGAGTACAATCAAGACCATTTGGAAGAAATAGATTCAGGATCCGAACAAGAAGAAATGGCAGAGGAACAAACAATATGGGAAAAGATCAAGTCGTCTTCCTCATCTGCTTCAAAGCGGACAATCAAGAAGCAGGCGATTAACATTCCGACGTACAAGATTGATCCTGCACTAATTAACTTGGTCAAGTCAAATGTGTTCCATGGGCTAAAGAATGAAGACCCAGTCACTCATATAAGCCAATTCATGGAGAATTATGACATGATTAAAATTGACAGATTTCCACAGGAGACGCTCTACCTGAACTTGTTCCCGAGTTCTCTTGTAGGAAATGCACGAGAATGGTTGCACAATCTGGATGATGAATATGTGGAATCATGGAACCACATGGTGGAGGTCTTCTTTGAAAGGTTCTTCCCGCCTGAGAAGACCAATGACATGATCAGGAAAATCCAAAATTTCACCCAGAAGGCAAGAGAGACCTACTCTGAGACCTGGGAAAGGTTTCAGATCATGCTTAGGAGGTGCCCGCATCATGGGCTTGATAAGGAGACTCAGGTTAAAATCTTCTATTTTGCTCTTTCCGAGCATGACAGAAGTAATCTAGATTCTGCGGGCTCAGGATTCTTTTTGAACAACACGGACATGAGGTGTTGGGAAATTCTAGAAAACATGGCCAAGAAGCAATCCTGGGGCGACAGGGACGTCGTTGAGTACGTACGAGTTGCAGGGGAGGCAAAGGCCATCAAAGAGATGAATGAGAAGATGGACCTTCTAGCAAAGAAACTACATGCAAAAGAAGATACTGAAGGATGAAGCCCAAGTCAAATTTATGCGCCAGTAGAAGGGGTATAGAAATAACGATTACTCATGGAGGAAGGACAAGAAATTCTCATGGAAATATCTGAATAACTTTTTGCAGGATCCCGATGCAAAACCCCATCCGATCGTGGACGATAAGAGCACGGAGTTTCTCAACCAAGTGATAAAGCAAAACCAAGAATTAATGACTACTTTTGGCCAGCAGATAAAGCAACAGGGGAAATTTATGAATCAGTTTGGACAGACATTGTAGAGCCATGGGGCTCAAATGAGGATGATAGAGACGTCGATGGCACAATTGGCAGCTAAGATAGCCAATCTGAAGAAGCCAACACAGCAAGGTTTTCCGGGTAACACAAACATTCCAGGAGGAAACCAACAGGAGAAGGAGATCTTGCTAAGGAGTGGAAAGAAGCTTTTAAACCCCAGGGTCGATGAACCAAGCAAACCCCAAGCAGAAACCGAAGGTGAGGCCACTGAGCAATTGCCAAACTCAGTCACAGATCCAATTGAGGATATAGCAGAGGATGTCACTGTGGAGCCCATCGTTGTTGAGGAGGAGACACAGAGAAGGACACCATATGTGCCACCGCATCAAAGGACACAGGATATCCCGGTCCCATATCTGAATAGTGTGAAAGAAAAGAAAGTGGACACACAGTTCAAGAAATTTCTAGACAGTTTCAAAAAGCTCTCAGTCAACATCCCATTATTATAAGCAATAGAGAAAATCCCCTCTTACGGCAAGTTTTTGAAAGACATCATTACTAAAAAGAGGAAAATCCCTGACACGGAGGTTTTAGTTCTTAAGGAGCATGTGGCTGCCTTCATCATGGGCACATCGCCACCGAAAGGCAGGATCCGGGCTGCTTCAATATCTCATGTTACATTGGAAATGTGAAGTTTGGTGAAGCGCTATGTGACTCCAGGGCAAGCATAAACTTGATGCCCCTCTCTACATTCAAGAAACTGACATTAAAAGAGTCAAGGCCGACCAACATGACAATACAACTGGCCGATAATTCTGTGGTGAAGCCATATGATATTTGTCAAGATGTGTTGGTGAAAGTAGATCGGTTTGTATATCCAGCAGATTTTGTCGTAATGGAGATGCAAGATGAACAAGGCAATGAGTTACTACTCGGACGACCCTTCCAAGCTACATATGACATGATACTTGAGATGGGGAGAGGTCGTTTGACCTTGGGCGTCGTTGATGATCGCTTCGAGATGGTCATGCCTTCCAGCACCACGTCATCTAAAGCTACGAAGCAGTGCCGCATGGAAAAGCATTTTGATCACAATATCTCGCTTTGTCTAGGGAAGCCATTCTTAGATATGGCTCATGTAATGAATAAGGTGGAGAGAGGGACATTGGCTGTAGACATCATGGAGCAGACCAAGGTTGTGTCCCTTAGCAAAGCTGTAGGTTTTCCTAATGATGAAGAGGAGGACATTCCCCCCTCTACTGAAGATGAGGCCATAGCGAGTTCAGTTTTCAATGCATATCCAGAACTACCACTTGAAGCATGCTTGGTCAATATAACACATGATTGGATGAGAAGCAAATCACTACAGGAGTGTGCCAAGATGCTTCAGTTGCTTCCGTGCTTTTATGCTAGGTACTATGAAGACCTTGGTGAACTCCCACCATTGCTTCAGTCATCCTTAATCAGCCCGCCAGAGTTGGAATTGAAGCCATTGCCACCGCACTTAAAATACACATTTCTAGCTGAGGAAGAGAAGTTGCCTATGATTATTTCGGAATATCTGAGTGCCGAGGAAGAAGACCAGCTGCTAATTGTGTTGAAGAACCATCGAGGTGCATTTGGGTGGTCAGTCGCAGACATGAAGGGGATCTCCCCTACATTGTTCCAGCACAAGATTCGGCCTGAGGAGGGAGCCAAGTCCGTGATTCAGTCACAACATCGACTAAATCCTAGCATGATGGAGGTCATCAAGAAGGAGGTGATCAAGCTCCTTTTTGCAGGTATCATCTATGCGATTTCAGACTCGACATGGGTGAGTCCAACACAGTTAGTCCCTAAAAAGGGGGGAATTACAATTACAAATAATTTGTTAAATGAACATGTCCTGACCCGTTTGGTAACCGGGTGGTGGTACCACTGATTGAATGCTGCTACGCTTAAGGATCACTTCCCTCTTCCATTCATTGATCAGATTTTAGAGCGTTTAGCCGGCCGATCACATTTTTGTTTTCTTGATGGTTATTCGGGGTATAATCATATTTCCATTGATCCTAAGGACCAAGAGAAGTCCACCTTCACTTGTCCTTATGGAACATTTGCATACCGTCATATGCCATTTGGGTTGTGTAATGCACCGGCAACCATTCAAAATTGCATGCTTGCCATTTTTTCGATATGGTTGAACGCTGTTTGGAGGTTTTTATGGACGATTTCTCCGTCTATGGTGCGTCCTTTGACGAGTGCTTATACAATTTGGAAAATGTGATGCAACGTTGTGAGGACACACATTTGGTCCTTAATTGGGAGAAATGCCACATGATGGTGAGTGAAGGGATAGTGCTAGGACATAAAGTGTCTAGCAAAGTGTTGGAGGTAGACCTGATAAAAATCGAAGTGATTTCCAAATTGCCCCCACCGAATTCGGTTAAAGGGGTTAGGAGTTTTCTAGGTCACGCCGATTTTTATCGCTGCTTTATAAAAGATTTCTCTAAAATTGCCAAACCATTATCTGAGTTGTTAGAAAAGGATGCTGTGTTTGATTTTAATGAAAAATGTCTACATGCGTTCAACGTGCTTAAGGAAAAACTGATTTCCGCACCGGTTGTGCAAACACCGGACTGGACTAAGTCGTTTGAATTAATGTGTGACGCGTCAGATTTCGCAGTTGGGGCTGTTTTGGGACAATGTGTGGACAATAAACCTGTTGTGATTTTCTATGCATCAAAAACACTGAATGACGCTCAATTGAACTACACAACAACCGAAAAAGAACTTCTTGCCGTTGTTTTTGCTTTTGAAAATTTCGGCAGTATCTGGTTCGATCAAAAGTTGTAGTATGGATGGACCACACCACCATTAAGTATTTGATGGAGAAAAAGGATGCCAAACCTAGATTGATTAGGTGGATCTTTCTTTTACAAGAATTTGATATTGAAATCAAAGATAAGGCGGGCATTGAAAATGTGGTCGCGGACCATTTGTCTAGGTTGGAGAGGGTAGATGAAAAGGATTTGCACATACCCATTACCGAGACATTTCCTGATGAACAACTCTTATCCGTGAAATCAAAAGATCCTTGGTTTTCTTACATTGTCAATTATCTCGCTTGCAAAATTATCCCAGATGATTAGACATACCAGGAGAAGAAGAAGTTTTTCCATTCCTTGCGTTATTATTTCTGGGATGACCCTATTCTGTTGAAGCAGTGCATGGATGGTGTATTACGTAGGTGTGTGCCGGAGGTGGAATACGAAAGTGTTCTTCGTCATTGTCATACACTACCGACGGGTGGCCACCATGCTATTTCTCACACTGCAGATAAAGTACTTGAAAGTGGCCTATCCTGGCCTACTTTGTTCAGGGATGCTTACGATTTTGTGCGGCAATGTGATTCCTACCAAAGGGCGGGTAACATCTCGAAAAGACAAGAGATGCCCCTCAATGTATTTCAAGAGGTTGACATGTTCGACTTGTGGGGTATAGATTTTATGGGACCCTTCATGTCCTCAAATTCTAATCTTAAATTCTTTTAGCTATTGATTATGTGTCGAAGTGCGTAGAGGCAATACCCACAAGGACTAATGATGTTGTTGTAGTGTGTAGGTTTGTTAAAGAATATAATTTCTGTAGGTTTGGTGTACCCAAAATGATCATTAGTGATGGGGGTACACATTTCCGAAATCAAAAGTTCAAGGCACTATTGAGAAGGTACGGGGTAAAACATAACATTGGTACCCCGTACCACCTGCAAACTCAAGGGCAAGTGGAAGTCTCCAATCGGGAGATTAAGAAGATCTTAGAGCGCACTGTGGCTTCCACGATAAAGAATTGGAGCACCCTTCTACCGGATGCTTTGTGGGCGTATAGGACGATGTTTAAGACACCTATAGGCACTATGGCTTTTAGGTTGGCTTATGGTCGGGCCTACCATATGCCAGTGGAATTGGAGCATAAAGCGCATTGGGCGTTGAGGAAGTTAAATTTGAACTATGATGGAGCGGGAAAGAAAAGGTTGCTTGAGCTCAATGAACTTGACGAGCTGCGGATGAATGCATATGAAAGCTCACGGATCTACAAGGAGCGAACAAAGTTGATTCATGATCGCCATATTCAGATGCGTGTCTTCAAGAAAGGAGATCGCATACTTTTGTTCAACTCCATGTTGATGATGCATCCTGGGAAATTGAAATCTCGATGGAGTGGACCGTTCACCGTGGAAGAGGTAAAGCCACACGGTGCAATCATGGTGCGTGATGGAGAGACAACATTCCAGGTCAATGGGCAACAATTGAAATTGTACTTCGGTGAAGATTACACAAGGAAGATGAATGAGGTCAAACTCATTGCACTTCCAGATGCATGAGAGCTTCAAGTTGTCTAGCCTAAGATGTTAAATAAGGGTGCTGGTTGGGAGGCAACCCAGCCATCGGTAGTTTAGTTTAGTTTCTTTAACATTCATACTTTGGTTTGTTTTGACTTTGTTTTTAGTGTAAAAAAGATACTGTGATTGTTTGCTTTATGTGCAGGACTGAGGCAGAGTCTATACCATCGACCCTTGTGTCGATGGTATTGAGTTGGGTACAGGTTGGCGACTGTAGAATCGCTCTACGTCGATACCATCGATGGCCTCGTCGATGGTATTGACCCACCAATAGGTTAATTGCAAGAAGGAGGCCATAGTATCGACATGGGTGTCGATACTCACGACATCTCGGGAGATATTCAGAAGAAATCGTCTCAGTGCAGTCGATACCATCGACGAGCCAGTCGATGGTATTGACCCAGTTATAGGCAGAAGGCGGCGGTCGGGCCTCGCAAGGGTATTGCCCTAACCAGAAGTCGATACTATCGACTTGCGTCGATAGTATCAACATGACACATCACCGATCCGCGAGAGGAGATCAACGGCGATCACTACATCGAGAGAGTCGATATGTGGGACGTGTCAATACCATCGACACCTATCAATAGTATCGACACTTCATCGATCCGGGCCCCCACATCTAGCCATCGACAACCGTCAATACCAGTGGCAGACGGATTGTGCTACAGGAGTCGATACCATTGACTCGCGTCGATGGTATCGATGGGTATACAGCAGCGCCGACCACAGTTATATAAGAGATGTATTGTCATCATATGACGTCACACCTTCAGAGAAATCCTTCTCCACTTGTGTCAAGCATCTTTGTGAGCAACCGGAGCCCAGATACGAGCATCTACGACGAGTGTTCTTCACCAAGCCTTCATCGAGCGGAGATAATCTTCTCCGACCTTCTCCGAGCTCCATCTTCTAATCCCTCTTCTTCTTCGACAATGGTGCACACCACCGGTGCATCTTCTTCACGCGCGACACCGATGGAGATCTCAGTGTTCATTCCTCCACCGATAGGATCCATTTCACATCTGCGGATTGTCCATCCTTCCACATAAATCAAGAAGGTCTATGAGGAACTAATGAAGTGCAAGATTGAGCTGACCCGCTATGTTGATCGGGAGATGATCCGTAACCTGGGGTTCGAGGCTAATCTGGCCTACGTTCTTAAGGGACATGTGAAGCATACGGGCAGGAGGCCCGATGAGATGGAATTCCACACTGATGGCTAGCCGTTCTTCGGTGAATGGCCGACATACAAGGAGCTGGTGGCAGAATTCATGGCGTCGCTGGATATTTGTGTCGTGCCAAACGACATCATCGCCACAGATCGCGAATGGATCAAAGGTCGTGTTTCCTTCCGGTTGTACAATAATGATTACACTCTCACTCTCCAGCAGTTCAACTCCATCTATAACTGGAATCATGGGCGACAACAGTACCGGAGGCCATACAACTGGACTGATTATGATGCTATCTTCGCCGAGCTAGTGACTGTACCACTGGGAAAACCTGTGAGCTACCACAACCCGGCGGTAGCAGACTTCGAGCATCCGTTCGTGCAGATTCTTCACCGCATGTTCTGCACCACACTCGTTTCTTGTGGTGACTTGTCTCTTAGCAAGTTTCAAGAGACAAACCTATTTTTCCTCCACAAGCTACTGAAGCGGCAAGAGTGTAACTGGGGAGCATTTTTCTTGCAGCGTGTGTTGGCTGTAAAGAGGAGCATGCGGAAGGCTCGAATTCATTTTGGAGGGCTCATCACACCACTGGCCCAATATCTTGGGTTGAATTTCTCTCAGCTGACTCCTCTCTCCAACAGAAGCAAGGTCAATTTGCATCACCTTCACCGCTCCAACCTCATCCTGCTGTGTGATAGATTGGTGTATGCCCACTGCCACGTTAATCACGCTTATCAGGAGTGTTCACTCCCCGACCATGTCTTCCACATCGAGGGTGCTCAGCATTTTCGATGGCTGGTTATCGCCATTGATGATTCAAATGAAGACGGCAGCAATAATGATAACGAAAATGATGGCAACGAGGTCGAAGAGGAAGAGGAGGCCTACACTCCTCTTCGTTCATGAGTGGCACCTAGGAAGTGTCCTCGCATGCATCCGGGTGCATCTTCTTCTTACCAGCCTCCGCCACTACAGCCACCACAGCCCTCGCAACAAAGCGAGGATGTCTACTCTATGCAAGGAATGTATGCCATATTGCAGGATATACAACAGACACAGTAGCAACATACAACGACATATGCCAGTATTCATGATACAACGAATCAGCTGCTTGGCAATCAAAGGGCTATTTTTGAAAATAAGTGCCTCCTCCTCGACAACCAATAACACATCCACGACAGGTTGCATAGGATGGAGATGCAGCAGCAACCCTTCTATGATCATTACTGGAGCCAGAACTACTTTGGGGGGTATCCACAACCTCCGCCCATGCCCCCATTATGATCCGAGCTTTCAGGGGCAGTACCCATCTTGGGACCCCACGGCCCCACAGTACCTGCCTCCGCCAGAAGAGTGATCGGTATCTCTGTTCCAACCTTTAAGATTGTTTTTGACTATGAGGCCATAGTCGAATTCAAGCTTAGGGGGGGAGTTGGAACATCCCTATCATTTAATTTTCTCACTTTTTAGTTTTTATTGTTTTCATTCTTGTCATTTAGTTTTTGCAATCTTAGATTGTTTGTAGGATCCACATTCTATCTAGTGTAATTGTGGATGTATTAAGTCATGTGTCATCTCATTTGCTTGTACATTGGGATCAAGGGAAAATTTTAAATTTTTTAGTGTTTGCAAGATTGAGTTGTTAAACTTTGAGCACATAACTTAAGAAAATGATTGGGTTTGTCAACTCTAAAATACAAATCACAACTTTACATTCATTTTGGTTCATGAAAAGTGGATGGAACGGGTTGTTTGAGCCTAAATTGACCAAATTATAATGAGACTCTAATTTGAAGTAAGAGAGAGAAACCTCTTAATTACTACACAGGTCAGTAAGGAGGGACACATAATACTTTTCAAAGGTTCGGTCAATTAGTCTTGTGATCTTTCCACTCCATTGTTTTTCACAATCCACCATAAGAATTGCAAGTACTTTACAGTTTTAATCTTTTTGATTGCATCTCATGTAGATAAGTCTTGCATTGCAAAAGTATTTTCACATAATTTGCATAAAATAAGAAAAAGATTATAAATTAGTATACATGCACTTTCTCCTTAGGTACATGTCATTTAGATGCATCATGGATCATTTTGTAGTTGCATTCATATTTTTATGCATTTAGACCACATCCTGTATCTTATTTCTTCTGAAACATTAAGGGTGATGAACTTGTTCCATGCCTTATGAATGTTTCAAGTATATAGTTATGCAATAAGAAGTGAGCCTGACAAATAATTCAGTATTGTTATTGGATACAAGGGCCTTAAAAAAGAAAAAAAAAGAAAAAAAAAGAAAGCTATGAAAATGAAAAATAAAAAGAATTGAGAAGTAAATAGGAATGCGAAGGAGAAAGGAGCATGCTTTTCACTACATATTAAGAAGAATAAGAACATGATGGTGTTCTCTTAGATATTCCATCTCACCTTGAGACGGAATGATAGTGCATGCATCATTCCACCCAAATGTATGCATTAGGGCAATTACACTTGCATAAGCATCATTTTGGTCATTTTTGTTTTGTGCATGTTGAAACCTTATAATGCTTCCATTTCTTCTATAAGCCACCCGTTCCATTCACCCGTTGCTCGAATTGGTAGGCCACCATGATTTTCTCCTCACTTATGAATATCAGGAGAGCTGCTTCCATGTAGATGGTAGTTAGGGTGAGCAACGTAGCATACGAGATCACAAGATGCACCGAGTCTGAACCGGTGAATTTTATTATGTTAACTGACTTATATGATAATGTTCATCAATTTTGAGGTATATATCTTTTATGGATGATTATTGTCACCTTTAGGGTAATTATCATTCTGTGGTTAGTAAGGGTCGGTTTGTGAATGTCCGGTGGGAATCATGTGATGATGTTTGTTGTGGTGATCTATTCTTTAGTTGACTTTCGCAATTCTATTCTATGGTTTTGTTGCTCAAGGGTGAGCAATGTTCAAGCTTAGGGGAGTTTGATGCGATGATTTCGAGTCGCATTTATAGACATATTTTACTTGTATTTTATGCGTTTATTGGTCATTTTGGTGGCAAATATTGCATTATTCATCTACTTTGGTCTATGATCCTTCTCAGTGTCAAATCTCCCTTATTTTAGTATTTTGAGCATAAATTATTAAAATAATATGTTTTATTTTGACTTACATGGTTCTGTGTTGAAATTTCAAGAAAAATGAATATTTGCTGTTGTCGATACCATCGACAGTGGTCAATACCATCGACAAGACCACAGGTTACCAGCTGCAAGGAGCATCGCAGAGTTGATAGTATCGACACAGAAGTCGATGGTATCGAGATACCATCAGGTTGTTGGCGAGAAGACAGTCGATACTATCGACACTCAAGTCGATACTATCGACACGAGGAGCTTCAGTGACGGAAAAAGACAAAAGCGACACCTAAGAGAGTCGATACCATCGACCCTCGTCGATGGTATCGAGTTAGCATCAGTCGTGAAAAAGAAAAGAAAAGAAGACCAACTGATACCGTTCAAGGTCGATACTATCGACTCACATCGATAGTATCGACAATGTCAGATATAAGTTGGTTTCAGATCATTCTAAATCTGACGGCTGTGATATTTTGCCATCCTAACTCGGTGATTATACCTAATGATGGCGGCCAAGAGCAAGGGATCACGTCATTAACCGTTGCACACATCATGAGAAGGTGTGGAGAGAAGAACGAAGCCCAGAAGCACACCCCAGTCGTCCCGGACGCCGAATAAGACATTTTCCATCACCGAAAGGCCGAAGATCGTGCATTCTACACCAATGACCGCTTGGATCTTCTCCGTTCATGGGTTTCACCACTCAATCACGTTTTTATCCATGTTTCCCCTTTTCTCTACCATATTTTGCTCTGAGATGAACATGCGGGGCTAATTCCCTTTATCTTTAGGACTGGGAGTAGCCTGGGGAAGCATTGGATGACAATTTTATCATAGTAATTCATCATTTATCTCCTAAATCTGAGATATAATTTCTTTTTCTCAATCATATTGTTATGCTTTATCACCATAATAATAATCTAATGCCCTTAATTACTTTGAAAGAAGAATTAATGGTTGAAAAGAGACAAAATTCACATTAATTGACAAATCCCTTGAACAAAGTGGTGTAAGGTTAATGGTGGACTCTCAGAGGTCGTTTCTAATGCACCTAGTCTAGGGTATAGGTTGCTACAACGGTGGAACCGACCTAGACATAGGTAGTGAATTGTACCACGACAGTGGGCAATTCTGTTTACAGGCCACTACCCAGAGGGAGAGAGATAAATCTGAGTTGCTATACAGAAATTCATACAATGAAGACTTGCGGTGAAACCACAATCCTAAAGATATCCACTTGAATTGATTAAACTAAACCTTTAATGGATTGTTCTATTTCATTTTATTTCATTTTCTTTTAATTTTACAACAACTTCCAACTTTTTAGCCGGTCTAGCTGATTGCGAGTAGTTAGTAGTAGTCTCCGATAATTCAGTGTCCCTGAGTTCATCTCGGTCCTCACAAAGGCCTATATTAAATTGACGCGTACACTTGCGTTTGATGCACGGTAAAATCGTGTCAACCCTACAAAAGGGTCCCTCTCCCAGGATGGGAGGAAACTACATCTTGATAACAACGGTCACAAATGTCCTTATGTTTAGGGTCTGCATCTACATGAGCATTCTTAATCCTAGAAAGCTACTAAGGCACATGTAGACCACTTACTAAACCATGCTAGGTTATACTTGTTCTCTTTCCTCAACATTAGACCAACGTAGTTGTGAGGGTTTCATCAAACATACCATTAACATAAGGGGTTTCCTTTATCTCTACACATGAGGAGTACCATGCTCGAAACTATAGAGACTCAAATCTCATCATGAGCAATGGGTACACTGCTTTCCCTCTTAGGCCTAGGAACCCTAGGTTCACCTTTGGGTGTCCAAATGCATGCGCAAACTCTTAACCACGAATCAAGCATGTATAAGGCATGACATGCACTCCCTATCATCGTTTTACTTGAGCAACACATCAGGGTCGAGTCCTCCTCAAGGACAACCAACAAGGTATAAGGCCTCACAACCTATTACCAAACCTCTCCAGGTCTATAGAACTCTTCTTCCTGTATCATAAAGTAAACACCTATACCATAGGCACATAGGTAACAAAAGCATCATCCTCTCTCTAGGGTTTGGTTCCTCTAATGGAAACCAAGATATCATCAGCCTCTAGGGATCATGCATGAGGCAACCACTACCATCCACTTAGGTCACATCATTCTCGACTCCCCATGATTCCTCACATCTCGGGGTTTTAGGTTTCTAAACTCCTTTCTTGGTTCCTTCTTTTTCTCTCTAAAGCTAACTCCACATCCAATCAAACTACTAGAGATCATCTCTCCATGAAGCATCAAGCTCATAGGCATACCTCTACGTGGGTGAAGCCTATACTCCAGCTTATGTTTGCTCATGATTATCCATAGCCCCTTATGCTTGTCCTTCTGGCTTCGGTTCTAACTTACTGCTCATACTATTGAAGCACTTTGGGTGTAAGCTATCCCCTACTTGCCTAAGCCCATAGGGTATCTATAGGTTCCCTTCTAACCTCATCCATGAAGGAGCTATCCTTCGCTCTGACATGCATGACACTCTCCAGGGTTGGGTCGCCAAAGGTACTAGGTCATCTAACCTCTTATGGCATCCCAAAGGCATGTCCAACCAAACACTCGGTCAACGATGACATCTTACTCTTCATGTCATCTTTCTCTCTATCCTTCACTTAGGGTCAGGGTTAACATCATCCTCAAAGGATGTGCTAGGTCTCTACTTTTAATGGAGGTCTCTACCTCCAAGACTAACTCTCTCTACACATCCTCCTGACAAAGCGGTCTATCCTCAGGTTTCTCCTAAGAGCAATGACAACTCATGTCATACGACCTAAGCATGTATATATTCTTTAGTTTGTGCTTAATCTATTAAGCTTATGTCCATGACATTTTATTTACATGCTTTTCATTAATTTGGTAGAGGATTCCTTAGACCTTATTAACCTTACCCATACCTCAAGAGTGTGAGGAGAAGAGAGGAAACCCTAATCCTTAAGGTCCTTAATAGAATTTGAGTTGACAAGGGATGAACAAGATGAGAGAGTCCTAAAGGTATCTTATTTCGAGTCATATCCTAAGACATCGACCAGGCAGTCACACAATTCGGGAGTCCTCGTATTCTGACTAGCGGTGCGGAGGAAAATATTGCCAACCCTCAGACGTGATCCTTTCCTAGACACGTCAATCTTTCGGACAATCGTCTAATAACTCCCTTGGTTCTATGAAATTTGTAAATTTATTAATTATTAAAGATTAAATGAGGAACCTATGCTCTGATACCAATTGTAACAACCCTGCCTCCTGGTAATTCCCATTTAAGGGAGACTGAAAGGTCAGAGTTGTTATCCAATAACCCGGATCAAAGGTTCGACAAATAATCAATAACAATTAATAAATTTTACCAACTAAACTGAAAACTGGTATAGAATAAAATTTTGCATACCTTTAAAAAATTGGGATTTCTAAACTTCTATCCATCAAGATACTAATCTAACTAATCTTCCTGTGCACATTAATTCCCATTTAATTCTACATATGCCACTTTATTGTTTGTTCTTTTCATTTGTACCTAAAACACCGACAAACAAAACGTCAGTCAGTAAGAAGTTGGTATGTGGGGGAAACAATAATCGTGAAACTATAATAACAATGTAGTCATCCAAATATCATTTAACATCCAAGATTACTCTTTAAGCAATACTACTCAATCCTTACCTATCCCCTATCTCTGTGCTATCCCTGCAGTGGACATGGATACTACCTCTCTCATTTGGTATATCTATTCCCCCATGGCCCTACCACATAGGTACCCAATACCTAGGGTTATGGGGTCGCATGGCCTTACCCAAAGGTAGCCCAATCCCTGACTCATGGTGACTTGATGGTCCTACCCCATGGGTAGCCATGTACTAAGTCATTCAATGGCCTGATGGACCTACCCCGTAGGTAGCCATATACTAGGTCAGTCTATCAAGCTACAGAGGGGACTAGGATTTGAGCTAGTAGGCACATATCTTAGGTGATAGCCATATCATCATTATAATTTGCAAGAATTAAATGCAACCAACAGTTTAACTCATGCCATCGATAAAACCTCAAAAACCCTTAGGAAACTAATTCGGGATATTCATAAGTGTAACCACATACCTGTCAAGCAGACTCAGATGCAGGAATAGTCCAAATAAGCAAGTAATCCAGAATCAAGCAAGTACACAGTTCAATCTTGAAATATACATCCAATTCCTATTTATCAAAAACTATCCAAACCATCTTGCTACTTATGGTTTCTATTCCTTTGTAGGGTTTTCATTCCTCTTTTTAGGGTTTACTTTGCAATTAGGGTTTTACTTCCCTTTACTCTTTTTAAACCCTAATTTTCTCATCTATCCTTCACAAAAGTTATTAAGGTTACCTATTACAAACACATAGCCGTAATTTCAGATTAATGCACAAATAACCATCAATTAAGTCCATTAAGCTTCTTTTACATTAAAGCTACCATTTTTATCCTTTTCAATCTATGACAAAGTCATTATTCTTGTTTATCATCAATTTGTAGTTCATTATGCTCTAATACTCATATGAACGTTATTCATCATTAATTCTACCCTTTATCCACTAGGAAAACCTAATTTCCACATTAAGGGTATTTAACCACAATTAGGAACTTTAATGCTCGAAATAGCTTAGTATCATTATTTCTTAGCTTTATTCATGATTTTTGAATAATTAAAGCCATTTAGAGTCGAATTTGCAAACATTAGGCTTTCAAGGCCCATTAAAGTATATACATGCGCATGAAACTCTAAATCAAACTATTTACGTGCAAACTTCATCCTTTTTGTTCCTAATGTTCCTTTTCATGATTAACAGGTTAATTTCAACTTTAATCATCCATTAAACCCTTCTAAATAAATTAATCATTTCAAAATAGGATTTCTTAATCTTTAATTCATTAAAGTTGATAACTTACACTACTTTTCAAATTTGAAGAGGAATTAGCTTCTAACTATATTTTGATAAGATTTCCGTCATTTTTCTAAGCAACTTTCATATTTTATGCATTCTAATTCGAGCTACGAATAATTAACTATGAATTTTACAAAAACCACTTACTTTGGCCAATAGGGAGGTGCCACGTTGCCTCTCCCATGCAACACATGCTTGACTTGTTCAGAAAATTTCGAATTGTCCATTCTGCCCTCCTTTAAGTGGGTCGACGCTTCATACCCCAGAGGGGTAAAACAGTCCAACACCACCCTGCTCCTTCTTCCTCGCACAAACTCCAGGTCGTCGCCCTAGCTGTCGACCTGCAGCACTACATGGGCTATTTCCCACCACCTCGAGGCTCGTTCCTTGCTGGAACTTCTTCCCTATCTCCGCCCCCCCTTCCGTAGCCAACCAGGCTGCAAAGCATGGCCAAGATGGCTTGTGCCATGCATGCCAAACTCTCGTGACCTGCTAAACTGCTTGCAGGCCTTCGGTAACTGTTGCGCAAAAGAAGGAGGATGGGACAGTTAGACGACTCTTCCTGGGTGGTCGTTAGATCCTCGTACCTCCCTTGAGCCCCATCGCAGCTCTCTTGTCATCCCGAGATAGCATTACCTCCCACTGTTAGGGTTTACACGAAGTGGAAGATGGGAGAGAGATAAAGGACTTGGGATTCTTCTTAAACTCGAGCCATAGGCTCTCCCCCTTATATAGGGGAGGGTGTCCACGCCCCAAGACATTGATCCAAGAGGGACTAAGCCCTCTCCTATTAGGAATCATATTCCTTCCATGACAAGCAAGCTTCTCTCTCTCTTAAACATCTTCTTAATACAACATATTCATTGGATTTTTTTAGGAATATGAAAAGCATCTCCCTTATTCTCTTTTAGACTTGTCATTTAATCCATTGGCACAAATTTCTATTTTCTTTTAATAGAAATTACTTCCTTTTAAACCATACTACAAAATCATTCATTATGCATCATATTATTCTCTTATTTTCTATTTTTGGTATTTTCTCTTTCTCTTCTCCATTGGGGATCCTTGGACCCCAAGAAACTCAAATATTTCGAAATTCCTTTTTAAGGATACTTATTATCCTTCTAGATGCATCTATATTCCTTATTTCACATTATCTTGTTTGTTTCTTATTAAAATATCTCTTTATGAGGATTTCTCTTTATTTCTCTTTTATTTTCCTCATTGGTATTCCTTTTAATGTTAGGAATCCTTGGGATACGAAATTCCACTAAGGATAACTCAATTATACTTCTTTCCACTTATTTTCCACATTTTATCATTGTTTTCAATTTCTTTCTTAATAAAGAAATATATAATTGATCTTTTCTTTTCTTATTGCTTTATCTTTGCAATTTTGGGCTCCTTGGAACCCAAGGAACCCAAGAGGCACGAAATCCCTCTTTGGATTTGCCTTTTAGAGGTTTCCACATTTTTCTTTCCTCTATTTTCTTATTTACTCAATAATAGAGTTTCTTTTGTCCTTTCTTTGTTATTGGGCCCAATTGCCAATAAAGCCCACAATACAATAATCAAGGCTATTGTCAACATAATCCATTTATTCAAAATAAATTATATCGTTATTTGTTCAAATATCTTTAATATGAGAAATTACATTTCTCACCAAATGAACCCAAAACTTGGGGTTGTAACACTCTTCTTTCCTGCCTCATCATAGCTCATATTAAGCTTTCGTAACGCCCAGTGCGCTTTGTGCTCTAACTCGACTGGTAGATGACAAGCCCGCCCATAAACCAGCCTAAAAGGTGTAGTGCCTATAGGGGTTTTAAAGGCAGTCCTATATGCCCATAAAGAATCTGGTAGTAGTGCAATCCAATTCTTCCTCGAGGATGCCAGTGTGCGTTCCAATATCTTCTTGATCTTCTGATTAGAAACCTCAACTTGGCCTTGCGTCTGCGGGTGATACGGGGTACCAACATTGTGCTTGACCCCATGTTTACTCAATAGTGTAGCAAATTTCTTGTTCATGAAGTGGGTGCCTCCATCACTTATAATCATCTGTGGCACACCAAACCTGCAAATAAAAATTCCTTCACGAACCTACACACTACCACATCGTCATTAGTCCTTGTGGGTATTGCCTCTACCCATTTCGACACATAATCCACGGCAAGCAAAATATACAAATTGGAATTTGAGTACACAAATGGTCCCACGAAATCAATGCCCCACAAATAAAATACCTCCACTTCTTGAAACACGTTGAGGGGCATCTCTTTCCGCCTTGAGATGTGACCCGCCCCTCGACATGAATCACATCTTTTCACATAGTCATAGGCCTTCTGAAAGAGTGTAGGCCAATAAAGGCCACTCTCCAACACTTTGGCCGCTGTCCTTGTGCTCGCATGATGACCGCCAGTGGGTAGTGTATGATAGTGACTAAGCACACTATTATATTCACCTTCTGGTACAAACCTGCATACGATACCATCCCTGCATTGTCTCAACAAAATGGGGTCATCCCAAAAATAATATCTTAAAGAATGGGAAAATCTCTTCTTTTCTTGATAAGTCCAATCGTCCGGTATTTCCTTCAATGCAAGATAATTCACAATATTCGAAAACCACGAATCCTTAGATTTTATAGAAATAATTTGCTGATCGGGAAACGTCTCGGTAATGGGTATATTGATATCTGTCTCATATACCCGCTCTAGCCTAGACAAGTGGTCCGCAACCACATTCTCAATGTCTGCCTTATCTTTAATTTCGATGTCAAACTCTTGTAAGAGCAAGATCCACCTAATCAATCTAGGCTTGGCATCTTTATGTCAAACTCTTTTAAGAGCAAGATCCACCTAATCAATCTAGGCTTGGCATCTTTATTTTCCATTAAGTATTTTATTGTCGTGTGGTCCATCCAAACCACGACTTTTGACCCTACTAAATATTGCCTAAATTTTTCAAATACGAAAACCATGGCAAGCAGCTCTTTTTTAGTGGTGGTATAATTAAGTTGTGCATCATTTAAAGTCTTAGATGCATAGAAAATCACTACATGTTTGTTCTCAAAACACTGTCCAAGAACAACACCTACAAAAAAATCCGACGCTTCGCACATAAGCTCAAAGGGCTTAGTCCAATCCAGTGTTTGGACAATCGACGTAAGTTTTCTTTAAGGACATTGAAGGCATGGATGCATTTATCATTAAAATCAAACACAACATCCTTCTCAAGTAATTCATACAACGGTTTAGCGATTTTAGAGAAATCCTTAATGAAATGACGATAAAACCCTACATGCACTACAAAAAAATTGGCCTTTATCGAAGAACATTTGTGAGGAACCGAAAATCGTGAATAATGATGTCTATTTGTGAGGGATCATCCTTCAAACATGGGACCAAATCCCTCAACCGTGTTTTTTACATCCTTAGACCTTTTATGTGAACACTAATCCCTCACAAATAAATTACTCACTAATCACCCCGTGAAAAATACCATGCCAAATATTTCCCTCCATCTCATAACCCTTCCCTCCATTCTAAAACACAACATTTGCAAATCAAAAAAAAAAAAAAAAAGATAAACCCTCCCCTCTCACGCCGTGCTCCCTCCCGCACCGTGCTCCCTCCCCTCTCACGCCGTGCTCCCTCCCGCGTCGTTCCTCTGCCTAGCCGATTGCGTCGTGCTCCCTCCCCTCTCACGCTGTGCTCCCTCCCGCGCCGTTCCTCTGCCTAGCCGATCCCCGCGGGGTGCCCCACGATAACCAGGAGAAGGAACCGCCGCACAACCAGGGCAGATCTGGGTGATTGTATGCTCCCCCTAATACCTTGGCCAGTGTTTGCCTTGATGTTGTAGTATACAAATCTGGAGAGGCAGCACGACAGCCACGAAGATCAGGAACCCCCGAAGGTGGAGCATTTTGTCGGTGCTGCTAGGATTGGGTGTTGGACAGGGTGCCCTCACATCCTCTGACGCATGCGTGCGTGAGAGCAATCACGCCTCATAGGACTACTGGACTAGCATTGTTGTGGCCAACTATGGCTGCTAAAGCATCAGTCACTGCTTCAAAGGTAGGTTTTTTCTTGGCACGCGACAGGACTCCAGTGGCTTTGAGAATCTCTTGATCGGATTTAGTCTGCCCCTACGTCTGCGTGTAAGCCGCCGGAAGACTGGATCTCCGACGAGTGAAATACAAGTCATGTTGCTCCCTTTCAATCGGAAAATGTCTCCGTTAGATCCTATATGCTTCTCCACAGAGCAGTCCCCAGTGTACCTCAACGACGATAGGTTGGGTTTCTCACTTGTCAATATATCTTCTTCCTTTCTTGTTTGTTTCCTAATTTCCCATGTCCCCTCTTCTTCTTGATCAGTAAGGGGCGGTCTGAATTACAATTTTTGAAATCCTAGTAGGGGGTCGCACTTTACCTATGTCCAAGGAAGTGAAAACAAAGAGAGGGATCATTGCTAATCGGTCTTTGATAACAATAATATCGTCAAAATCGAGGGCAGGTCTACACGGGGAGCTTGCTAGGCTCACAAAATGAAAATGGTTGATTTAAGGAGTGTGAAATTGTTATGATTGAGTGATGCTACTTCTCTTAGCTCTGGGTGACGGTTGTCTTTGGCTGTGAAGGATTTCCCACCTCTCCTGCAACAGGTGATCACTTGTTCATATAGTAGTAGATGCATAAATAATTGCAGTGGTTGTCTTGATCGGTATTGATAAATATTCAGTCCCCCATAGCATCCTGGTTTTAATAAAATCCTTGACAACGTTTGCTTGCCATATGTATTGTTTTTTTCTGGCTGCATCCTGCAACACCTACTTCTCACTTCGATTTTACCATACAGATTCTTATCAATGAATCATTAGCTTCCAATTATCAGCATTAAGCAGCGTAATACTTACATGAAGAAAACATAAAAATAATCGATATCAATCAATAATGAATTATGTAACTAGAGCCATGGGAACAATGCCACTATTTGGATAAAGTAAACAAGACCATCAAATGAAGGTAAAAACAATACCACTGGCTTTGATATTAACTTATTATGGTTATAATATTTTTGTTTTGTTGGTGCACATTTTACTGAAGGTGCTTATGAAGTGTGTTGGTAATTCATAAATGGGAGAGCTTGAAAGGAGACATGAGGAAACAAACATACAACATAGAACATAGAACATAGAAAGGAGTCTGACCTAAATAAGGTAATGAAGTCCAAAAGAGCACATGGTGTTCCATGTGTTTAAAACCCATCTAAAACATTGTCAAACAAAGTCAGTTAACATGAGATTTGGAAACCTACTTCACCTTCTTTCCCTCTGAACATGAATGCATATCTTCTCTTTTTGATAACCAAACTATTTTCTTTGAAAATATTTGGTAATTTTTCCTCCAATTCAATTTGATGGACTAGGTAGTCATAACTGGTAAAGAATCCCTATATTTTACATAACGAGTCAATTTATTTTCTTTATGGAAATCAAACTGAGTTTATTTTCTTGATTATCTACATTATACAACATCCAATTGCAAAATCTCAAAGAGTTTCCTACATCAACATTAATGCTCAAAAAATATTATTTCAATTCATAATTTACATAGAATAATATTTATATGTACTCTTATAGTCGTTGATAATTATTTATCATTGTTAAATCCATTCTGCTTAATGTCACAATGTTGTTTTCTATATGCCAAATTTGGTTTCGATGGTAGGACAGAGTTGTTAAGTGCAAACGTTACAAATATGTTTGTACCATTTGGTATAGGTAAACATATATGCTATATATTTAGTATCAAAGATGATCATGTTTTTGGTAACATGCCTTTCGTTGTTGGAGCACAAACTGATTAGATGAGTTCATACCATCTTTATTTTTGGTTTCAAAGTTCATTGCAAATTGCCCCTTAACATTATTCTCACTATTCTCAAGAGGGTGCTCTTTTCACACAACTTTAACATCATACTTCTCACAAGGAACAAGCCCAAACGAGAGGTGATTTTCCACACTAAATTTTTTGGGATATCTTCTTTTCATAGTAGGGACTGAAAGCTATTGATATAATCCAGAATCTAAAGTAGATCTAGTTTTTCTTTTGTAAACTAGAGTATAACTAAGTATCATTTAGAACAACCATATCCTCCTACTTTCCTTATAAATTGTAATGTCGAGTAGTTGTATGAGATTTAGTTTGCTCTTATATTATTATGCCATTGACCAAGACATTGTTAATATATCAACAATCACTATTCTAGGTCATGTGATTATTGAAGATGCAACAATTCCACTTCCAAAGATTCATGGTTATCAGGAAGAAAAGAAAGCATGGCAAGCAAGGTTCTATATTGGGTTTTGACACTGGATGGAAGATCTAGGAATTGATGATCATGAAAATCCAATTATGGGAAATGAAGGTGCTCTTTCTCTTCCTTTCTTTGACAAATTTCTTTAATTCATGATAACTATTTCAATTTTATGTATATGCTCGACATCTATAAACACCAAATGATGGATATTTTTCACTTCTCTATGTTGCATTTATTTGTATATAATGTTGATAGAACCTAGTAATTTCTTCATGTGAACCCACATGAAATATGTGAAATGATCTGTATAGTTTTGTATATTTTAGAAAAATTGGATGGTTTTCTAACCAAATGTCAACCTATATGGTTTTGTTCCTGCTTGGTTTGGTTTTTCAAGATATCTCTTATAGAATTGATGGGTGTTTTGAGAAGCTATCATGCACCAGTCCTGATCATTGTAGGATCAAAGACCATTGTCTTTCTATGATGGTTAGACTTTTATTCTCAGAGTAACTACCTTTTTGTTGCTAGAATGCTTGAACAGTAGTATTTTACCTTTAGATTTTGGGTCACTAGCGCGATGTGAACAAAATAATATCATGTGGATCATATGACCATTTTTAGGCTCATGAGACCAGGAGTTCAAGGTCACTGGTGGTCTTTAAATTTGTTCAGATGGGATTCAAAGAGGAATTTGTCTTATAGGCAATCCAACAAAATGGTATATGCTTACATGTTCTTGATGTATTGCATCCTAGCCAACATTAGTTTCCAGTTTTTCTTTGGGTGGTTTTAAGGATTCTTAGATAAAGTATATTTAACTACTTCCCTTTGCTTTTTTGTAGTTGAAGGGGATAGTGAATCTATTCTGGAAACTCTTCTTGCTTATCAGGTAAAGGCCTTCCTCTCATAGATATGTCTTGGGTGTTGTGATATTTTCTATCTTCTGTCTAGAATGGGCCATCAATCTTTTTATGAGGCTTGATACTAAACTCAACTACCTGATGTATGCAGGTTAGTTTGTAGGTCCCCTAAAGTTGCATATCTGTAGGATGATCCTTTTAAAACTAAAGTTTGCCATTTTCTTGATTACACAGGTCAATTTTAATCTTTAGAGTCACAATTGATGATGTAGAAATTACTTTTGTTGTATCATATCTCCCATCTTGAGTATGTACAAGGATTTGATTTTGTCTAGCTCAAAATTTTTAGCTGCTTGAAGTCTCATATTTCAATGTCTATGGTTCAGACAAGTAGTAGGCATCAGGTATGATTATATTATATCATATTTCAATGTCTATGGTTCAGACAAGTACTAGGCATCAGGTATGATGATAATCTTGCATGTGTTGCTTGTACATTGTGAGCCTATATATTCACGACACATAAAATTTATTGTGCTCTTGTAGTTCATGCATTTTTTGAGTATATATTTTCCAACTTTAGACCAAAGTCGCCAAGAGATGATAGTTAACCAGACTGCAACATAAGATTATGCATATATGAGAACATACTATGTAACAATAAACCCAAGTCAAGGAATTCCTTTCTTGTTAATATGTAGTAGCAGCAACAGTTATAAAAATGTGTACATACGGCCTTGCAGATGACAAAATATAGAGAAACCATGATTTGAGAAAAGAAGCACAAAAATATCAAGTTTTCTAATAATGCTTCTTTTGAAGTGGGTTTCAATCTATTTGTCAGTCCAAATCAAAAGAATCCTCACAACATAGTTATTCAGACACACATGTACTAGTAGCAAAGGCAAACGGGGATAAACCTTGGTGGGTGTCTCAAGGCACCCCATGGCACTCTTTACAAGAGTCACAACACAAACTTCATTGCATCATACCCATTTTTTAGGGCTCACATACCCAAATTACAGATTTCCAATTATTTTTAAAGCCCATAGTGTCCATATCAGGTATTAATGGTCATGATATAGAGTCACAGACTTCAGTGCGTCATGTTCATTTTTTAGGACTAGCAGAGACAGAGAATGTTGAGGTTCCACAAAGAACCGATAACAATGACGCAATGGAAAAGACAAATAGTGACAAGAGATGGCCTGGTTGGCCTGGAGAAAGCGTCTTTAGGATACTGGTTCCATCTCCCAAGGTCGAAGGCATAATTGTCCGCAAAGGGGAATTCATCAAAAAAATGTGCGAGGAGTCGAAAGCCTGGATCAAAATCCTAGAGGGTCCTCCCAGAACTGTAGAATGTGTTGTAAGTCTTGAATCAATTTAAAGAAGTTCTTTAATGTTTTTCTATAACCAAATTCACACACTAGCCCCAAATATTTGTGGTTATCACGTCTCAAACTGAAACTTCGATACTTTGTTTGTTACACCAGGGGTTTACTTGTTTGGATGATTTCTATCAAAGAAAAGACTAGTTTATATGTATTAGGTTTTACTTGGTATGCTAGTATTATATATTTTTCTTTAAGCTCATACTTATTTTAATCACCAGGAATTTTGATTCTATAATGTTTGCATCTCTTTTTGGAAGTAAATTTTCTAATTAACATATTTCTACAATAGCAGAAACTGACATAGTTAGATGGAAGATTGCTTGAGATATTACTTGAAATGATCAAAACAACACAGGAGCCCTCTAAATTTTAACTGAGAAACAATGTTCCTTTTGAAGAAACCCTAAAATCTACACCAGTTGGTTGAGAAATGTAATCTAGACCATGACCTTTCCAAGCTTATACATTAGTGAGAATGATTAATGCAGCCTTTTAGGCTTTACATGTAACAACAAATCAACTAAGAACTGGCAGTCTGGCAGTTTTCGTTGTTGTACTAAGTTTTCAAATGCTCAGCTATTATTCATAGCTGTTAACATTGCGATTTCAAAACTTCCATGCCTTCAGAATATTTTATAACAATTCCTTTGCACGTGTTCCCTAAACATAAACTATAACTATGAATCGAGTCAGTCTGAGACTTATTTGTGTTGTAGATATGTTCCACAATACCTGATCATGTCTCAACATTTCTGAACCTATTTTTAGGCTTAAAATATGTAGACATTTGTATTCAAGCTGTGTCCAGTATGGTCATGTCTATTGTGTAAAGTATATATACTTCCTTGGAGCAAAAATTTTGAGACTAATATATTCATGTAGAAATGAATCAACCCAAATTCATTCACAAATCACAAGTGGTATGGCCATATGGGATATGGCCATATACTCACCTTCAACAATGGATTTGGCAATGAAATTTTGCTTCTTACTATGTCATTACAAGTTTGCCTACAAGAAAGGTGCTATATATAGATGTGGATTACTCATCAATACAACTTTCCTACTATTGTACATGCTTATAAATAAAAAGGCATAACATCTTTGGTTTCATTTATTGGACACACACTCTTTATGTGCTATTCAATCTGGAAAATATCTCACCTAGTTTGAAGTTTTCATATCTATTCCAGAACTCAACCTTTTGAAAGAAATATCACTAAGGGGATTGGCATTTTCTACACGTTCAAAGTTTGATGGTGCATTATGCTCTTCTTCAGATGGAGAATTAATCATGGTAATATTCCTAATAATTGCAAGGCAGAATTTTATGTATGCGGCATATGCCTTGTTAACAATGTTGTCATCTTTGTCTTGTAGATAAGAGCAAATCAAGAGATATTATATTTTTCAGTTTGTCAAAAGGATGCATACCGGTAAGCTTGTTATTCCTTTGTCACAAAATTAATGCTTCTGAACTTGGCAATATGTTGCAAACATTCATAACCATGTTTTTGAAGGTCAATTTGCTAGCTGTAACATTACAGACAATTTATCATGTTAAATAATTGTCATGACTTTGTACTTGGAAGTGTTTGTCAATAGACTAATATCTCACTACAATTTAATTTGAAGTACGTTTAAAGAACTGACATGTTCTAAATTTATTTTAACAACTCGACACTATAAGAACACATTATATTGTATTCTAGGAAAAGTGTATTTTGGAGAAAAAAAGTGAAGTTCTTATCGATGGGTGCGAATTCCACAATACCTTCTGGCTGGTCTCCTTGCATTCGCTACTCCAAGAGGCCTTCATCCACTTCTCCCAGCTATTGTCCTGACTGAACCCTCCCTATGTTGTTTTCAACTGAATACTATGGCAACATCTATAGCTCTCTCATCCTGAAGGATCATTTTTCCCTCTCCATTTCTCTATTAACTTCCATACTTTAACACTAAATCTTTGCCTCTCCCTCATTCTCTCATGTTGCAATAAAAGTAGCAGAAATACAACAATGTCAGTGGTTTCTAACCCTCTCATGCAGCATAAGCAGCAAAGAAGAAAACAAGAGGGTGCAAGTCATGGCTGATCACAATGGTAGGCCAATGTGTGGCAAAAGAAATATGCCATTTGACTAATGAAGAGTGAGATGTGAGGGTTGTCGTGTGAAACAAGAAACGAGAAAAAGAAGGAAGGTAAATTAGGGGGAAGCCAGGGGAGGCCAATGTGTGGAAAAAGAAATATGCCATTTGACTTATGAAGAGTGAGACCTGAGGGTTGTGGTGTGAAACAAGAAACAAGAAAAAGAAGGTAAAGTAGGGGGAAGGCGAAGGGGTACAAGAGGCAAGGAAGCATGCAAACAGAAACACTGGTGGTAGAAGCAGAGGGGGAGGTGGAAAACAGAATGAAGTTGGTGCTGAAATTTCATTTTTCTTAATAAAAGAATGGAACATGTGTTGATGGTTGGGCAATGAGCACTTCATTTTTCTTAATAAAAGAATGGGGACAGTTGTGTCAAACGCGTAGACTTGAATATTTAGGAGAAGAAATTTAGAACTTTTGCCTAATATATGTCAAAGAAGGTTGGTGCCTTGGTGGTCATGGTTTTAAGTGTTTTAATGTCATAAAAACGTCCTTTGAATCATAAATAATAAAATATGACAAAATATTGACATTCAGTAAGCGGATCTCTATCATTTTTTAATGTAAAAGAGAACATTTCAGATTAATATGAAGCACTTCTATCTAAGTAACAAAGATTGATGTTTGCAGGTTCTTTCTACAGTTCCCTAAGGCAACAATCCAATCAGGTACTCCAATAAAGAAGAAGAAAGATCCAGATTGCAAGGATCACTCTTAGTATGTTTTGCTACATATCACATCTGATAAATACTCATTTTATTTCTTATATGAATACGTTTGAGAGGCCTAAGTTGTTTCTTTGAATCACCACCTTAAGTTAATATCTAACTACTGCAAACTCACGTAACTACTTAAGCAAAGTTTAAAACAACTTCTACACGGTAAATGTAAAGATGGAAAAAAGCAAAGCAAAATGCTCCATATAACCTAAGTGATAGTACTATAGGTGTTTATTATTCCATTGTTAGTCTCATAATCATTCTAAGTCTCAAAATAGAATTTTATATGTTTTTGTGTAACTTTCTTTTAATCATTCATAGGGTAGAATTAATTTAATGATGGATTTCTACAGACAATGCACCTTGGAGTAGACCAAAACCAAAATATAAGGGTAAGTTGTTTGTTGTACTATGATTTATGTATTAACTTTAAATTCTATTAATATAATAATTTGTCATTTTTAGGAGAAGAATAATCAAGTACCTTACCGTATGAGGCCTGGAATTGATAAAGAGTGATGCGATGATTTTGAGTCACATTTGTAGACCTATTTCATATGTGTTTTATGCTTTAATTAGTCATTTTCATGGTTAATAACGCATAATTCATCTATTTTGGTCTTTGCTATCATTTTATGTCAAATCCCCTTTATTTCATCTTTTTGAGCATTAATTGTCAAAATATTATTATTTGTGTGAATTTATTTGGTTTCATGTTTGAATTTCAGGAAAAATGAGTATTTGCTTCTGTCGATACCATCGACTTGGTCACAGGTTGCCAGCTGAAAGGAGCAGCAAAGCGTCGATACTATCGACTGGGAAGTTGATGGTATCGAGTCACCTTCAGGTTGCTTGCGAAGAAGTAGTCGATAGTATCGAAACCAAGTCGATACCATCGACGCACGGAGGCTATAGCGACGCAAAACGACAATAACCGACGCTTACAGGAAGTCGATACCATCGACCTGCGTCGATGGTATCGAGACTACATCAGGCACTCAGACAAAAAAGAAAGAAGGGCTGCCGCTATCACACTGGGCCGATACCATCGACCCGCGTCGATGGTATCGACACCGTCAGATATGCGTTTGATTCAGATTGATCCCAATCGGACGGCCGTGGTTAATTAGCATCCTAATGAGGGATTTATACCTAATGACGGCCACCCAGACGAGAGGGGGATCTGATTAGTCATTGCACGAGTACCGAGGAGCGGTAGAGAGGAGAACGGAGGCTAGAAGCTCATACCAGTTGATTCGGACGCCGCAGAAGACAGATTTCACCACCGAAAGGCGGGAGAGCACGTGTTCTACGCAAAGGATCAACCGATTCTTCTCCGTTCAGGGGTTTTCCCTTTCATTCCACATTTTTCACATGTTTTCCCCTATTTCTACCTTGTACTTGTTTGAGATGAACATGCGGGGCTAATCCCCTTCGTCTTTAGGACCGGGAGTAGCCCGGGAATTCATTGTATGACAGTTTTATAATAGTAAATCATATTTTATCTCTTAAATCCGTGGTATAGTTTCGTTTTCTCAATAAATTGTTATGCTTGATCACCATAATAATAACCTAATGCCCTTAATCACTTTGAAAGAAGGATTAACGGCTGAAAAGAGACAAAATATACATTAATCGATAAATCCCTTGACCAAGGTGATGTAAAATTAATGGTGGATACTGAGAGATCATTCATAATGCACCTAGTTTAGGGTATAGGTTACTACGACGGTGGAACCGACCTAAACCTAGGTAGTGAATTGCACCACGACAGTGGGTAATTCTATTTTCAGGCCACTACCCGGATAGAGAGATAAGATTGAGGCATTATATAAAATCGAATACAATGAAAACCCGCGGTGAAACCGCAATCCTAAAGATACCCTTTTGAATTGATTAAATTAACATTTAATCGATCGTTTGTTTTATTTTGTTTTTGTTTTCTTTTATTTTTAACAACAACCCTAAATTTTTTATTCGGCTTAGCTGATCGCAAATAGTTAGTAGGAGTCTCCAACAATTTCGAGTATCCCTGTGTTCGACTCGGGCCTCACAAAGACCTGTACTACTCGACGCGTTCACTTGCGTTCTAGCGCATAGTAAAATTGCGTCAAGTTTTTGACGTCGTTGCCGGGGATACGGTGAATTGTTGGCACTTTGAGTGCTACGAGCGGCCACTCTAGGCCACAATTTTTTTATTTTGAAACAACTTCAAATATTTTCTTTTTATTGTTCGTTAATTTTGATACTCGTCAAAGCATTGTATTGAACTTAAACTTTCCTATTTCAGGTACGTTGCATGGTGCAGACACGTAGTACGGACTACGCGCAACACGCACCGGAGGTTCCACTGGCAGGGTCAGAAGACGAGGGTGACCACACTCAGGACCATCAAGAGGAAGTACTTTCTGAATCCGAACATGAAGAGATGGCCGACGAATCGACGATTTGGGCGAAGATCAAAGCTTCTTCCGCATCTGCCTCTAAAGGGCCGATAAAGAAGCAAGCAATCAATATACCGACGTATAAGATTGATCTGGCTCTAATTAATTTGGTGAAGTCTAACACTTTCCATGGTTTGAAAAATGAGGATCCCGTCGCGCACCTGAGTCAATTCATGGAGAACTGTGACATGGTGAACATTGACAGATTTCCGCAGAATGCGCTCTACTTGAAGCTCTTCCTGAGTTCATTAGCGGGAATTGCCCGAGAATGGCTACACAACCTAGATGACGAATTTGTGGAGTCCTGGGACCATATGGTGGAGGTCTTCTTTGAGAGGTTCTTCCCTCCTGAGAAGACTAACAACATGATCATGAAGATTCACAATTTCACTCAGCAGGCCGCTGAGACATATTTAGAGACCTGGGAGAGATTTCATGTCATGCTGAGGAGGTGCCCACATCATGGACTGGATAAGGAAACATAGGTGAAAATCTTCTATTTCGCTCTCTCCGAGAACGATAGGAGCAATCTGGATTCAGCTGGGTCAGGTTTCTTTCTGAACAATACAGACACCAGATGTTGGGAGATATTGAAGAACATGGCTAGGAAACAGTCATGGGGTGATAGAGGTGTTGTGAAGCAGGTCAGAGTTGCAGGTGAATCCAAAGTAATTAACGAGCTTTACGATAAGTTAGATCTTCTAGCCAAGAAGTTGCTAGCTAAGTAAGATGCATCTGAGGATGAGGAAGCCCAAGTCAAATTCATGCAATAGCAGGGCTACAGAAACAATGACTATGCATGGAGAAAGGACAAAAAGTTCTCCTGGAAGGATCCTAACAATTTTCTGCAGGATCCAGAGGCAAAGCCAAAGCCTAGAGTCGAGGATCAGAACACCGAATTACTCAGTCAGATGGTGCAGCAGAACCAGGAGATGATGGATATGTTTGGTAAACAATTGAAATCTCAAGGTGATATTCTAACCAAATTTGGGCAGACGCTACAAAGCCATGGAGCACAGATGCGGGCATTAGAAACCACTGTGGCACAGATTTCAAGTGAAGTGGCGGCCATCAAGCACGCCAATCAGCATAAACCGACCGAGAATGCAAATGTGGCCCAAGCACACCATCAAGTCAAATACATGTCTGTGGTAAGTAATGAGGAGGAATCCCAAGGGTCAGAAGAAAAAGATCAAAGCAAAATGAGGTTTGATATGGAAGCAACACCGGCGATACCGTATCCTCGCACTTATTATGGGATGCCGGGCGGAAATACTTTCTTCAGGAAATCACACCACGAGCCCATAATAGTTGCATCTCCAGCTAGGCAAGAAGAACAATTGAAGGCTGTCTGTGAACGTGCAGATACTTCTAATGCGAGAGAGGAACCACAACAAGTTATGAATGCTGATGATGTCTCTCCAAATCCCACGCCAGAGGGAGTTATTGAAGTATGCTTAGAGGAGCTGGCCCCGAAAAGTTCATATGTGCCACCTCATAGGCATGTTAATGCAGCAGATGTGTCGAGTCGGGACAACCCGAAGCCGAAAAAGGAGCACTAGCACTATAGGAAATTCTTGGAAATATTCAGAAAGTTGCATATAAATATTCCATTAGTAGAGATGATAGAGAAGATTCCCACTTACGGGAGATTTATTAAAGAAATCATCAATAAGAAGAGGCGGATAAAAGATGATGATATTTGTGAGATGAATGAGACAGTGAGCTCCATTATTCACGAAAGTTCACCAAACAAGAGAAAAGACCCAGGATGCCTCTACATTCCATGCTCGATAGGTGGTTGACATTTTCCTAAAGCGCAATGTGATTCAGGCGCCAGCATAAATCTTATGCCTCTAGCGACATTTCAGAAACTTGGGTTAAAGGAGATCAAGAAGTCGGCTGCGACAATTGAATTAGCGGATGGGTCTATAGTGAGACCATATGGAGTGTGCGAGGATGTTCTCGTCAAAGTGGATAGATTCATATTCCCAGTGGATTTTGTTGTCATGGATATTCCACAGCTCCAAAGCTGTGAAATGTTACTAGAAAGACCGTTTCAAGCGACGGCGGATGTCGTTACTGCCTTGGGGAGAGGTATACTATCCTTGGGAATTGGAGGAGATCGAGTTGAATTCAAACTACCGCAAGATCCTCTGAGCACATTCCCCAAAGTGAAAAGATGATGAGCTTCATGTCGTCTAGCCTAAGACGTTAAATAAGGGCGCTTGTTGGGAGGCAACCCAACCATCGGTACATTAGGATAGTTCATGTACATTCGTAGGTTGATTTATTTTGGATTGATTTTTAGTGTAAAGAAGATACCGTGATCGGTTTGTTTGATGTGCAGACTGAGGCAGAGTCGATACCATCGACACACTCATTGATGGTATCGACCAGGTTACAGGTTGACGGCTGCAGATTTCACTCTGAGTCGATACCATCAACGGCCTCGTCGATGGTATCGACCTACTCATAGGAAGGTCGCGAAAATACAGTCAATGGTATCGAGACGCCAGTCGATACCATCGAGATCTCTGAAGATTTACAGACAAAATCGACTCAGGAAAGTCAATACCATCGACGGCCATGTCGATGGTAACGACACAACTTCAGGTTGAGATGCAAAGCGGAGGTGTTGCAACAAAGTCAAGTCGATACCATCGACCCTCGTCGATGGTATCGACCATCCACAACACCGATCCGTGCAAACAAATCAACGGCAATCGCGGCTTCCACGTCATCGATCTGGGTGCAGCATCGATACCATCGACCCATGTCGATGGTATGGACACGTCAGTGATCTGGGTTGCAAGATCCAGCCATCGATGACCGTCGATACTAGTGAGGGGGCAGATAGCATTGACAAGTGTCGATACCATCGACTCCCGTCGATGGTATCGACGTGCCAACGGTGGCGCCGGCCAAGTCTATATAAGCAGATTCATTACGTCATTTGACGTGTCACCTTCAGAGTGATCTTCTTGCTTTGCGCCGAGCACTCCCCCGAGCCATCCAAGCCGACGAAGAGAAGCACCGAGCGAAGATCTTCACCGAGCGCAGATCCAATTCTCCAATCTTCACCAAGCTCTCTTTCTCTAATCCCTTTTCTCATCACCAACATGGTGCATACAGCCAGAGCTACTTCCTCACGCGCAACTCCGACGGAATTCGTGCCACCACCACCAGTGTCAGTTTCACGTCCCCGCCTTGTCCATCCTTCCTCAGAGGTACGGAAGATCTACGAGGAGATCATGCGGAGGAAGATAGAGCCCACCTGGTATGTGGACCGGGAGATGATCCGAGATCTCGGATTCGAGGCCAACTTGGCCTACGTTCTACATGGGTAGGCCCGTCAAACTCCCATAAGGCCTGGCGAACTGTAATTTCACCAAGATGGCCAACCGTTCTTCGGTGACTAGCCTACATACAAGGAGTTGGTAGCGGAGTTCATGGCGTCACTGGACGTCTGCATCGTGCCCAACGACATTGTAGCTACCGATCGTGAGTGGATCCAGGGCCGAGTGTCGTTCCGGCTATTCAACATCGACTACACCCTGACACTCTGGCAATTCAACGTGATCTTCAACTGGAACCATTCGCAGTATGACTACCGGCGGCTGGACAACCGCACCGACTACGACGCCATCTTCTCTGAGTTGGTGACAGTGTCACAAGGAAAGTCAGTGAGCTACCACAACGCCACGGTAGCTGACTTCGAGCACCCTTTCATCTGGGTCTTGTACAGGATGCTCAGTTCCACACTTTTTGCTCGGGGTGATCTCGCCCTCAGCAAGTTTCAGGGGTCAGACCTTTTCTTTCTATATAAACTCCTGAAGAAACAAGAATGCAACTGGGGTGCTTTCTTTCTGCAATGAGTTTTGGATGTGAAGAGGAGTACGAGGAAAGCGCAGATTCACTTCGGCGGCCTCATCACCAAGCTGGCTTCATACCTTGGCTTGAATTTCCAGACCCTCACTCCTCTCTCTACAAGGAGCAAGGTGAACTTGCAGCATTTGCACCGGTCCAATCTATTGCTTCTCCGAGATGGCGTGGCGTTTGCGCATTGCCACGTAAATCAAGCATATCAAGAATGTTCTCTTCCCGATCCCTTTTTCAACATCGAAGGTGCACAACATTTCCGGTGGCCAATCATAGCCATCACATACTCCGATGAAGAAGGCAGCGATGACGGAAATGATGACAAGGTTGAGGAGGAAGAGGAGGCCTTTACACCTCTTCGAGCACGAGTGGCACCACGTAAGCGTCCTCGGATGCATCCGGGCGCATCATCCTCATCACAGCCTACTCCGCCACCCCCACAGCCCTCGCAGCCAAGCGAGGATGCCTATTCCATACAAGGCATGTACACTATGCTGCAAGATATCCACCAGACACAGCAGCAGCACATGGCGATGTATACCGGTATTCAAGAAACTACGAACCGGATATTGGACAACCAAAGGGCGATGTTCGAGAATGAACGTCTTCTCCTCGACAACCAACAACAGATACATAATCGGTTGCAACGGATGGAGATGCAGCAGGAGCCCTTCTACGACCATTATTGGAGCCAAAGTTACTTTGGAGGCTATCCACAACCTCCACCTAGGGCCCAGTTTGATCCAAGCTTCCAGGGGGAGTATCCTTCTTGGGACCCTACGGCTCCGTACTACCCACCTCCACCACCACAGGATTGATCCGGTATCACTGTTCCAATCTTTAAGTTTGTTTTTGACTATGAGGCCATAGTCGAATTCAAGCTTAGGGGGGTAGTTGGAACAGCTTTATCTTTTAGTGTTTTTAGTTTTCAGCTTTATTATTTGTTCTTGTTATTTGTTTCTTGCAATGTTAGTTTTTGTAGGATCCACATGCTATCTAGTGTAATCGTGGATGTCATAAAGTTGTGTCATCTCATTAATAGTGCAAGGGAAAAACAAGGGAAATTTAAAATTTTTTTGTGTTTGAAAAGCTTGTCTTGTTTAACGTTGGGCACATATCCTATGAAAATGATTGGTTTTGTCAACTTTAAAACAATATTTCACAACTAGACTCCTAATGATTCATGAAAGTGGACGGAAATGGTTGTTTGAGCCTAAACTGACCAAATGGTAATGAGACTTTAATTGGAAGTAGGAGAGAGAAACCTCTTAACTACTACACAAGTCAGTAAGGAGGGACACATAATATCTTTCTAAGGTTCAGTCACCTAGTCTTGTGATCTTTCCACCTCTTCGCTTTTCACAATCCACCGCAAGAATTGGAAGTATTCTACAGTTTTAACCTCGTTGATTCATTGCACATAGATAGGGCTTGCAGTAATTCTTTTTCCATATGTTTTGCATAAAAAGAAAGAAAAATAAATTAGAATAGTGATACATGCACATTACCCTTAGGTTCATGCCATGTAGTTGCACTCATTATTTTCTTGCATAAAGTATATCATGTATCTCAATTTTTCTCCAATGGTGAATTGAATTGTCCCATACCTTCTAAATAGTGCAAATTTCTGAATATGAAGAAAATAAGCCCAATAAAATATTCTTTATCAATACGAATTCCGTCGGAGTTGCGCGTGAGGAAGAAGCTCCGGCTGTATGCACCATGTTGGCGACGAGAAAAGGGATTAGAGAAAGAGAGCTCGGTGAAGATTGGAGAATTGGATCTGTGCTCGGTGAAGATCTTCGCTCGGTGCTGCTCTTCGTCGGCTTGGATGGCTCGGGGGAGTGCTCGACGTAAAGGAAGAAGATCACTCTGAAGGTGTGACGTCAAATGACGTAATGAATCTCCTTATATAGACTTGGTCGGCGCCACTGTTGGCCCGTCGATACCATCGATGCGAGTCGATGGTATCGACACTTGTCGATGCTATCCGCCCCCTCACTGGTATCGACGATCGTCGATGGCTGGATCTTGCAACTCAGATCGCTAACGTGTCGATACCATCGACATGGGTCGATGGTATCGACGCTGCACCCGGATCGATGACGTGGAATCCGCAATTGTCATTGATTTGTTTGCACGGATCAGTGATGTGGATGGTCGATACCATCGATGAGGGTCGATGTTATCGACTTGCCTTTGTTGCAACACCTCCGCTTTGCGTCTCAACCTGAAGTCGTGTCGATACCATCGACATGGCCGTCGATGGTATCGACTTTCCTGAGTCGATTTTGTCTGTAAATCTTCATATATCTCGATGGTATCGACTGGCGTCTCGATACCATCAACTGTATTTTCGCGACCTGCTTGTGAGTAGGTCGATACCATCGACGAGGCCGTCGATGGTATCGACTCAGATTGAAATCTGCAGCCGTCAACCTATAACCCGGTCGATACCATCGACGAGTGTGTCGATGGTATCGACTCTGCCTCGGTCTGCACATCAAACAAACTGATCACGCTATCTTATTTACAGTAAAAATCAAGCCAAAATAAATCAACCTACGAATGTACATGAACTATCCTAATGTTCTGATGGTTGGGTTGCCTCCCAACAAGCGCCCTTATTTAACGTCTTAGGCTAGACGGCATGAAGCTCATCATCTTTTCACTTTGGGGAATGTGCTCAGAGGATCTTGCGGTAGTTTGAATTCAACTCGATCTCCTCCAATTCCCAAGGACAGTATACCTCTCCCCAAGGCAGTAATGACATCCGTCGTCGCTTGAAACGGTCTTCCTAGTAACATTTCACAGCTTTGGAGCTGTGGGATATCCATGACAACAAAATCCACCGGGAATATGAATCTATCCACTTTGATGAGAACATCCTCACACACTCCATATGGTCTCACTATAGACCCATCCGCTAATTCAATTGTCACAGCCGACTTCTTGATCTCCTTTAACCCAAGATTCTGAAATGTCGCCAGAGGCATAAGATTTATGCTGGCGCCTGAATCACATTGCGCTTTAGGAAAATGTCGACCACCTATCGAGTATGGAATGTAGAGGCCTCCTGGGTCTTTTCTCTTCTTTGGTGAACTTCCGTGAATAATGGAGCTCACTGTCTAATTCATCTCACAAATATCGTCGTCTTTTATCCGCCTCTTCTTATTGATGATTTCTTTAATAAATCTCCCGTAAGCGGGAATCTTCTCTATCATCTCTACTAATGGAATATTGATATGCAACTTTCGGAATATTTCCAAGAATTTCCTATAGTGCTGGTGCTCCTTTTTCGGCTTCGGGTTGTCCTGACTCGACACATCTGCTGCATTAACACACATGTGAGGTGGCACATATGAACTTTTCGGGGCCAGCTCCTCTAAGCATACTTCAATAACTCCCTCTGGCGTGGGTTTTGGTGAGACATCATCAACATTCATAACTTGCTGTGGTTCCTCTCTCGCATTAGACGTATCTGCACGTTCACAGACAACCTTCAATTGTTCTTCTTGCCTAGCTGGAGATGCAACTATTATGGGCTCGTGGTGTGATTTCCTGAAGAAAGTATTTCCGCCTGGCAGCCCATAATAAGTGCGAGGATACGGTATCGCCAGTGTTGCTTTCATATCAAACCTCATTTTGCTTTGATCTTTTGCTTATGACCCTTGGGATTCCTTCTCATTACTTACCACAGACATGTATTTGACCTGATGGTGTGCTTGGGCCACATTTGCATTCTCGGTCGGTTTATGCTGATTGGTGTGCTTGATGGCCGCCACTTCACTTGAAATCTGTGCCACAGTGGTTTCTAATGCCCGCATCTGTGCTCCATGGCTTTGTAGCGTCTGCCCAAATTTGGTTAGAATATCACCTTGAGATTGCAATTTTTTACCAAACATAGCCATCATCTCCTGGTTCTGCTGCACCATCTGACTGAGTAATTCGGTGTTCTTATCCTCGACTCTAGGCTATGGCTTCACCTCTGGATCCTGTAGAAAATTGTTAGGATCCTTCCAGGAGAACTTTTTGTCCTTTCTCCATGCATAGTCATTGTTTCTGTAGCCCTGTTGTTGCATGAATTTGACTTGGGCTTCCTCATCCTCAGATGCATCTTCCTTAGCTAGCAACTTCTTGGCTATAAGATCTAACTTGTCGTTAAGCTCTTTAATTACTTTGGATTCACCTGCTACTCTGACCTGCTCCACAACGCCTCTGTCACCCCATGACTGTTTCCTAGCCATGTTCTTCAATATCTCCCAACATCTGGTGTCTGTATTGTTCAGAAAGAAACCTGACCCAGCTGAATCCAGATTGCTCCTATCATGCTCCGAGAGAGTGAAATAGAAGATTTTCACCTGTGTTTCCTTATCCAGTCCATGATGTGGGCACCTCCTCAGCATGACCTGAAATCTCTCCCAGGTCTCCAAATATGTCTCACCGGCATGCTGAGTGAAATTGTGAATCTTCCTGATCATGTCGTTAGTCTTCTCAGGAGGGAAGAACCTCTCAAAGAAGACCTCCACCATATGGTCCCAGGACTCCACAAATTCGTCATCTAGGTTGTGTAGCCATTCTCGCGCAATTCCTGCTATTGAACTCAGGAAGAGCTTCAAGTAGAGCGCATTCTACGAAAATCTGTCAATTTTCACCATATCGCAGTTCTCCACGAATTGACTCAGGTGCGCGACGGGATCCTCATTTTTCAAACCATGGAAAGCGTTAGACTTCACCAAATTAATTAGAGCCAGATCAATCTTATACGTCGATATATTGATTGCTTGCTTCTTTATCGGCCCTTTAGAGGCAGATGCGGAAGAAGCTTTGATCTTCGCCCAAATCGTCGATTCGTCGACCATCTCTTCGTGTTCGGATTCAGAAAGTACTTCCTCTTGATGGTCCTGACTGTGGTCACCCTCGTCTTTTGACCCTACCAGTGGAACCTCTGGTGCGTGTTGTGCATAGTCCGTACTACGCGTCTGCACCATGCAACGTACCTGAAATAGGAAAGTTTAAGTTCAGTACAGTGCTTTGACGAGTATTAAAATTAACGAACAATAAAAAGAAAATATTTGAAGTTGTTTCAAAATAAAAAAAATTGTGGCCTAGAGTGGCCGCTCGTAGCACTCAAAGTGCCAACAATTCGCCGTATCCCCAGCAACGACACCAAAAACTTGACGCAATTTTACTATGCGCTAGAACGCAAGTGAACACGTCGAGTAGTACAGGCCTTTGTGAGGCCCGAGTCGAACACATGGATACTCGGAATCGTTGGAGACTCCTACTAACTATTTGAGATCAGCTAAGCCGAATAACAAATTTAGGATTGTTGTTAAAAATAAAAGAAAACAAAAACAAAATAAAACAAACGATCGATTAAATGTTAATTTAATCAATTCAAAAGGGTATCTTTAGGATTGCGGTTTCACCGCGGGTTTTCATTGTATTCGATTTTATATAATGCCTCAATCTTATCTCTCTATCCGGGTAGTGGCCTAAAAACAGAATTACCCACTGTCGTGGTGCAATTCACTACCTAGGTTTAGGTCGGTTCCACCGTCGTAGTAACCTATACCCTAAACTAGGTGCATTATGAACGATCTCTCAGTATCCACCATTAATTTTACATCACCTTGGTCAAGGGATTTATCGATTAATGTAGATTTCGTCTCTTTTCAGCCATTAAACCTTTTTTCAAAGTGATTAAGGGAATTAGGTTATTATTATGGTGATCAAACATAACAATATATTGAGAAAATGAAACTATACCACAGATTTAAGAGATAAAATATGATTTACTATTATAAAACTGTCATACAATGAATTCCCGGGCTACTCCCGGTCCTAAAGACGAAGGGGATTAGCCCCGCATGTTCATCTCAAACAAGTACAAGGTAGAAATAGGGGAAAACATGTGAAAAACGTGGAATGAAAGGGAAAACCCCTGAACGAAGAAGAACCGGTTGATCCTTTGCGTAGAAGACGTGCCCTCCCGCCTATCGGTGGTGAAATCCGTCTTCTGCGGCGTCCGAATCAACTGGTATGAGCTTCTAGCCTCCGTTCTCCTCTCTACCGCTCCTCGGTACTCGTGCAATGACTAATCAGATCCCCCTCTCGTCTGGGCGGCCGTCATTAGGTATAACTCCCTCATTAGGACACTAATTAACCACGACCGTCTGATTGGGATCAATCTGAATCAAATGCATATTTGACAATGTCGATATGACCCAGTTTCTTGAATGTAGAAAGGGGCATCAAGTTTATACCTTCCCCGGAATCGCACAATGGTTCGCCGAATTTCACCTTACCAATGTAACATGAAATATTGAAGTAGCCTGAATCTTGTCATTTTTGTGGAAAAGTGCCCAAAATGAAGGTGCTAACTTGCTCTTTAAGAACCACCACCTCAGTATCAGGAATCTTCCTCTTCTTGGTAATTACATGCTTCAGAAACTTACCATAAGAGGGTATCTTCTCAATAGCCTCTAATAAAAGGATGTTAACTGAAAGTTTCCTAAAACTATGTAGGAACTTTTTGAACTGAGCATCCACCTTCTTTGCCTTCAGACTATTTGGATAAGGAACTGGGACAGTCTGTGCCCTCTGATGTGGTGGCACATATGGCATCCTCTTTTCAGTCTCTTCCTATGCAATGGGCTCTTCTGTGGCCTTCTCTACAACATCATCCACTATCTTTGTAATTGTGTCTTCCTCTGTTGCCTCACCTATGGCTTCTGGATGGGGTGTGCTTGGTTCATCGGCCTTAGAGTTTAAATTTTTCTTTCCACTTCTCAACATAATTGGTTTGGCTTGTTGATTTCCTCTTGGAACATTTGTATTTCCTGGGAATCCTTGTTGTGTTGGTTTCTTTAAACTTGAGATCTCTGCTGCCATCTGTGCTAAAGACGTCTCAAGTGTCCTCATTTGAGCCCCATGACTTTGCAGAGTTTGCCCAAACTGATTCATAAACTCTCCTTGTTTCTTGATTTGTTGTCCAAAGGTGCTCATCAGCTCTTAATTCTACTTTATCACCTGGTTGAGCAATTCATTGCTCTTGTCCTCTGTCGTGGGTTGTGGCTTAGCATCAGGATCATGTAGAAAATTATGTAGATCCTTCCATGAGAACTTCTTATCTTTCCTCCAAGAGTAATCATTATTCCTATACCCTTGTTGTTGACGCATGTATTTAACTTGTGCATCTTCATCCATTTCCTCCTATTGTATGAGTAACCTTTTAGCAATTAGGTCCATCTTATCATTGAGTTCTTTGATGGCTTTGGCATCTCCTGCAACCTTAACTTGTTCTGATGCATCTCTATCACCCCATGACTTCTTTTTAGCCATGTTTTTCATAATTTCCCAACACCTTGTATCAGTGTTATTCAGGAAGAAACCCGATCATGATGAATCTAGATTGCTTCTATCATGCTTAGAAAGAGCAAAATAGAAACTCTTGACCTGCTTTTCTTTGTCCAACCCATGACGTGGGCATCTCCTCAGCATTATCTGGAATCTCTCCCATGTCTCAGAATATGTTTCACCAGCTTTTGACTGAATTTATGGATTTTTCTTATTAGATCATTCGTCTTCTCAGGAAGGAAAAATCTTTCGAAAAAATCTTCAACCATGTGGTCCCAAGATTCCACATACTCATCGTCCAGATTATGCAGCCATACATGAGCATTTCCTGCTAGAGAACTGGGAAATAACTTCAAGTAAAGCATATCTTGTGGAAACCAGTCTATCTTGACCATATCACAGTTCTCCACAAACTGGCTTATGTGGGTCACCAAATCTTCATTTTTGAGCTCATAAAATGCATTAGAGTTGACCGAATTGATTAGGCCTGGGTCAATTTTGTAGTTAGGAATGTTGATGGCCTGCTTCTTAATTGGCCCCTTAGATGCAGAAGAGGACGACACCTTGATTTTCTCCCAAATTGTTTGTTCCTCCACCATTGCTTCGGTGTCCGAATCTATATTCTCGTAGTCTGATCCCAATAATGGGACCTTCGACGATGACTGTGTGTAGTATGTGCTACGCGTACTCACCATGCACTAGTACCTACACAATAATAAATTTAATTAAGCACAGTGCTAGATGATTACAGATTATGAAAGATAGACGATTAATTTCCTGAGTTTAAATTTAAAAAAAAATGTGGCCTAGAGTGGCCTCTTGTAGCCCTCGTAGTGCCGAAAATCACTGTTCCCCGGCAACAGCGCCAAAAACTTGACATGAATTTACCGTGTGTATAACACAAGTGCATGCGCTTCAGTAATATATGCCTTTGTGAGACCAGAGTCGAACTCAGGGAATGGATTTTCGATAGACTTCTACTAATTGTTCGCAATCAGCTACACTGATTAAAATGGTTTGACAGTTGATTGAAAAAGAAAAGAAAAATAAAAGAAAGAAAAACAATCGATTAAATGGTTGGTTTAATCAATTTAAGGTGGAATCTTCAGGATTGTGGTTTCACCACAGGTTCTCATTGTACTAGTTCCTACACAATTACCCTAATTCGTCACCTATTCTGGGTAGTGGCCTATAGTCAGAATTGTTCGATGTCACGATACAATTCACTGCCTAAATGTAGGTCGGTTCCATGGTAATAGTAACCTATTCCCTAAATTAGGTACATGAAGATCACACTCTAGGTTTCCACCATTAACTGTACATCGCCTTGTACAAAGGATTTATTATTTAATGTGATATTTGTCTCTTTTCAACCGTTAATTCTTCTTTCAAAGTAATTAAAGGTATTAGATTATCATTAGGATGATCAATCATAATGATATAATGGAGAAAATGAAATCATACCACAAATTTTAGAGACAAATTATGATAACTATGTCAAAACTATCATACAACGATTACCCGGGCTACTCCCTGTCCTAAAGATAAAAGGGATAAGCCCCACATGTTCATCTCAATGAAAAACAACATGAGGAAAGGAGAAAACACAGAGAAAACATGGATAGGTGTTGTGGAACCCCTGAACAGAGAAGATTCATGCGTTCCTTGGCACGAGGTGAACGTTCTACAACCTTCTGGCGTGGAAAATGCCTTATGCGGCTCTCGGAACGATCGAGGCATAGCTGTCAGCTCCGTTCTTCTCTCCTCTCCTTCTTGAGACTTCTCCAGTGGCTAATGATGTGATCCATTGCTTAGGGTCACCTTAATTAGGTATATGCACCACTTTAGGTCCCCAAAAATCACCATCGTCTGATTAGACATGATCTTTAGCAAAACCTGATCTGACGGCGTCGATACCATCGACGCGGGTCGATATATCGACCTGTATGAGGCACCAAAGCTTGTGTGAGTCTTTGGGGTTCTCTCTGATGTTACCTCATTACCATCGATTGTGTGTCAATGGTATCGACGCCTTAGGGTCACTTTTCTATAGAAAACGACACTAACGCTACCTCTGCTTAGGTGAAGTCGATAGTATCGACACCTGGGTCGATAGTATCGACCTTTGGAAATCTGGCTCACTGACACTCTCTCAATACCATCGACAGTCCCATCGATGGTATCGACTGTTGGTTGCTCTTATCTGGCAATGCACTGTGACCAGGTCGATGGTATCGACCATCTGTCGATGGTATCGACGGATGCAGATATCCGAATTGCCTGAAAAGAAAAGAAGAACACAAATCAAATCAAACAAATATGGTCTTTTATACAGAATAAGATGAAACAAGGTAAATTTGATGCAAAAAGATATTATAGACTAAAGGTAGTGAATCATGCGATATTAATCACAAATATGACCAAAACACACATAAAACATATGCAAAACCAGTCTATAAAAATGACTCAAAACCCCTGCATCATACACTCTAAATTGTCACGTGTAAGATAGTGAACAACCTATTATGTTGATGGTATCAAAATTTGAGATAATGTTGCATAAATTGACTATTATTTAGTTCACACATGTAAAACATGATGTTTCAATCACCTATTCATTGTGAAAAGGTTTATTGTTGATAGAGCTTTCAAAAGCATCATATTTATTCCTTTTATTGACTTGTAAGTTGTGATGTTGGGAATAATGCACCAGAATATTGTCTCTTTATAATGTGCTTATAGAAAACTTTGGTGATGCACAACTCCCAAAAGTTGTACTAAAAAGCTTGAGTTTCTTAGAGGATCTCAGGCTTGACCATGGCGAGGAGCAGCTAGCGCACTTTAGGGCAATAGTGCTTTGTGGAAAAGGTAAGAATAAAGGCAGACAATTCTGTAGGGTGTTGATCACATAAATGTAAGGTGATGAACTCCTATCTTCCACAATGTACTGTCTTCCCTTTTCCTATTTATTTCACAAATTTTAGAAAAGAATTTTCAATCCTTGGTAATAGAAGAATTTTGATCTGAACATGATATAAGTAATAAATTACACATTGATCTTGTATATGAGCAACATGAGATGACTGTCTATTGTAATTTTGTTGTATATTACACAGTAATCATGTACATTAAGTTCATTATAGGACAAGATGTGTATACGTTAACCACATCATAGAACTTAAACCCCCGTAGGAAACCATCCTCGACCATGATCATGAATAGGCCACATGGCATACAATTGAAAAGAAAACTTTATCTTTGATATGTTAATGTTAAAGAGCACATTTTGAGGAAGGTATAGTAACGTTGATATTTTGGAGGATGCTTTTCACAATAAAACTATGAGAAGTGATGGATACATATGTGAACGAAAATCATGAGATATATACCACTTTAAGTTATCTCTTTGATCATGTAGCCACAGTCACCCCCTATGATTTGAAAGATGATCCTTGTGTTGGTTCATTCATTTTGAATCACTGCTAAATCCACATTAGCTTTCATAACTCCCCATGATGAAGCAATCCAAAAAGATGATCGTTTTTTTTTTGCATTTAAGATTGAGAAGATGTCAGGAGTCTATTTTAAACCTCAACTATGATGGTAGGTTGAGGTTGAGTTTTGGTTAAACACAGCTGCATTGTGGCTCTTTCAAGCAACTAGGAAATAATCAGTAGCACCGAATTCTTACTCACATCATACTCAGATCAACAACCATGACTGTGAAGATGAATTCAATAGCACCAAATTCTTAGTCACAACATACTCAGAACCAAAATCCATGAGTTCAGTCACACAAGAAATATTATATTAGAATATGCACGCCACTAGTCGTTTTAGTTTCAATTCCTAATCAAATTAAGGCTATGTAATGAGTGTTAATGTAGTTATTTCTTCATAGAGCAGACATCAGGAGTTGACGTATTCTCAATTGGGTTGAAAATATCATTATCTCCCAGAAATATATCTAGCATGGTTCCTCATAAGTTTTATCCTAGACACCCTGACCTCCTTCAATGCGGTGGATGGAAATGGCCCTCCCGAATTGAACACTGGACATTGGACATTGTGATGACCCTAATTTTAGGAGTTTGATATTGGATATAGCATTTGAAGGAGTACCTTGAGTACTATGAATCATTGTTGGACCTTGAGGTATCATGTGGTCAATTAATGAACTCTAAGGTGTGTTAGGATCACATGAGTATTCATGGACATGTTTAACTAAGACTCAATGATTAATAGAATTTGATTTAAGGTTCCTACACCTATTCCTATGGTTATTTGAAGATTTCTTTACATGATCACATAATAGAGTTTTAGTCTCAAGCTTTTAGGGATGACAAATCACACAATGTAAGGGTGGTGCGCCAAATTCTATGATGATCAGTGGTTCCCATAAAGAGATGTACTTATATGAAATTGAATACACTCGATGATATATGTGTATATATATTGTCAGACTTTGTTCGTTAATAATTAAGTACCTAAGTTGGGATAAATTTGGTATCATGCCAGCTTATTATCCTTTTCTTGAGTGCGGCCCAATGCCTAGAAATGTGGCCCTATACTAACTGTGTGCTATACAAACCTGAGAATGAAGACTTCGTCTCCTCCCATTACCTATTTCTGCGGAGGAGGCAACCTCGACTCAACTCAACGATGCTCACGTAGAAATCAGATCAAGGAGTGAATCAGTTTTTTCGTTCTCTCTATTACTTAGAGATGACCGCAAAGACCCCTAGACAGAACCTTCTCCTACCCCATAGTGAGAGAACCCAATCTTTTCCCCTTTTCATCCCCATTGCTTCCTGTAGTGACTAGGAAAGAGGAAGGCAAGTAGGCACCTCAACTATGCCTGACATGGGATTATGAAGATTCCCTAAACCTAGAGTGACTATTCTGAAACCTATGATGCTTGAAGAATGACTGGGTGTAGTTGGGTGATCTCCATCATGGCGACAGGGACTGAAAGAAGAAACCAAAGACACCCCACCATGGCAAAATGCCTCCCATAAGTTGTTGTGATGTCGTAGCTGGTTTTGCATCATCGAGTAGAGAAAGGAACATCTGTAGTGTTGATGCCCCTTTTCTATTGCTATGCTCTGCCGCTACCCCCAAATCACCTTTGGCGCTGAGGTCGGGGAAAATGGAGGAGCCAAGCTATTAGAACATAGTGGAGGGTCTCATAGAAGGACAAGACTTTCATCGCTAATGCCTCTGGCTCAAGACTCCTCCTTTCCTCGTCAGATCTCCCCACTACGCTCCTTGCTGCAAACCCGGTTGTAGCTCATGGCCATGGTGGCCACTACTAGGAATTTGAGGTGCTTCTGGCTTGAGGGAAGCCACCGTGAACTCTAAGACCCCATCCCCATCTGCGAGGGACCCCCCAGCTCCCTCACCTTCTGGTGATCCCCCTTCCGCGACGGCAAATACATGTGATTGTCCGTCAGTAGAAGGCATCATGTCTGGCCTGAGAAAATGAGGAGTAGGCGATAAAAGAGAATATTGAGCATCCTAGGATGATTTGACCCACTCCAATCGTGGCCTGAAGAGAGTTTGGCCGATCGCATGACTTCATCGAAGATCCCTATGTGGTGGCGCTGTGAAGGAACTGAATGAGGAACGGACGAAGAACGTGAGTCAAGAGAAGGAGAGATTGGGGACGACATGGGTCCCTAGAGCATTTTCAGCCTGAGCCATGCCCAGAAGGAGCCACCCCCAAGATGGGCCAGGCATCTGGATCCAACGGCTTGATTTTGTTTTTAATACAAACAATAGTTTTGTATTTTTATTCACCCTGCTCTCGGGATGCAGGCTAAACTAGCAAATCTTATAGATACATGGCGTGCCCGTTGTTCCTCTCAGATCGCAGCTGGTATGAACTCTGGGCATTGACTCCAGATTACTGACTCGGTTACATGACGGGCAGCCCATTTGGCAAGACATTCAGCCACAACATTTGATTCTCTTTTAACAAAGAGGATTTGAATGTCAGGTTTTTGGGTTTTGAGCTCCTCCAATCTATTGACGAAGATTTTGTACTTGGGCATATCAAGTTCTCTGGAGTTCAGAATTGACCATGCAAGCTTGTTGTCAGTCTTCAACAGGACATGTTCGGGTCTATGGATTACAGCTTCGAGACCTCTGCATATTGCTAAAAGCTCCACTTCTAAGATCGGGAGACCACCTGCCAGTTGCGCACCTCCCTCAAACCACTGTTGATGAGCAGTCCATGTGAAGTAGCTAGTTGCTCCCGTGCCTAAGCATTTCCGATAAGAGCCATCAACATTGATTCTCACGGTTTTCTCCAAGGGTGGAAGATGCCCTTCTATTGGTGTACAGATATGCCTTGAAGTAGCCGGTTTAAAGGCTTCCATACTGCAGTTGACGTAGGTCGAGATGTGCCTTAGAAGCACACTTGAGGGGCACCTGATGCCCTTGAAGACGAGTGTGTTCCTTTTCCTGCAGAGATGTTCCACCATTATAGCAAACTAGGTTGAGTGGGACCTGCTCGCCATGTTGTGCTTCAGGTTGCGGGAGAACCACTCCAGTAGAGAGTTGCCTGGCACAAACGTCACCTTGTAGATTGTTGCTATCCCAGCTTGCACCTCCTGTGCATACAGATAGTCAATCAGAATATGGGAGGAAGTCTCACTGATGTTGCCGCATCTTGGACAGTTATCTTCACTGGAGAACCTGCGCCTAGTCCGGGTTGCATTTGTCATAAGGCTATCGTGCAGGGCCTTCCAAAGAAACACTTTAGTTCGTTGTGACACCGCCAATTTCCAGATCGTGGTCCAGTTTCCCGGGGATTTAATGCAAGTATGATGTAGCAAGGATCTGTAGTAATTCTGAGTTCTAAAGCGGCAGTGTGTGTCATCTAGATGGCACCAAACATCCGCACCGCTGTTGGAGAAGGAGGGATCATGTGGAGGATAAAATCAGCTGTAGTTTCGGTGAACCAATGGCAGATGAAATCTGCATCCCACTCCCCATTTGATACCATAGATGCAACCTTTAGATTGTGAAGCTCGTCAGGGATCACTTTATCTGTCTTCAGGGTTGGTGTGCGGCAACTGCCCACCCACTTGTCGTACCAGACCGAGGTGTCATTGCCACTGACAACAGCTCTGGTGGCTTTGTCCATCACCTTGCTTCTATTTTCCACCATGAATTTCCAAAGTCTCGAGCCTATAGATCTTCCGTCACCTTGCTTGTGTTGGTATTTGTGCTTCATAGCGTCTGCCCATAGTTTCCCTTTGACAGTATAGAAGTCCCAGATTGTTTTTGACAGCAGGGCCTCGTTTTGCAGTCTGGCCGATTTGATACTCATACCCCCCATCATCTTTGGTGCTATCATTTTCTTCAATGAGACAAGGCTAATACTTTTACGAGCACTCGGCCCACCCCATATGAAGTTCCGTATGATTTTGTCGATGCTATCGCAGAGGGAAATAGGGAGTAAACTGGACTGCATGATATAAGAAGGCATAGTATTGAGGGTGGATCTAGCTAGCGCCACCCTTCCAGCTAAGGAAAGGGTGCGAGTTTTCCATGAGCTCAGTTGCCTATCCATCGCATTCAGAAGATCCAGGTACACCGTCTTGCTTGCACGTTTATGGAGCATGGGTACCCCAAGATGTTTACCTAAGTCTTCGGTAGCTGCCATCTTTAGGATTCGGCACACCCTGCGTTTGGTAACCCGGTCGGTGTTCTTGGAAAAGTATACAGAAGATTTCTCCGTAGATAGCATATTCTCGGACGCATCGCTGAACCGTTGGAAACACAGGTTGATAAGTTGAGCTTGCTCCACTAATGCTCCCCAAATAAGGTGATGTCATCGGCAAAGCATAAGTGAGTTAGCTTAAGACCACGCCGGGTAATGCACAACGGTTTCCATTTTCCTTCTGCCTCCAGCATGGCAATGTCCTAGCTCAGCCACTCAAGACAGAGAACAAATAGATACGGGGACAAAGGGTCCCCTTGTCGAACTCCCCTCGACGCCTTGAAATCTGGTAAGGTTTTGCCCCTCCACGCGATGGTGATGCTTCCCCTGGTCACAATGTTCATTATCACTGTGATGATATGAGCAAGTATAGGTGTTCTCTATAAGGTGTCGTGTATGAAACTCCAGCTCATCATGTCAAATGCCTTGGCCAGATCTAGCTTCAGGATCATAGTTTTCTGACCATTGTTACGCGTTCTCATGGTGTGAATCACCTCTTCTAGAAGAATGGTATTATCTGAGATGCGACGCCCCGGAATGAAACTCGTCTGATTTGGCGAGATCCAGTCACTCAAGAAGGGCTTGATCCGCTCCACTATAATCTTAGAGACGAATTTCATGCTGACGTTGTTTAAGGCAATCGGCCGGAGATGGTTGCAGGTCTCAGGCGTAGTGTTCTTTGGGATCAATACCAAGGTGGAAGAGGCCATCGAATGTGGAATTTGCTGCTCTGCAAAACACTGAGAAATGGTAAGTTTTAAAGAATGTTTGATGGTATGCCAATTCTTTTGTAGGTAGCCAGCATCAATGCCGTCAGGGCCTGGGGCCTTGATCGGGTTCATCTGGTTAAGGACCTATAGAATCTCCTCATCGTCTGGCATGCGACAAATCCACTGGTATGTCGTGGGATCCCAGGAAGGGAAAGCCCCCGGGTAAGTGATGGTGGCCTGTTTTGCAGCGGCGGGGCGTTCATCCGTGAAGAGCTTTTGGAAGTGATCCCTGACTAGTTCCTCAAGCGTTGTGTCATCTGCGATCCATACACCTTGCTCGTTCTTTAGTTTCAGAATCATATTTCTCCTTCTCTTCGCCTTGACAAGGGATTGATAGTAGGCAGTATTGGCGTCCCCCATCTTCAACCAATCACATCTTGCTTTTTGCCTCCATTCTGCTTCCTCTAACGCAACGATGTCCATGTATTCACACTAGAGCATCCCTATCTGCCTGTCAAGAGCTTTACTATAGAAGGTGCTCAGTTCCGTTTGTTTCCTGGATAACTTGGTCAGCAGAAGATTCTTTTGCTTCCTTTCATTCTTTCATTCCTCGTTGTCCCACTTATCGGCTGCTGCCATGAAAGCGGTGGTTGCGCCGGTGAAGTATTGTTCAGTATCCCATCTGCTTTGAATGAAAGCAGCGAACAACTCTCGTGCAAGCCATCAGGTACTAGTTTTGTTGTGTTTTGTATAGATGGCTTTGCGTATGTTGGTCCTCACCAAAATTGGTGCATGATCCGATGCAACCTGAGGTAGAACTTCGACAGAAGAGTTTGGATAAGTATCACACCAGTCCTGGTTTGCAACAGCTCGATCGAGTCTTTCTTGTAGGCAGCCTCACTTGAAAGTCATTCTGGGTCTGGATGCTCCGAGGTCCTCTAATCCAGCTAACACCAGTGCATCAGTGAACTCCTGACAGCTGGATAGGTTGACATGGTCGCTGCCACTCTTCTCTTCAGGAGATAGGATGGCGTTGAAATCGCCTAACACCAACCAAGGCAACGGTGATACTGACACTAGGGTATGAAGATGATTCCACAGACATTTACATCTTTGCTACTTTGGGCTAGCGTAAACGAAAGTGATGAGAAGATTTTTATTGATGAGGCAGTGGATAAATTGATGATGCAGAGCCAAAACCTCCAATGTTCCTATACTTCGGCACCATAGCACCCAGATGCCACCGGAATAGCCTACCGCCTCAACCCGATGAGATTCCTCGAACTGAAGACTCTTGATGATGGTTTCTGCTCACGTACCATTGATCCGCGGCTCAACAATTGCAAGGATATCTATGCTCAGAGAGTTCTTGTAATGTCGGATTGCATTTTGAATGTCCTCTTTGCCAATTCCTTGGACATTCCATGCAGCACAGATCATAAAGCAACAGCACTTGTGACGAAAGGGTTAGCTTAACCCTCTTCCGTCAGGTTATCGCTCTCAGTATGTTGTTTTTTGCGGTTCCTCACCCCCAGTTTCTGTCTTTCCGACGTCGCACTAACTTTTCGGTTCCTGAGATGAATGCCCACTGAGCCTCCCCCTTGTGGAGGGTTTGGCCTCTGCCCGGTCTTCCTATTGTTGCTTGGTTGCGGCGTATACTGCCCGAAGCAGAAATAAAGGTTCTGCAAGGTGTCTCCTCCGATGTCTGTAACCACTACGCTGTCTCCCTCCGCGATATCTGTCACCTTGTGATTGTTTCCCTCTCCTCTTTCCGGCCTGTCAGCTGGTCGAGCGGTTGCTGCAGTGCTAGGTTTGTTGGGTATTTGGCTAGGTGGTTGCTGCATCGATTGTGGTTCCTTTGTTTGGGGGTTCTTCTTCGAATTTTCCTTTCTCACCCTCCAGTCAATACCAGTGATTCTATTGGCCGCCTCCTACGGGTTGACCTGCTGTGAGGTTTCCTCCTCTTCAATCGATAGATTTACAAATCTGTTGCTCGGGGGGGGGGGGGGGGTGCTTGCTGTGGTGGTGGTGGCTGCTTCCGTGGTCTGCGTTGCATGGGTTTTTCATGAAGGGCGTTTGTGAAGTCGCCGAGCGGGACAGGCATGGCTGGCGCATCTCCTTCCTCCGTGGTTCTTTGGGCCGCCGCCTCGATGTCTGCCTTTGTCTTGCACAAGTTCTCTTGATGCCCGATACGCCCGCAATACATACAGATAGAGGGTAAATTCTCATACTCCAACAAGTACCTCTCGTCCTGGATGATGATCGAGGTCGTGAGCGGCTTGGTGGTGTCCAACTTCACTGCAACTCTGGCAAATTTGCCGCGTCTTTTCAGTATGGTATTATTATCAACCTTCACCGTAGACCCGATGGAATCGCCCACCTCCTCTAGGATCCTTTGTTGATATAGGAATATGGGGAGTTTTGGGATTCTGACCCAAGCCACTACGTATCTTGGGTTCACGTCGGACGGGGAGAAGTCAGGATCCCAGGGTTGCACCGACAGGTACGACCCCATCATCGGCCATGAACCTCCCGTTAAGGCCTTTGTGTAGTCGTCTTCACGGAGGAGTTGCACCAGATAATAGTTATTCTCAAGGTCAGTCAGTCTCATGCTTATGATTGGGTTCCACAAAGCCTTGATGCACGTCTGTAGCACCATGAATCCGACATCTTTCCCCAGCACCTTGACGATGACAGTATAGCACCACGGCTTCATCAGCATGTTGTAATTCCCCGGGTTGATTTCCATATGTGGAGTTCCGTCCTGCACTTTGATTTGGATATCCTCCTTATTCAGTACGACCTCTACATCCTCAAACCCCATTATCGTTCTGCAAGATCCTCTCACGATGTCACTATATGAGAGGGAGATGTTGGCTGCCCCGCGGTTCTGGGATGACGTTCTCAGGGGACTATGCTGCTTACCCCCCTACAGTTCGGGAAACACCGCCGCGTCTAGAGTAACGCTATCCTTCTCCATGTTAGGGGTCAGTTGTTTCTGTTGTGGCGGTTTGTGTGTTGCCGCGTGCGATGCGTAGTGTAGGTTGATCCCCACGTTCTGGAGAACATCAGAGGTTGCGGCTGGGGGACGGTGTGGGTTACCCCCATCAGTGGTGATAGCGGGTGGATCGGAGGACATCGCCTCGCTGTCCATCATCATCGGCTCCAGAGGTTGTGCCTGAGTCAGTGTATGTCCGGGGTCCCATCCTTCCGGGGGCCTAAAACCTCGCCCTCCTGCCAAACCGCAGCCGTCGCGGCCGCTGCCTCTCGCTAGACCCCCGAACCCTACCATTCCTCCTACCCTCCTGTTGGTTTTTATTAGCGGCTTGAAATTATTGAAGAAGGTAAATCATCTCTTATTCACATAAATAGGCAGATCTTGGATAAATGCATTAAAAATACTTCCCTTGATCAATAAATGCCCCAAAAATACCCTAGACTCAGAAAAATGTCTACTTCCTTATAGGACCCCTAAATTAGACCTTTGAAGCAGTATTATGGTTGATTTCCATTTACAAGATGATTATTCTTTTAAGATTATTTGAATAGTCTAATTAGCATATAGTGGCCATCAAACCTGGAAATATTACTCTTGAACAATAATATCGTTTGGATACTAAATACAATCTTTGATATTAATGAAATGTCCAAATACTAGGTCTTTTGATATTAGAATGGAATTAGATGCTTTTAACCTCATATTAATTCTAGAAAATAGATAAATCATAAAAAAATGAAATTTGGACCAGGCCCTTATAATAACATCCTGATCGATAGAAAAATATAATACATATGTTCTAGGTCACTAAACCTAGGGTTGACCTAAACCCTAATCTGGACCTAAAATACCATTATTTATGATGTGCATATATTAAACATGATTAATTTCTATTAATCAGGTGATGACCAGATTATGTAGATGATGCAGAATATAAATAGGAATCTCTGAACTCAGGTACGTGGGTTTTATTAAGTATAAGACTAGTTATCAATAATGCATAATGATATGATGTACTTTGGATGTTTGTGGTTGCATATAAACTCTTGGATGTGTATTGGTAGTATATGCTCCGCAAAACATTAAAGAACATAAAAAAAGAATATAGATGGTTTGTAGCTACTGAGTGGATATATTCTCTCTCTCTCCCTCAATCCTCTCTCTCTTCCACGAAATATAAGGTTAGCACTCGGTCCCCATAGCCCAATGGGCGGGGAAAAATGAAGTGTGACATATGTCTCTCTCTCCCCTCTAAATATAAGGTCGGCACTCAGTCCCCATAGCCCAAGGGGCAGGGAAAAATGAAGTGTGATACCAATTAGTAGTACAAATGCATCAAAAACCTCTAAAATATGTGTTTACCTGATTATCACTTTAAACAATGTTTTCTTTTATTCTTTCTTTATCAAGTTATTTCAATTATGCAAGCATATTAGTATGTATCTTTCTACCCACGCACACAACACCTTGTGTGTTGATTCATTGTTTCCTGTATGTTTTAGGTTCATAGGTAGAATGGGAGGAAAGATTGAAGTGAGCAATTGTCCAAGTTGTACCTATTGTGTAGATCGTTGTTAGCATACATGTTTACACTTGTGTAAAATTTTCTATTCAAATTGTAAATGTAATTTGTAATAGTTCATGTTGTAATTAATATACATGTTGAATGTTGAGAATGTTATGGTGTATACATTATAGTTGTATGTTCATGTATGCGTATTATGCTTTTGCATCGCTCTCTGAAACAATTGGCTAACATTTTCGGATTTGTCCTCTCGGGCCTTGTAAGTCTCGAGATGACAGAATCTGGGGACGTTAGAGTTGGTATTAGACCATGAATAATAGCTACACCTAGCAATTTCTCACCATGAAATATAAAACTAAATTTCACCTCTCATTTTAATTCTTTGAAACTTAGTAAGTTGTTCTATAGGAATAAGATTTGACTTAACCTCTAAGTGAGAACCTAGATGTTCGAGAACTAGCTTTAGACAAGTGTGAGAAACCATTTCCATATAGAGCTCATATGTATTGTGTAGCTACAGTAGTCTACATCTCATTCTCACCATTTCACTAGGTGACATAGCACTAGACTATCTACTTTGTGTGGGACACTCAATTTTGCTGATTTGGTTTTGTTCTCCAATCGGCTCGAGCCTCGGCATTTTTCTCTGATGTCTTCTTTCTCGGAGAAAAACTATATAATATTTTATTAAATATATGTAAACATAAAATGTGTCCCTCACATTGAAGAGTAGTTGATGTTCATACAACCTAAGTGAAAGGGTGTGACATCAGTCTAGATGAGAGAGTAGTCTAGATTAGATGTCTAGAGCCTTGTAAGGATATGTGATAGATAGATAGATAATAGAATGATAGTTGATATAAGCATCGATGATCTTATCTAAGTTCTACCTCTAGTGATATAAGTTTCTTTATATGGATCTATGTTGTATATGAGCTAAATCCAATTTCCAAGATTCTAAGATATGTCCTGATGATGAAAGTAGATTCCCTTTTCTTATTTAAGATGAGCTAAGTTAAGATAAGGTTGAATATGAATGAGCCTCAAGCTCTTTTACAAAGGAGGACCCCCAGTGTTAGGACAAGATACGTGGTGAACTCCATAGAAAGTGAGACCCACAAGGAGAGGGTCATAGGACCTACCCTAGAATATATGAAAATATGAGATATATGTGATATGATGTGTCTTAAGCGGGGTTACTCCTGAGTAGATGAGTTGTGTCCTTTTGCACGATTCAATCCTATACGTGAGAATTGGGTTAAAAAAATGATGGGTAGAAACTCATAACGAGAAAGTCAATCCTTTGACTAAGTTAGGTCCTAGCTTGAGTGACTTATGTTGTGAACTCATCATTAGCTGCAAGTGAGGTGATATATGAAACTTTGGTTTTGACAGTAAGATGCCTTGTGCATAAGATTATCATAAATGTTGTTCATTCCTTATCTCTTTCTAGATAGATGATGCTTGAAACCACACTTGAACTAGATAGATGATTTATATATAAGGAGTCACTGATATAAGCTTGAAATATTCTATATTTCCCTCTTATGTCATACATGTAATATCCAAGTTTGCAATCATGATAAGATTGACTAAGTATATTCTCTTTCCCTTCATATCATTCATGAAACATATAATTTTGAAATCATGATCTTGAAATAAAGATATCCTTGATTCATATATTATAAGATCAAAAATATAGTTCCTAACCTTAACACTTCTAAATATGTGCTTCTAGTTTGAAGACAAGTCTCATACAATTAGGTGAAAAACCTAGTATGTAATTATGAAAATCATTTCCCTCTAATGATGAAAGTTTAGTATGATGTTGATGATAAATCACATTAAAGACATTAAGATTGACCTTTCCAACTTCATATGTATGAAGAAAACCCTAATTTGTAAGAAGAATGGGGATATGTAAATCCCAACATGGAAAAGAAAAGTTGGTTATGCCTAAGACATAATGGTGCTTCAACCTTTATGTGGTAGGGTGGGTACTAGATGCTTAAAATCCTAAGATGAGACCTTAGGATACATCCAGAATTATGAGAACACTGGAAGCTAGAAACAATGACATGTATGAGGTTGAACCAAGCTATTTCACCTTAAGTATGACATTATTTAAATTTCGAGGATGAAATTCCGTATAAAGTGGGGTGAATGTGATGACCCTGATTTTAGGAGTTTGATATTAGATATAGTATTTGAAGGAGTACCTTGAGTAATATGAATCATTGTTGGACCTTGAGGTATCATGTGGTCAATTAATGAACTCTAAGGTGTTTTAGGATCACATGAGTATTCATGGACTTGTTTAACTAAGACTCAATGATTAATAGAATTTGATTTAAGGTTCCTACACCTATTCCTATGGTTATTTGAAGATTTCTTTACATGATCACATAATAGAGTTTTAGTCTCAAGCTTTTAGGGATGAGAAAACACACAATGTATGGGTGGTGCACCAAATTCTAGGTGATCGGTGGTTCCCATAAAGACATGTACTTATATGAAATTGAATACACTCGATGATATATATGTATATATATTGTCAGACTTTGTTCTTTAATAATTAAGTACCTAAGTTGTGATAAATTTGGTATCATGCCAGCTTATTATCCTTTTCTTGAGTGTGGCCCAATGCCTGGAAATGTGGCCCTATAGTAATTGTGCATTATACAAACTCAAGAATGAAGACTTCATCTCCTCCCATTACATATTTCTGTGGAGGAGGAAGCCTCGACTCAGCTCAATGATGCTCACGCATAAATCGGATCAAGGAGTGAATCAATTTTTCCATTCTCTCTGTTACTTAGATATGACTGCAGAGAACCCTAGATAGAACCTTCTCCTTCCTCATAGTGAGAGAACCCAATCTTTTCCCCTTTTCATCCCCATCGCTTCCTGTAGTGACCGGGAAAGAGGAAGGCAAGTAGGTGCCTCAACTATGACTGACATGGGATTAGGAAGCTTCCCTAAACCCAAAGTGGCTATTATGAAACCTGTGATGCTTGAAGAATGACCAGGTGTAGTTGGGAGATCTCCATCATGGCGATAGGGACTGAAAGAAGAAACCAAAGACACCCCACCATGGCAAAATGCCTCCCACGAGTTGTTGTGATGTCGTAGCTGGTTGTGCATCTTTGAGTAGAGAAAGGAACATCTCTAGCACTGATCCCCCTTTCCCGTTGCTATACTCTGTAGCTACCCCCAAATCACCTTTGGCATAGAGGTCGGGGCGAATGGAGGAGCCAAGTTGTTAGAACTTCATGAAGGGTCTCAGACAAGGCCAAGGCTTTCATCGCTAACGCCTCTTGCCCAAGACTCCTCCTTTCCTTGTCAGATCTACCTACTGGGCTCCTTGCTGCAAACCCAGTCATGGCTCATGGACATGGTGGTCACTGCCTAGGATCCGAGGTGATTTTGGCTTGCGGGAAGCCACCCTGAACTCTAAGACCCCATCCCCATCTATGAGGGACCCCCCAACTCCCTCACCTTCTGGCGATCCCCCTTCCGCGGCGGAAAATACTTGTGATTGTCCGTCTGCAGAAGGCATTACATCTAGCCTGAGCAAATGAGGAGAAGGCGATAAAGACAAGACTGAGTGGCCTAGGATGATTTGACCCACTCCAATTGTGGCCTGAAGAGAGTTTGGTCGATCACATGACTTCATCGGAGATCCTTGTGTGGTAGCGTTGCGAAGGAAACAGATGAGGAACGAACGGAGAACATGAGTCAAGAGAAGGAGAGATTGGGGATGACGCGAGTCCCTAGAGCAATTTTAGCCTGAGCCAGGCCCAATAGGAGCCACCCCCAAGATGGGCCAGGCATCCTGATCCAGCGGCTTGAAATTATTGATGAAGGAAAATCATCTCTTATTCACCTAAATAGGCAGATCTTGGATAAATGCTTAAAAACACTTCCCTTGCTCAATAAATGCCCCAAAAATACGCTCAGACTCAAAAAAATGTCTACTTCCTTATAGGACCCCCAAATCAGACCTTTAAAGTAGTATTATGGTTGATTTTCCATTTACAAGATGATGCTTCTTTTAAGATTATTTGAATAGTATAATTTCCATATAGTGGCCACAAAACCTGGAAATATTACTCTTGAAAACTAATATCGTTTGGATACTAAATATAACCTTTGATATTAATGAAATGTCCAAATACTAGGTCTTTTGATATTAGAATGGAATTAGATGCTTTTAACCTCATATTAATTCTAGAAAATAGATAAATCATCAAAAAAATATGAAATTTCGACCAGGCCCTTATAATAACATCATGATCAGTAAAAAATATAGTACATGTGTTCTAGGTCAGTAAAACTAGGGTTGACCTAAACCCTAATCTGGACCTAAAATACCATTATTTATGATGTACATATATTAATCATGATTAATTTCTATTAATCAAGTGATGATCAGATTATGTAGATGATGTAGACTATAAATAGGAATCTCTGAACTCAAGTACGTGGGTTTTATTAAGTATAAGACTAATTTTCATGAATGCATAATGATATGATGTACTTTGGATGCTTTTTTTGCATATAAATTCTCGGATGTGTATCGTTAGTATATTCTCTGCAAAGCATTGAAGAACATAAAAAAAGAATATAGATGGTTTGAAGCTATTGAGTGGATATATGCTCTCTCTCTCCCCCTCAATCCTCTCTCTCTTCCACTAAATATAAGGTCGGCACTTGGTCCCCATAGCCCAAGGGGTGGAGAAAAATGAAGTGTGACATCTCTCTCTCTCCCCTCTAAATATAAGGTCAGAACTCGGTCCCCATAGCCCAAGGGGTGGGGAAAAATGAATTGCGACACCACTTATTAGTACAAACGCATCAAAAGACATCTGAAATATGTGTTTACCTGATTCTCACTTTAAACAATGTTTTCTTTTACTCTTTCTTTCTCAATTTATTTCAATTATGCAAGCATATTAGTATGTATCTTTCTACCTAGGTACACAACACCTTGTGTGTTGATTCATTGTTTCCCGTATGTTTTAGGTTCAGAGATAGAATGGGAGGAAAAGATGGGAGTGAGCAGTTGTCCAGGTTGTACCTATTGTGTAGATCCTAGTTAGCATACATGTTTAGACTTGTGTAAAATTTTCTATCATTGTGTAAATGTAATTTGTAATAGTTCATTTTGTAATTAATATACATGTTGAATGTTTAGAATGTTATGGTGTATACATTGGAGTTGTATGTTCATGTTAGCGTATTATTCTTCTGCATCGCTCTCTAAAACAATTAGCTAACATTTTTGGATTTGTCCTCTCGGGCCTTCTAAGTCTCGAGACGGCAGAATCCGGGGACGTTAGAGACATGGAATGTATTAAACCCAAACTCCACAAAAGTATCTCCAACTAAGAATGATATAAGTGACAATTCAACATTGATCTTGTATATGATCGAATATTGGGTATGTAGACCCTTCTTCACTATAATTTATCGAAAGTGGGTAGGTGATTAAGAAGATATTAACAAATTATCATCTGCATTGTTGAGAAGTGAACTGCTTCCACATCCTCCAAATCCCAAAAGAGATATTATTTATATGAGGATCCCTCATATGTTTGATCTCAGGCTTCAAAATATCGTTGGGGTTAGGGTCGTCAGCATGATGGGTTTGTGTCATCATGATCAATTCTATATACTTCCTTCTCATCTTGTCATACAACTTCCTTTTATTAATTAAAATAACTTTAGATCACCTGAAGTATAATCCTTTAATGAAGCCAGGAGTATATGCACTATCAAGTAGATACAGAAGATCATACCTTGACATATCCATCATTTATACTAATGTATTCAATATTCTAGTCTCAGATTTTATTCTTGCTAAGATTCCTTTTACTTTCATGTACTAATTTTTGGGCTATATTGGTATTTCTACTTCTAGATATTTATATGGCAGTGAATGTTGGTTAATAGTTGATACATTCACACTAAACATTATTGTATACATTCTACTCTCAACATGAAATTATTCAAGCGGTTAGGTAATGCAATAAAAATATTAGAAGTGGTTGATGCAAATATTGTATGCACTTAACATGTAGATGAGTGATTATTATTCAATTTAAAGTATTGAATTCCTGCCCAATATAGCTCCTATAATCTGTCTATGACACTACATATATTCCTTCCTCTTTTTTGAAATGGGCATCCTATCTTCATCTTGTGTCCAAGGGAGAGTCCCAAAATTGCACCATATCCTAACATGCTACAGTTTCCAACAAACTCAAATAAAGAGTCTTGGTCCATATAACGTCCTTTTGGTTAGTTTGTTTCAAACAATACACTATTGTTTGCTTCTAGTCTTAAGAGACCCTCCGAAGTGGGTTGGGATGCATTGTGGGGGATATTCTTTGGGATTTGTGTTTTATTCTAAGAAGTTGCTTGGAATTAGCTAATTGCGATGAATATATGATGAACTGGAAGATATTTTGGAAATAAATCGTCTATCTCAGAACCTCTATGGCCATTTTATTTCAATATATTGAACTCTATTTTTTCTTGTGCAGCTTACTTTGCTTTTTCTATTTTAATTTACTAGAAAATCTCACAGTCG